>CM069446.1:4516057-4682140 GCA_035610835.1 Ophiura sarsii | reverse complement strand
AGTCCAATGTAAAGTTCCAGGCCAGTAACTAGGGGTGGGGGGGGGGGGGGGCGGTGGTACCAATGTACCTTTTTTTTTGTATCAATGTACCTTTTTGGGTACCAATGTACCTTTTTGGGGTACTAATGTACCTTTTTTTTTTGTTACTAATGTACCTTTTTTTTGTGAAAACGCCCCCCACCCACCCCAATTTTCCGAAAAAACGCCCCATTTTCCAATTATGTAAAGCGTTTTTTTCGGGGCCGTTTTGGACTCAAACATGTCCTACCCCCCGCTCTCAAAATTGTCTTAGATTACTAAAAAAAAATTGGGGGCAATCTTTTACAATTTTTTTGGGTACCAATGTACCTTTTCAAAAAATACGCCCCCCCCCCCCCCCCCTAAAAAAATCCTGCTTACAGGCCTGATGTAAACATTCTATATTTTGATTTTAATGCCTGCCTATAAATAAAGTACTTTACAAAATCATGAATGTGCCCTTCTTACTTTGAAATGACGGGCCATTGATATGTTACGTTGAAATGGCGCGCCATTGATATTTATAGGTAGGGTTCGGCAGAATCTTAGATTTTTAAGGCAAAAACCGTGAGCAGTTTGTGTAAAATCCGTGATTAGTGTGACTTTGAGCAAAACCGAGATCAAACCGTGGGAAATGACACGTGAAATCCGCACGTTCATATTTTTAGGCACTCAATTACAAATCTATTACTCAAGGGACATTAGTAAATAAATAAGTGTTAGATTGTCCAGAATAAAAATGCGAGGAAAAAACAAACAAAAACAAGGAAAGGGCGATATACAAAAAATCACACAGTGTAGTTCTTTTAAGAACTACACTGTGTGATTTTTTAAAAAAAGCCTCAATTCGGATAATTTGTAACTTATATCAATCTGCAAAACCATTAACTGTTTGAATGGATACATCTGCTTGTTCTTTTCTTTTTGTTAAAACAGGAACTGTGGCAATATTGATCTATGACTGCTGTTGAAGCTTTTTAGCCATCCAACTTTTACTGCATTAGCCAGACAAAAAGAGAGATCACAATAATGCATGTGACTGTAAGTAATAATAATACAGTGACTAGGCTAAATATTTACGTCCTTAATTTTGAGGGTAGAGAGCAAGAAAGTCTCAACTCATGAAGAAAACAAACATGGCACCAAAGTAATCATTATATTTATATGGCACATATTATCATGGAGTTTGGGTTTTGATTTGTAATCTGTCAAAATACCGAAATAAAAATTCAGTCAGTAGCGTAGCCAGAGTCACTTGTCAATGGGGGCAAAGGGTATTTTTTCCCCGGTGAACACCATTTCAACCCAGTGGCGTAGCCAGGATTTTCATGTAACTTTTTGAGTCGAGTAAATGACAAGCTGGCTTACTAATTTGCCTGTATTCCTTTCTGTCCCTTTCCTTCATTTTTTGTCTCATTTCCTGGTCAATTTTTTCAGGGGGTGGGGACACTTTCCCCCTTGCTCCCCCTGGTTATGCTACTGGGGGGGGGGGGGGGGGGGGGGGGTGGGGGTGCTGCACCTTTGGCTATCAATTCAGTTGAATTGTGCCTATTTGGTTGCATTGCAGATGATTGCTCCCATTTGTCCAGCGCATATGTTTAGGAATATTTTAATATTAATTTAATACCTTAATTATGACCAGTCATGTAAATATTAAAACTAATTTGGGCCGATGTTTTCGAGTACATATAATTGGGAAAATGGTACAAAGTCATTTCGGAATTGCAGAGTATTCCTGGTTTAAGGGCCTGATCAGGACAAAACAAAAAGAAGAGAATTGTCTCTCTCCCGTTCGCGATCATGAAATGCAGTACTGTCCCATATTTCACTCTGTCTGTCCACAGGTACTGATTCCGTGACGTTACATTGAATACTGAATGATGAATTGCATGAAAGTAATCTAAGATTTGAAGATCCCGCCAGGTGAAACCAGGGTAATCGTTAACATCTTAACTATCTATTCAGGTGTGAAATCAATACGTTATAATAATACCACGAGCAGTGGCGTACCGACCGGGGGGGGGGGGGGGGGGGGGGGGGGGGGGGGGGCAGGGGGGGCAAGTTGCCCCCCCCCCCCCCCTGGCTCCAAATACCGGGACGATAAATTCCCAAGACCGGGTCGCAAAATTTGCTAAAGGAAAAAAAATAGGGCCTAAAACACTGAGGAATTGGCATTATTTGTTAACCGTTGTGCTTTTTTGAGTCAAAATTTTTAGCCCGTGCGAATTTTTTTGACTGTGCGAAATTTTGTGACTGCGAAATTGTGTGACTATGCGAAATTTTTTGACCGTGCGAAATTTTTTGACCCCCCTCCACTTACGTGAAATTCACGAGTTGACTGACTGGGAAAAAATTTGGGGCAACCTTTTACGAAAATTTACCGGGAAATTTACGCCACTACCGGGACGACATACTTCTGCCCCCCCCCCCCCTGGCTCACATGCCGCGGTACGCGCCTGACCACGAATGACCCTAATTAGAATTATTGATTTTCATAGATTGGACGTGTAATTGTCTATGCTCTATGCCTTAACAGTGACGATGCCATTTAATGTTAATGCTGGGCATTTCCCGTAGACTAATACTCGTGAGCAAAGAGATTTGGAGAGATTCTCTTCAAATAGCTATTATTTTGCCGCCATAGCATTATTTTCAGCATAGACGGCCAAGATGATATTTTTAAGGAATATGTAAAAAAAACCACTGAAATCCCACAATTTTTAAAAATATGGCTGTCAACGTTTTAATGAACCACACTGGTTGTAACATCGTGAAATCAGTACCCGTGGACAGAGTGAAATGGCACAGACTTTGTTCAAATAGCTGTTATTTTGTAACCGTAAGTTTATTTGTAATGATATTTTCAGCATACATGTAGATGGTCAAGATCATATAGTTGATGAATATTGAAGAAGAAAAAATCTTTTTAAATCTACAGAATTTCAAAAAACTGGCTTCAAAAAACTGTCAAGGTTTTATTGAACCACCCTGTATATGTGTGACTTTTCAATAAACATGCAAAATGTTGAAACAATTCTTTTAATATTTCCGTACTTTAATCGCTACATCATGCATATCACATGATTATGAATTAAGATTATTTTGAGCATATATTACGCCATTTGGGGGTGCATTATTGATTTAGGGTAGGGTTTGTATGTGTTACGGCTTACGCCATTTAGGGGTATCAAAATAGTGTTCTGGTTTACGCCATTTAGGGTCCATTTCAGAGGTGCTTGGACGCGCATGTGTACCCGCTTTGTATGTTCACTGACCTCCCGGGGTACAAACCAGTAAATGACATGGTTTATGCAAAGTACGCTAGTTTTCTTATTTTGCATCGGATTGATCTTATATTTTCCGGATATCTAATAATTAATTGGGCTTTACAATGAGACTAAATTGGTCATGGTCCAATAATAATAAGATTATAATAAGATTACACCATCATGAAACAGAGTCCTATTTTTGTTGATACACCCTGTATGTGGACAGTAAACAGATGGATGCTACAGCTAATTATATGAGTTAAGGGGGGTGTGGACTCTCAGTACAGTCTCCGTAAAACTGCCGTAACTTCTTCAATAATCTTTATAAATGTATACAGTTTTTTGCAGAAAAGGGTTCAATGAATCCAACCATGATAATGAAATTGACCATTTTGGAAAAAATTATAAAAAACACGTTTTTTGACCCATTTTAGGTTTGGAAAAGATAACTCAAAATATATGTTGTTACATTTTGTCATACTAGTTTTATGATAATCCTGATAACATTCCCCAGGAGCGTTTTTTTGTTTTTATTGAATAATCAATTATTTTTTGAGTTATAGACCAAAAAGTGCCCCAAAAAATGATTTTTTACCGCCAAAATCATGAAAATCACATTTTTGGGAAAAAAAGATAATTTATTTAATTGTATTCAATATTTCAGGTACTGACAGTGCAGTGCTGCAGAAGCATGAGAAACTTACAACATGCAAGTGGAAGAAGTATCTAGGATGCATTTGGATTTATGGCTGCCTAGCTCATACACCCAGCTACCCAATAGAACATCTCCATGGTGCTGCTACTGTGATACTATGGTGCTTATTCAGTCAATCATGACATATAGTGTTCTTCTGGCATTTGCAGCAGGTTTACAATACAACCCAACTTGTACAGTGGGGACTATGTTGTTAAATGTTATTTAATACTATGTTTATTCTTCAAGCGCCAAAATGAACTAATGACTGGAGCATGCAGAAGGCTCTGTTTATACTTTCTTAATACACACACAGAGAACGTAGTGCAAATATGAGAATGGACTAGCACTGAGAACATTTAAAGCATTATGGAAGTGTATAGTGAGAGCTTGTAAGACTTGAAAGTAGGAGTGCAAGGGGTTATTTATGCTAAGAGTGCCATGATAATGTGATGAGTGGATGCTGGCCTATTCACAGTAGAATGTGAGAACAAGAGCAGTACTCTGGGTCTCAAGGGTGATCAGGGAACCCTCTCCCATCAATACCACCATGTATTGAAATTGGTAGAGAATTCAAAAATCCATTCTAAGATTGATTCCAGTAAATTTGCAGAATCACAAGTTGATTCTTGTAGAAAATCTGCAGAACACACTATTTGACTGGAGAAGAATCCGAAGATTCAAAATTCTTAGCATAATTAATCTCCCAAGGACTCTCAAAACATTGGATGAATTTCAACACCTTATGGCCATAGGGTAAACGGCCACACGTTTTAAGGTGGGAACCTCTTTCGTGATGCACTTAAAATTTCTTAAAACTATGTCTTTGTGCATTTAAAATACTGTAGCTGGAAGTATAGACCATACCCCAGCCAAACTATACTTTTTTGGAAAGGAAATTGTCCAGGGATTCCAAAATATGACACTATTTTTATGATAGGGGCAAATCCTAAAATGTTGTATTCTAATAAAGAAGTGAAGAATTTTGCCAAAAAGGTGTGTTGTATAAATGTTCCAGATGTTCATTCTGTTATCTTAATACATGAAATTACATGCCAGATTCGGATTCCTCAAGCCAAGACCTTTCCAAATATGTATAGTTTATTGGGGTTCACATCTATGCTTCATAGGGAAAAAACGGGGGTGAAAATTGACATTATCTGAAACTGTGATTGGAAATGAAATTGGAACTTTGTTCAGCCATAACATTGTGAGCCCTGCCACAACCATTATACCATTTTTGAATGCTGTGAAGAAAAAGCCTATATGTAAATGCAGTAATGGAAATACCCACATGACTGTCAACCTGAGCATGTGTGTCGCAGCTATATTTATTAATACTAAAATTGAGTATTGTATGTACTGATCATTTAACAGTAGTATAGCTTTATTCCGTAATAATAAGAGCAATTAAAATCATGTCTTGGCCAGTTCACCCCTCGCTAGTCTAATGGTTGACTTACACGCTTTACAATGCAGAGGTCCATGGTTCGATTCCCACTTAGGACCACTTTGTCAACTGATTCATTTCTTTTTATAAATGTTGGGTTAGAACATAAAGGGTAACCGTCGATGGTTAGAAATATTCTTAGTCCACAAATCCTAGTCAACCCCGGGTGAAAAGTCATGTGGGTATTTCCACCGCTGCGTGTAAATATGTATACTTACTTATTTTAGGGTTCAATGTATACTTTTTGAATTACACAAATTTTAGTGTGCAAAGAAATATCATTTGACATTTGGGGCATGTCAGGATTGAGGTCCACATCTTATATTGCTTGGCAAAATAATCTGTTGTTCTTTTATTTGTCTTTAATTATTAGTTTAAAAAATAATTATTCATGCTCATGATAGCACCTCCTATACATGTTTCAAGATCCTAGACTATATAATCCAGCATATTTTGAATTTGAGATGCACATTTTTAGAGTTTTCCATAGACTTTTAGACCAGTGGTGTGTAGCCAGCTTTTTGAAACAAGGGGCAGTGGCGTAGCTGAGTTTACACCTATTTTGGCACGAATGAGGTACATTTTGGCTCTAAACAAGCTTGTACCAAAAAATATTGCAGTTATGGGACATATATGCACGCGTAGTGCGCGAATAAATTTCATCAGTGTACTTTTGACCATCATAATTCCATGATTCCTCTGGTCAAATAAACCGACAGTGCCAATCTCAACTGTCGGCGATCGCCCCATAGTTGTACCGACGAAAGGCATGATGTACCGACAAAAAAAAAATAATAAAAGTTGTCCCATTGTTTTCTTTCAGTCAGCTCAAAAACTTGATAAGTGGGGAAGGGGGTATTATGTTGTGGGTATACTAAGATTTGGTTTAGTTAGGGGTGGGGGTGCCGCTGGTGATTCAAAACCCCTACCCATTGCCAAGGGTGATTTAGGAAATAACGGTACCCATTTCTAAGGATTTTGCTTCATTTCTCAACAAAAAAAACCCATTTGTAACAAGTGGCCCCATTATTAGGGATTTTCCAGCCCAAATCATACCCTATGTTTCGGGATTTTTTGCATAAAAAGCGATCCATTATAGAGCGGAACATCCCGTATACCGTATAACTAATTAGGCGAGAACCCCCCTCCCCCGGCCCTTATCGTTTTCAAAATGTCATGATTTGATTCGGAGTAGACCCAAGTTTGTGAGTACCACCATATGGCGTACCCAGGAGGGGGGTGGGGGGTCCAGTGCCCCCCTGAAATAACCCCGTCGGTAAACACGACTCCCCCCACTTATCAAAAGTTAAAAATTGACATCATGAAATAAGTTTTGAAAGAGCAATAAGAACATCAATTATCAGTAATGACAATTCTGTGTGCGTGGCATAATAAAAAGAGGTTTTTGTTTCATTTCAATTTTGGAATATAGCTGGCAATATGTAGTTTTGATTGCAATTATAACTTCTTTTGACTTGTCTTTGACCAGGCATGCCAGGGATACACTTTAACCTTAAATAGCGTTGTCTCAGTTATGTAGACATGGAATTAAACATCCAAGCAGAATCGGAATTTGAAGATACAGTGGAAATCATTAGCACAAACTATGTTAAAACAATATACGGTATTCCTAATAATGCAAACAAAAATGTTGAGGTCTGAAGCTTACATTTTCCAAAAAAGCTTATTGACAACACACATGTGTGAACTCTTTATGCAATCATTTCCCGGGGAGACGCTCTATCCTCGATTCTTGTTTATGCCGATTTTCTTGCAGATTTACATTTTGATCATGAATATTAAATATATTCCATGATTTTGAAGTAATGGGAATCATATCGCCCCATAATTCAGAATTTATTTATGATCAGATATGTAAATATGCAAGAAAATCTGCTTTCAGAAATAAATCAAGGATAGAGGGCGTCTCCTGAGAAGATAGCACAATAACGTAATTTGTGAGCAAAATTCCACTGTACCATTTTGTGGTGTCAAAATGTTTTGTGTTGTTGCATCTTCATTCTTCATGCAAATAAACAACATCTTTTCATCAAATTTGAGGGTTACCATATTGTGACTGAACCCTTAACTTGCTGATTTGTTTATATTTGTAATGTGTCCAGAAGATAAAGATATATTGGTATTCTACTCATTCCAAGGTGTTTACATAATAAAAGCAATATTCAATTATCAGTGTAAAATGTGCTCTCCAGGTCATTAAAGAAAACAAAACATAAAATGAATGTGTTGTTAGCTGTTTCTATCTGTGTAATATACTAGATGAATATTCATCTTTGGGCAAGAGGGAGAGGACACACTTACAAGCCCAGAACGTTTGAGGCTTTTAAGCCTTAAAAGGCTCATCCTGAATTACTACGCGAGTAGAATGAGAATTAAGGAATGATAAATCAAGCAAAGGTACCGTAGCTCAAATCTGAATGTTGTTGGCTTCAAAGCGGTGTATTTAAGAAAAAATAACTGAAACCAAACTTTGTACAGACACTAAAAAGTCTCCTCCACCTTTATTTAAAATCTATTTAGCACTTTTTGCTACCCATCTTTATACGTGTACCCATATTCATTTATTGCCTAAATGGGACATTGTTTTGGATATTGTACTTCAAAACTTCAAATTGTTGTAATTTGATAAAAAAACACACATATCAAAACTGAACATAGGCCCAATATTGGAGAATTCCAGTACCCCTGTCCACATCCCAAGTTACGACCCACAAAATCTGGGCACTTTTTCAGACTTAAATGATTCCATAATGAATGTATGGATTCAAATCTCCAATCTTTGTTGTATTTTCATTTAGAGTCAGTAATTCCAAATTTTCTCCATGTGGATGTTTACATCTTGGGGTCTAGCTCAGGTGCACTTCCCAATTGCAACTCTGATCCAAGGGGACGTGGGAGTGTAGTGGGGACATACAAAAACATGATACCCCACGTTGCAATCGGTAAGTGTGAAAAGTTACAGATTAATCAACATCTGAGACAAACACTCAACACAACAGAAAAAAAAGTCCCACAAAAGGGATACTATTAGTTATTAGGTGAGGTTGGGTCGGATACGGATTATATCTAGCTGAGGATTCTGTATCGGGACGAGGGCGCAGCCCGAGTCCCGATACAGACTCCGAGGCTAGATATAATCCGTATCCGACCCAACCTCACCTAATAACGATTTTATCCTACTAAAACACTATTAAAACAAAACAAGAACAAATGATTCTGTAAAGTAGTAGTCACCTAAAACCCGAGCAAGTTCAGATGCAATCCGACGATCGTCATGTCGGCCCGCGTAGCAACCCTAATACAACGCATGCGCAGTTTCTTACTGACCGGATACGGGATACGGGGGTCGGATACGGGATATATCTAGTCACTAAATTCAAGCGCTTATCCAATAGGAACGCGAGAATCGTCTCGATGGTAGGATAAAAAAATGGTCCTGACTCTGAATAGGGGTAGGGGACATTAAAACGGCTCCAATTTGTTTATGCGCCATGCTTCGCACAAAACAATTAAGACTTTTCACGCTTCGTGCGCAGTCGAACCTTTGGTGCCTGAAAGTCTATTTTGAATTTCCCATTACCCGCCCGCTTCACTTTTTTTTCACCAGTGTTTTTTTAGCAATTTCACACATATTTTTCGCTTTGTAAAATATGAAACTGGGAACTATGCTCAAAAGTAGGGTGTTTTATTGTAAATGCCTTTCGTTAAGCCCCCGTATCAATATGGGTAGATCAAACATTTGCATTATACATATCAATAATGAAATCTGATCAAATAATGAAAAAGTCCCCTCATCACTCGGCAAAAAAAAGTAACAGGAAACTTGTAATTGACTTTCATTAGCCTTATATTGCTCAGTAACTTGGACAAGTGAATCATGAATAAGAAATTAACCCTAAAAGTGGGTCAAGAAAGCAAAAAAACGTTGTCAAGGAGATAAAAATGTCAGGCTCACACCGAAGTATTTATAAACACTGCCTTGAAGAGGTGCATTGAAGAGGTGCACTGGCTTTAGGACATGTTTTTTAGCATTCATATATTTGAGCTGGTGAAATACGCTATGTATGTTGGTTGAGCATTTGAGGCTCATTTTGAGCTAATGTTTAAGGTTGGGTGTAGGTTGCTTCATCAGCTGCATTTATAGTCAACCCACTTTAATATTCGATCTGAAGAACATCCTTTAAAATAACCCGAAACCTCTTTCAAATATAACCTAAGTAACCTAAATTCATGCCATATTAGTGTCAAAATATCCCTTGCACTATGCGCGCAGGTTTTCTACGAACAGATAATGGGGTAAATGGTGACTTGAATTGGCATAGTGCAGGAAACCCATTAAATTGGTGTTTATTGAACATGCAAAATACTTGTACTAGAATGTGCATAGGAATGTCCAATAGCAATGTAGGCAGATTCATGCACCACACTATTGAGGGCGTGCTCTGAAATATGTATTTTGACAGACGACGGTGGACACGAATGGCCGTTATTTGTGAATTTCTGTTTGTTTTCATTTAACAATGAATTTTAATTATAGTACCCCATACAATTCATCACACGTTGGAACTAAATTGTTTCCTAAAACCGCTGGACCTGGAGTTGGATATTGTAACCATCTCCAGTGTCAGTATCAATTTTTGAATTTAAACCGTTGTCAAGCGTTCGTCCCATTCACTTGATCACGTAACCTCATTCGCATATTTTAACCTGAATAGTTGTGAATACGCCCGTGGCCAGTGTCGTCTGTATTTTGAGAGACCACTTGTGTCTCACCACCCTCTGACGTGCCAGCCAGTTCCCACTGCGTCAACGAGGGGTTCTTGAAGCGCTTTGCTTGGCGGTTTGATAATGTTTTGGCGTAATCCAAGAGGCGCGGCCTGATAGCAGCAGGATTTGAAAGGATTTTAGTGACCTTGACTATTAAAATGGACAATTTCGGACAGTTTTCCACTCTCTCACCGAGTGTTATTATATTCAGTTGTTGATACTTATTTGAGCGCAGTGCAATCGCTGGTCTGATCGCTAGGGCCATTACTGAATTTACTTAGAGAAAAAGGACCTTTTCTGTATAAGCAGAATGGAAAACAATGATATTCAACTTCCTTGTGTTAATCACGGTTCATTTATTCAACAAAATTCATTCAATGTTTAACTTTTAAAATTAAAAAAGGGGTTAAAATTATTATTTGTAATTAGCATATATTCGGTACATGTATTACTTGTACATGGTCACAATAATATATGGCTCCAAATTGCTTATTAAAATTGGGTCAGATCTGCAAAAGAAAATGTACGATAACTTTGGTTCCAAGAATCCCCTGACCATGGGAGACCTATCATTTCAAAGGGTTGTTCAAGCTCTTTAAAATGAGATATGAATCAACATATTCTGAGCATGTCCAATTTTTCATCAAATAAGCTTAACCCATTCACATTTGGACTTTTGTCATCTCCTTTCAACAGCAATAAGCCTTCGGAAAAAGGTATAAATAATAAATAGCGAGAAAATAAATACAAACAACAAAAATCTCCCAGAATTTGGGAACATTTTCATCTTCTTAATGACGAATAAAGATAAAGAAGTCCGAGAAACACAGTTATTTCCCTGCTTTGTTTATATAATTAGCGGCCAATGTTTTTAAATACACACACTCGTTTACAAACAACCTGTATGCCTAACACGAAGTGCACGACATTTTCCCGACCAAGACTAGTATTAATGAACGGCCGCCAAATAATACTAGTTTTGCGCAACCCAAGCCATCCAAAAATAGTAGTTTTGAGAAAGATACTAGTTTTGCGCAACCAAAAGTAGTATCTTTCGCAAAACTACTAGTTTTGGGTGGTATTTTTCGCCCAAAAATAGTAGTTTTGCGAAAGATACTACTTTTGGGCGCAGCACCGGTTTCGACGATAATTGCTAAATTTGAATTGATACGGGTAGTACCCGATGTTAACGTTTTGAGGACAATGTTTGCCGTATCCTTGGATTCCTGTTCATAAATTCACTTAAATGCACGATCATACATTGGGCAGTGCAGTGATGCAGGAGCTGTGTAATGATAAACATTATGGTTTTTTGTTGCTGTTCAGTGTAGGTAGATGTGAAAGAGGCTTCACATTGTACAGACACGCCTAGAAAGTGTATACCCTGCGGTCACAAGTCCTACATGGATAAATAGAGGACGAACGGATATTTAAAATGGATGGCTCTGAAACGTCACACGACTTGGGGTTCACATTATTGTCGTATGACAGGTTGAAGTGCAAAATTGCATGACATTTTACAGTCATTCTTTATTGTTCTCTGTGTAATAAGAGCAGATGCGACCATTCCTATCCTCAGACATCGGATTGTAATTAATTACAATCCGATGTCACGATATCAAGGCAATCAGATTGCATTCAATTTCTCTTCCGAAAGTACGTAATGGGCTTAATTGACTTGATTTAAGCGCTCAGCATACTCCAGATTTCGGCCGCTGAGCGCAAGCTTTAACCACTGTTTTCCAGTAAGGTTGCGTCAATGTGTTGTGTTGGAGCTACTATATGCATGTGTGAGAACGTAAAGGGTAGTTCGAGCGTAGTGGAGTGTGCTGGAGACTATATAATGCAAAATTGTAGTTTACCGAGGGTATTAACAGTATTTGAAAAGCTTACTGTGGGAGAAAGCATTGAACTGTACTGACTGTATGCGTATGTATTTTACAAATCTAACGGCAACCTCAAACTTTTATTACTACAGCTTGTAACCCAAGCGAGTTTTAGTATAGAATTAGTACCTCGTTGGCGCTGGCTGATGCCCGCTATTAAAATGTTATGTAACGAGCGAAGAGCGTTAGTCACATTGTTTTCTGTTGACGACCAACTGCATTTGCTGAAATAAAATGTGCTGGTCGATATATCTAATTCATATTTTTTTAAACAACTACGCTAGTTCCTTTCCATCGACAAAATTGATCATATTGTGTCTGTGTGATTATGAGCCACAGGGTGCATCTTTCTTAAAGCCTTCCTGCTGGAAACGCTGCTATGTTTGTACAGTCACTCTAGGTACTGTGTACTCTTTGTATTACCATGTCTATGCCGGAGGCCAAGTTGTTGTAAATATTGCAATTCTGCATTTAAAAACATTACTTGTTAGCATCCAGGTCTTCAATCGTCCGTTTCATTAAGCGCAAGTTGTAGATCCCTTGATTCAAAAGTACCTCGCTATAAAATCTCTTCGTTCCCAAAGGTTGAGAGATTTTCAGGTTTTCTATCAATTGCAATCCAATTACTTTAAAGCAGCAGGGTACATCGCATTAAAGCAGTTGCAACATTTAAAACAAATAATATAGTGCCATATATATATACAACATCACAGATCGTCAACAAAATGCCCCTATATTGTCTGATCTGAATTCCAAAGTAAAGTATGTTCACTTGTATAAAGCTTGACTTATAATAGGTCGTATATCCAAAACTATGGAATAGCTAACCTGGATGTTAAACTTTCAAACTCGGTACATATTTAACAAACCTGAAGACATATTTGTACTCGGAAGCATTTGCTGGATATGACTCTACTTATCTTTGTATTGTTTATATGCATTTTACTATTTGTGGTTGTTATGCATTGAAACGTAGCGCCGCTTGCGGTACTTTATTAATCACCATTATCATAAGTGTTATAATTAGTATTATGATTGTTATTATCATTACAGCTGTGTGACCCAATCGCTCTCCATAGACCATCAAAGGTTTCGGAGATGTGTCCTTTATGTCATAAGCATGAAGTAGTAGTTCTTGGTGTACGCATCGCAAAACAACCTTAAATGGGATGTCCAGGTGTACAATACGTTGAAAAAAAGTTAATTACTGTTTGTTTATGCCTCGGACTCTAACTTTCTGGATATAACGCGTCTTTGCTTATGATATTTGAAAGGAACATCTCCGAAACCTTTGATAAGGTGAACCTAGTGGTCTCTTAATTGTACATTTTACATAAATAGATAAGACAATGATGAATTTGAGTTGATATCTGACACACGGCGCAATGTGTGTATCAAATGTCTCGAATGCTGCAATGCGATACACATGCATCATTGCTGCTTTAAAGCAAATGTGTTGCTATTGATAAACAACCGGACAATCTGTCAACCCCTTTGAGAGGGAGAGAGTTAGTGGCGAGATACTTCGGGGTAAAGGGATCAATATCAAGCGCTATAAGAAGCGGCCGATTGATGGTCTGGAGGCTATAATAATGCACAATGTTAAAATGCGAAATTACAATAATGTGGCCTCGGCACAGATATTAAATCAACAAGGATTACAATGTAGCTATAGAAAAAGTTAGAATTAAGCCTTTCCAGCAGGAAGGCGGTGGGTCATAGACATAATAAAGATAACATATACTAATTTTGTCTGTGGAAAGGAAGCAGCGTGATTGAAGCCATTACCTTCATATCGTTCAATAATAATAAAGACAATCATATTTAATTCAAATGTCTCTTCCGAAAGTACGTAACGGTCTTAATTGCCTTGATTAACAATGCAAAGTTGGAGGTTACTGTGGGTATTAACAGTATTAAAAAAGATTACTGTGAGAGAGAGCGTTGAACTGAATTGATGATCAAATGTGATGCAATTGAACACAAAAAAGCATTTCGATTGTTTGTTTTACCTAAGGATGGTATGATGCTATTTTCATAGTAAGTTGATACCTCAAAAATGGATATTTTTATTCTAAGGTTTCTAACGGTCGTTCGTGTGCCACACGAACAGCATTCGGTAAAATAGAGAATTTGAGAATAATTACACTGATAGTTTATCCTACAAAGCAAGGTGTAACTACGCAGAACTCACATAAATATGAGTTCAATTAAATTATACGAATAATTGCATCATCATTACATAATATACACACAAACAATAGCATTACGTTTAGGTGAGTGCTGGCGAATTTCTATTTTGAAAATATTTTCACTTATACTACATGTGCAACGTATCCAATCGATTCTACACAACGTGTTTTTCTGTTCTTTGTAATACTCATAAGTATATACTATTACGCATCTTTGATACCATATCAATGACATGGTGAAAACATGTAGAAATTAATGTACTGGTGACAGTGGTATCAACAATATCAACTGCACTGTATTTATGTTGTCATTGAATTTGTTACATCTTGTGTTAGTGTGCCTTCTTTTGTTCCATTGCCATATAGCCATCATCATATATACTATCCTTCCTCTTTTGAAATAACTTTAAATTGAACACCATGATAAATGCCTTGTCCTTGTTTGTGTTGGCCTAAAGAGGGTACATCATATTTCCATTGCCAATCATACACAGTATCAAAATCTCCATTTTGCCCATAGTTGGTATTATATTACTTCCTTCAATAGCAGTCTCGTCAATTATAGGACATTCCGTAAGATAATAGGGTCTCAAGGGTTCGCCAGTATATTTGATACGAATGTTTATATGTGTCTTCATTATTTCTTCCGTTACTAATTTCGTCCTTGTATATATAAGGGGACGGGTAATCATCGGGTTGTTTTGACAGTGGCCATTTTCTGTTTCTACTGTTGTGCTTTATGGAAAGATTTGTCGTTTGGCGTAATGATATCGGAGCAAAATGGGTTTCCGTGATATATTCTTTTAAATAGCAGAAGGTTCGTGTGATTCAGCAATGAGAAAAGCGAAGACTACCAGTTAAAGGTTACAGTTGGATAATATTTGATATAGGATGGTAAGAGTATAAACAGCCAGCATCGTGTACATGTGACAGCTTGGAATTGACACAAAATCACCGCGACGCTTTTCGAAAATGGTATCTGAAAAATTAGTTCTGATAAAAACCCAACCTTACATGTTTACGTCATAGCGACATTTTTTAAAACATTGTTATGACGTTTGAAGAAATATGTTTTACAAGATTTGTATAACAGTTTTGTTTTTGTTGGGTAGCCACTTGGTCCAATATCTAATTGGTCCAACAGTCACTTTTCCTATAGCTATTTGCTTCTATAGCCAATTGTTCCAATACAACTTGGTACAACAGCCAGTTAATCCAATAGCCTCGTCGCACAATGGCCAATTAGTCCAGTGGCCATTCCGTCCATACAATTTTTGTCCATTTCTATTTCATCCATGCCCACTTCGTCAATGATCACTTTTTCCATTCCCAATGTGTTCATTCTCATTTCGGCCATTCCCATTTCGTGCTGTGCAATATTTAGATTGATGACATCAGCAAGAGAGAACTGACGAAGTATGAGTGGACGAAGTGCCAATGAACGATGGCCATGGACCCTTAAGACATGACACTTTTAAGTGATGTCTTCTGGGTGTTGACACCTACTGTGTGAACTGTCCGTAGGACATTATCGCTTTATGTGATACAAGTATAGCAAAAGGCGCTAATCATGGAATGTGACCAATCCTATGACTTAGAGATGTATGCTTGAACAAAAATAAATGAAGGAGGTCCTCGTAAAGTAAATCCGTTAAAAGGGTCACCCACCTATCAAGCATGGTTGTGATTGCTTTTGAAAGGGTGTCATGGAATTATAGCTTAAGCATATAGAGATGGATGGTAGATAGTAAATGATGTACGTAAAATGAAGTATGCTTTCTAATACAGTATTTTAAAAGTTTCCGCTCATGTTATTGTCCTGGAATTATTTGAAGACATACTTAAACTGGGGACATCGTAGATGATTATAATAATAACAAGAAGGTACTCAAAGAGAACAAATACTCCACAACCAAACAAGCCTAGTGATTGAGATTATGATCATATAAATCAATAGGGTCTCATATAATTTCAGACCTGAATGAAAGCAGATAGTCCTATTCTTTGAAAATTAGAATGGTGGCGCTGTTTAGGCACAACGAGTGCAAAGTTGATCTAGATTAGTCACCAAAAAGGTCAGAAGTCACAAACTGGTCCACAAAAATGTTTCGCTTCTAATAATGGGGAGGAATGCCCCAAATATGATTAAACGGGACAAAACCTAAGTTTTACATACTTAATGACCCACAAACTATATATTGTTAGAAAGCTTATGATTCAAGGTTTTTCATTTTTGCAAAAAAGAATCAAATTATACAGGGTGTGTACAATTTGTATAGGGTGGAACATAAAAAGTTGATCGTTTTTGCTCCTCACAAAATATGTTGATAGTTTGTACAATTAGGGTTTAGCTGAAGATAGTCACCAAAATCAGAACAACCGCAGAAGGTGCTACCACATTTGCTAAGAATTACTTGCCCAAAATGTTCACAGGAAAAGTACAGGGTGTCTAAAATTATGATGAAATAATGCATAAAATGAAGGTTTGTATATAATATTCTATGAGATTAAGTTAGCATGGACTATTTAATTTAAAAGAAAATGGTTATCAAAATGAACTACACGAATATCGTTAAAGTTCCTTTTATTTTAAATACAGGGTGGTCCAAAATAGGTCTAAATAGCAAAATGTTCATGAATCTATGAACAATTCTGTGAAGAAACACTTCTGGCTTTGTTAGTTAAATGTTGTATTACCCGCCGGGCCTCCTGTGGAAGTTGTGGAAGCAAACCACTACTGTTGTGTGCAGCTTTCCGGCAAATTTGAGTTCAATACTAGTTCCTATTTTGATTGATATGAGCTATTTGCAGCAATTTATAACGTTTTGATATCACATTTAGATTTATGAACTCTCTTCTTCAATGTTAAAGAAGGAAAAACATCAACGTTGGCTAAAATATTATGTTACCGGCCGATTTACACACAGTACATGCGCGGATGCAAGTCGAAAATATACAACAAAATCACAATATTAAATTCTGTCGGTTTAAATCTAATAATATTGATTTATATCTGAGAATATTGGTTTATATCAAAGAATACTGACAGCAATTTCGGGTTGATTTTCAGTTATGTAAATTTATAAAAAGATGAAAAAATATATAATCATTTTATTGATCAAATCACAAGCTACATTGATTTAGAGCGATTTGAATTGACGTAGTCAAAGGGAGGTAATGCATATTGAATTTAGTAGTGTGCTCACTTGTGTGACGGGCTGTTTTTGTGATGAATAGCAAACAAACAATCCCTGCGCGAGATGGAAGTCATACTTTTGCCAAAATAATGTTAGTTTTGTCTAGAATTTGACAACATGTTGTTATACATATAGGCCTACTACTAGTGTCATACTTTTACAGGAGCATGAAATGATGCTTTCGATAGATGTGTGAGCTAGCTACGTATACTTTTAAAGATACGTTGTGCTTTTATTCTTTTTTAGCTTAAAAGCTAAAATAAGAATAACAAATTTATAAATACTCATACAATTATGTGGAACAGAAGAACGATTTGTCCTCAACGTACCAATAGATCATACGAGAATGCTATGCAATTCCAGACATCCTATTCACTAAAAGATCTTCCAAACAACGATGACATTTATTCACAATCAATCTACGTTGGCGTACAGCACATTTGTTTATAAAATTGTGATTAATTTCAGATCTAAGTGACTTTCTAAACAGAAAAAAACAAACACAGATGAATCGGCCATTTCGAGAATGTTCGGGCGATTATTTATACACATGGTGTCTACTTATGTTGAATATATTATACTTTTTGATTTCAACACACAATCTGGCGTACCGTTATTATCAGACGAAAACGTGTTTCATTTCAATGTAGAATGTTTTGATACGTCACAGTCATAAGTCATATTTGTTAATATTCAGCAAGACAAGTAAAAAGGATTTTCTATACTGTTGCATGGTAAATAGGACTTACAAACACGAAAATATTGTCTACTTTTATGTACTCGACCTGAAATCAGTATTACATTCAAAATGTATTCATGTGGCAATGCGTCCCTTTCCTATTAAAATAGCCTCATATACGACATAGTTATTAAGAAAGGCCACAGGATACTAAAGATGCGAAAATCCTACTCGCGGCAAGGATTACAATATTACATTTGTGGGGCTCTTAGGGGAGTGCATAGCATTGCCGGCTGTTTCAGGGACAAAATCTACATGTATGTATGGAAACTATCATATCCTGTCCATCTGACGGCGAGTCGTCTCGCATTTAAGAAACTAGTTTTGTGATTTGTTTATATGTCCGTCTCTACGTGGTTGAACAAATTCGCCGTTCATCATTATAGTGACAAATGGCAATACTCGCTTAGAGAATCGTGTGACATTTTTGCTGCATTTTGCAATAGGCTTATATCATATCATTCAGCTGAATTATAAATATAACAGCCGTTAATTATTTGTAAATTAAACTGCATTAATTGCACTCACTCAACAAGTACTGCGCCCTCATCGTAATATGTATACTGATAAACTCTTTGCGGTTATTCCAGTAGAATGGATGGTGTCAGCTGTATTCTGCTCCAAAGCTCAAGTGTTTTATCTATAGTGAAAGCCATTTGAAAGATTAAAATGTTACCATTGCAAACCTACTTATCACCCTAGGAATCCCCTCGTGATCTTAAGCAAACATCAAACGTTTTGAATTATTACATTGTTTTTCAGCAAACTGCGTCATGTGCTTTATCATAAGCCATCGAATGACGACATATTGGAGACAGTATTGTTCTTCAGTTTCATCGTTTTACAGAAATAATAACAGATGTAGCTTCGTCGGCTTTTTTGCTCCTCAAGACAGAACAACAATATTATTACAGATGGACGTAGATGTACACTATAGTTTTATCAGTTCTAAATTGGCGACAGTTGTGAGGCTAATATTTATCCGCTGGAATCAATTGGCCCGAGTGTGCACTACGCGCATTGCCAACTGCGATACTACCGACCTATGCTGCCGATCACGTGCCTTGATAAACAAACCAATACGCGCGACGACATACGCGAGTATGAACACAAGCCTCATAATTCTTGCCAATTTGGAACTGAACAATCTATAATCTTACATTTATTCATACACTTTCCAAGACATATCAAACACAACTACATGTTTTTATATTAAAATTATTTCAGTATAGTGATCAGTGTTGCATGTAAAATAAAAGCATACTAATAACTGACCTATATGTATACGCTATCACTGCCTTGTATAGGAAATTACTATATTCTGGACAAGAAAACCATTGTCAATAACCTTTATGCACAGAAAGAAAAGAAGAAAAAAAATTATAGTAATTTACATGTTGGCCGTAGCATAAAAACCTTGGTTTTTCTGTACAATCAATCAGATCTTTATAATAAGATGACCACGTATCACGCGTTTGAAGAACCTATAGATGTACCTATAAAACAGCTGCTCAGGTTCTACCAAGCACTATTTTTAGTTTAAAAAACAAACAATGCAATGAATGCCAAGGACAATCTACTTTCCATATGGTTGTTGAGGATGCGATTACTGGGACTATTTCATATCCGCTGGATTTTACTTGAATGACATCGCATAATAAAGGTGTAATGTAGAGTAGCACAATTCAATTACACGCAACTCCACTAGTTAGATTGATTTCGCCTGTCAGTTTAATAATTAGTATAATAAATATAACGTTCTTACGCCATCGCAAATCTCACTTTTACTCTACAATAAAGTGTGTTGATTTCCCAGTTCCTGATTATTTCTTGAATACGACTTATTGCGTCTGCAGTCAATGGATTGATTGGTGAAGCCCCATAAACACGCGTTAAGCTGACTAGGCATATTTTCAGATTTGGGCATATTTCAAAGTATCGTAAGACCTTTCCAGATTTAGAAGACGGAGTAATCCCATAATGCATTGCATGCGTATTTTCTCATCGTTTATACCAAATAAGGTGTTATTTTCAAATGTCAGATATAACGCATTGTCTTAATTCATTCATTGACCCCACCTAGATGAACTAAAATCTCACTGCAATAAAATGTAGTCATTTAGATTTAAACATAATGCACAAGCAAATATTTTTGACCAGATCTATATTACAAGTGATTTATTAAGGTTGCCGAATTCGTTGCTCACTTGAACCTTTCCAGCTCGGGAAATGTCTTACCAGAATTTGAGAGTTATCTAAATATGGACATTTGACCGGACTGTCCAGTGTCTGAGTATCCTGTTTGTTATTTAGTGATCCCAATAACAGACGACAGTTCCAAATCTTCACAAAATGGTTAGAAAATCTCTTTAACATATTTGGAATCACCTTGGGAAATGCATTAAAATAAGTACACACTTGCTTATAGCGGTTCAGTTATTCATAATACATACTTTGCTTGAACATAACCTCTATCCATAATACCCATGTACCCATCGCTAACAAACACAGGGGAAGGTGATATCGCCCGGCACTAGTAACTAAATTTAGAATGTTAGGGCAATCTATTCCAAATCGTCCGTACCTTGACAATTTTTAAATAAACAAACTATCGGAAGAAGAAGTTTAAATGATGTACTTTCAATAGGATATATTAAGGAAGTAATTGCTGGACACTGGGCTACTGACCATCTGCTTCAAAACTTAGCTATCGCGTGTTGCATAAACAAATCTGTTTGTGACCTTCACAGTTTTGTCGGAAAAGAAATTCTATATGGCAACAATAAATAGTTGATCACAGATTGAAATTTTAATAAATAAATCATTAAAGCTTTTTAAAAAGTTCGAGAGCAGCTCTATTTATAAGCAGCAAATAGTTTTACAGCTCCGGGGTTTATCAGCGAAGTATTAGCAAATACTTGATTGATTTGATGTCGTAAAGTGCCAGTTGAGGGGAGGGGGGAGGGGTGGACCCCCAGCATAGCCTCCGTAAAACTGCTGTTACTCCTTCATTATTCATTTAATCTATATAAAAGTATACATTTTCTGGCACAAAAGGGTTCAATGAATCCAACCATGATCACAAAATCGACCATTTTGGAGAAAATTATAAACAAACACGTTTATTGACCCCTTTTAGGTTCAGCGCTGCAAAGATAACTCAAAATATATTTTGTCAATTTACAGTGTAGTTATAATCTTAATAAATTCCCTAGGATTTTTTTCTTCTTAATATCTTATTTATCATTTGAGACCAAAAAGTGCCAAACCGTAATTTTTACCTCCAAAATCATGAATCACATTGTTGGCACTTTTTGGTCTATAATTCAAAAAATAAATAAGATATTAAAACACAAAAACCATTCCTAGGGATTTGTATTAGGAATATAATGAAACTAGTACGACAACATTTGACGAATAATATGTTGAGTTATCTTAGCAGAACCTAAAAACGTGTTTCTCCAAAATGTTCATTTCATGATGGTTTGATTCATTGAACTCTTTTGTGCAAGAAAATGTATACTTTTATATGGATTAAATGAATAATGTTGAAGGAGTTACAGAAGTTTTACGGAGGCTATGCTGAGGGTCCACCCCCTCCTTAACGCCATACGATAACTATAAGCTGCCTTTGATCTAAGTTGAGAATTTCGAATGAAGACTACGATTGTCAATAACAGTACTAACAGTAGTCTATCGAAACTTATCAACGTGATGGCGAAAGCTGATTGTGTGGATGCTAAGAAATCCAGGATTTGGTAAATCTTACACATAACCTCTCCAAATATCCAGAAATCATCGACATGTATCTTTAGGTTTGTAAAAGTTAGCGAATTTGCGCCAATCAGTAGGTCGGCGCATGATAGGTTCAGGATAAGCAGATTAGCTGCCTTTGATCTAAGTTGAGGATCTCTAATGAAGACTGTGATTGTCAATACATTACCAACAATAGTGATGAACCATAACGACCATATCAATTATGCTTGCTTACTTGCTTAATTCGAGTTGTGTTCTCGATCTACGATGGCTCTCCACACTTTCCTGTCCTGCATTGCTGTCTTTAAGTCTCCGACATCCAAACCAGTGTCCTGTTTTAGCACATCAATGTAAGTTAGGGCAGATCTTCCAGGTTTTCTTCTCCCATGCTTTGGTATCCAGTGAACCAGATTTCACACACATTCTTGACTCCTAGAGCAGTGGCCTGAGAATCTTGTCCTTCTCTCCCTGATCTTTTGGGTGTATTTAGGGAGGTCTCCATACAGCTCTGTGTTAGTTGTATGTTGCTTCAAGTAAAGTGTTGAGGACAGCCCTCAGTATACGAGTATAACAGCCGTCAAGTTGCTTTGCTAGCTTAGGGGTGGTGGTCCATGCCTCACAGCCATATAGTAACACAGATTCAACAGTTACGGCAAACTAGCAAAGTTTGAATTTTCTTGGTAGGGTGGATTTCCAGATCTTGTTCAGCTTCCCACAGGCTCTCCAACCTTACGTTGCTTGATATCTGTTTCAGTGCTTGACATCCAGGCATCTAGGTATTTGAAATCGTTTACTTCATCTAGTTTGGTTCCATCATTTGTTCTGATTTCCAACGCACTTGTTTGGTTGTATGCCATGAACTTTGTCTTCTTTGCATCCATTGTCAAGCCAACTTTAGCCACTGATGTCTCGACCCTCTGAAGCAGATCTTGTGCCTCTTCAGACAGCAGGGCAATATCGTCTGCAAAGTCAAAGTCTGTCACTGCTACAGGTCCAATCCCTCTGCTTCTTCGCTTTTCTAGATGGAATCCAAGCTCTTCTTCCTTTCCTGTTATAGCCATTCTCAGGGCGAAGTATAGTACAATAACAAACAGATATGGGGCAAGGGTGTCACCCTGAAGTACACCAGCTAAGATTTTGAACAGATCTGTTTCTCCATCTGGAGAAATCACTTTAGCCATGGTTCCCTCGTACATGTCTCCAACAGCATCGACGATCTGCCATGGTATGCCATAAGCGTGCAGAATTCTTAGCATTTTGCCACGATGGGTGGTATCAAAGGCCTTCCTGAAGTCTATCTATGTTATTATTGCTTGTACATGTAGGTTATTAGCCCTTCAATCAGCCTTCTCAGTGCCATTTTGGTTAGTTCTTAGATGTTTATCCAGCTCAGGACGAATTCTATTTAGGATCATCCGGTTATAGGTTTTCGCTACGATAGAGCTAAGACTCATGTCACGATAGTACTGTTGCCGCCCAGGCTGAGGTCTCCTGACTTTGGAATGGGCACAATGTTGAGGATGGACCATTGGCTCGACTTCTCTCTATTTGTAATTGCATCATTGCAGAAACCTAGCACAATATCATCTAGAGCACATATTTTCAATACTTCTGTATATTGTCCTCTCCACAGGTCTTCCCTTCTACCAGTCACTTCTTAGCCTTGACATATCAATATATAGAACAAAACATATAGAACAAAATATATAGAACAAAACATCCACTCCACTTAATGGTGCAGGATTGATACAATAACACGCTGTATAATTAAAATTGGTACAATTATAGTTGTCATCAATATAACTCCTACATTATTGTTATTATTATTTATTATTCATACACTCTATGTAGTGTTGAACGAATCAGGAAGCAGGAATTACAAATACGCGGAGTGCATTGAAAGTGTCCACTGCACTCCGCGTGTGCGCCGTTCAAATCACGCAGTGCGCGTTTTGTTTTGATTCGTTGTTCAAGATTCGCGGGTTCGCCGATTTTCACTGCGGGTGTTAGCAAACTGGTTAAAGTGTTTTTAGTCGTTTTACATAGATCAAAATTATGCTTAAATTGTGAATTTGTATTTGTATAGTGACGTGCATGAATTAGGTCAATGCATGCGTATGTTTTGTTTCTCGAAAAATTAGAAAAATCAATGCACTTGCGCAAATGTTGATATGCTCACAATAGCACTCCCCCTTCGGGGTCGTGCCATTATTCACACATCAACATCAGCGCGCGTGCATTGATTTGTCTAATTTCTCTCAAAACAACACATACGCAATTATTGACCTATAATTAATACACAAGGGAATAAAGGAGTACTTTATGATGAAAATAACAATTCCTAAAATTGGAAGCCGATTTCCTTATATTTTAATATACATGGCAAAATTATGTGATGATTTTTTAACGGAAAATACGGTCAAGATAGATTCCAGAAAAAGTCTTTCCTGATAAGTCAAACATCATTATAAGAGAGAAACAAATAAGTATAAAAACTTGAAAACATCTCACAATATGCCTTTAATAATGCGAATGATATATAACATACACACACCCATTGTTACATTATTCCTTTGAATCTGAGTAGACATTGATATTCGGCCGAGTGCACCAATGGCGAGTAGTTGCTACCAGCGTTCGCGTTAAGTGGTTGCCCGGTTGCCCGGGACACCCAAAATTAGCACCGGGCAACCAACATGTACTTATTTGGTTGCCCGGTGGGCAACCAATTTTTTTACAAGAAGTGAAACACTTAACACATGCATTTATATATTTTACAGAACGGGCAACCAAAAAATCTGCCGGGCAACCATAATTTCCTGCTTGGTTGCCCGGCGGGCAACCAGATTTTTTCCCCCTTAATTCGGACGCTGGTTGCTACTATTACTAGGCTACTGGCGGGTAATTTACGCTAAATCTTATACCTCACCAGACCCAAGAGTAGGTTGGAGCATTACAGTTTATGCTGTAACTCAACGACAATTTCTTATTTGCCAGATGGACGATTACGTGGGAGAATTTTATCATGCATTTTTTTATCAACTTGTGCATAATAATTATATATTTAAGACCAATTTATTATAACAAATTAAAAAAATATCAACAATCATGCATACACAGTTGTAAAAATTAGTTCATACAATCAAGCATCCAATCAATCAACCAATAAGTATGTAATTAATTGTTTAAAGTAAGTCACTTTTCAATGAGTTATGTTCGAGAATTGTTTAGTTAAACGAAGTCGAAGTTAAACGAGTTTTAAGCTTAAAACAGCGTTTATAAACGTACGGGAGAAAAAAAGCCAAGTATATTTATAGGACACATTTGTCAACTGTATATCCCTGTTAGTATCGAATGATCCACAAACATCCAATCCAATCCTGTGCGGTAATTACTCCATGCGTCAGCGTATTGCGCCGCATAAACACGCAGGAGAAGCGCGCAGTAAGACGCGCAAAAACGTGCGCCGTATGAACACAACTATTAGTTACCACTCACTGTGCGAGGGTGGTCACGCTATAATAAATACTCGCCTACCGAATCTATACTGACTCATAAATATGTCGCCGATTCCTCTGTGGATTGCTGAAACTGTTTTAGCTGTATGCAATGACGCACACCCTAAACGAGTGATCCAAGAAGTTAAAGCCAAACTCGTGATGTGTCCTATTAACTCTCAATGTGCAAATATATATTAGTATCCGAATTCTGGATATCATCAACCGATGAGGGCACACTACTGCATTTTGTGCAAGTTGCAGGGCATGTTGATTGTTAAAAGGTGCCTTTTCAGCAAATAATTTAATCTGATTTAGCTTTACAATTGAACCGAGTGATTGATGGCACCAGTCGAAATTGTTGGGAATATTCAGGTTTTGAATATTTCAATCACGATATATTCATTTAAGCTAAAGCATATCTCGCTAATCTATACGAGTTTGCTCATCATAGTATACATTACTAGGTGTATGAGGTTAATTTGATTAATTTGACACTAAGCGCTCGTTATTATATATAAAAAGAAAAACATAATACTGACTCCTCTTACATCTTATATCTTTAATATAATTTCTGCTTACAATGTTGAAAGATGTATTGGCAGAAGGCACGTAAGGCGTTTTAATTGTTGGTTCGCAGGTTGTACAGATTAAACGCTATTTGGAACAGGAAACATATTCCAATAAATATAATAATATTAGCTCCTTTTTTTAGTTACACTTTTACGTTGGCCATCCAGATAATTCGAACCATTTGAGTCTTTGAAATCCAATTGTTGCTGTGTTTGTACATTTCATATAAGTTCAGATCGTGTTGTTAATATTGTTACTTTCTATCTACAACCATGCATGGTGGTGCTTTAACTTTGAAATCAGCGTGCCCAGAATCAACCTCACGACTCAGAAGCTTAGATCCATACCATGGGGCTGAGTGGGTAAGGATCAAGATAGCCCGATGTTACTCAACTTAGCTAAGAAAACCCGGAGGATTAAACATCCAACGGCTGCCCGCTAGCCTGCCCTCTAGTATACCAATGCATGTCTTTGATTATTTCGAGTAGAATCTACACAGCTTGCAGCAGCAAGGGATATATGACGAGCAGCTAAGACGATGAACAATTGAGAGATGAACGAGCGTGTATACAAGTAGCAATACATCCCACCCTCGTAGTGAATCACGCCCTCCCTACGGAACAATTACCAGAATCATCACCTCCTGTCAGATCAAAATACATATGCGCATGCGCCAATACGCAGTCGGTTTTCAGTGACAGCTTAGCGACAAACATGTGGTATAAGTACGTCCAATTTTAATACCGCAGATCATTTCGCGTATTCGCCAGTTCAATACAACATCCATCGGAGCAGCTGTCTCACTCATACACGATGACCATGCAGAACAGTAGCCCTATGTCGAATATGGATGATGCACCTTACTACAGTTATAATTATTACGACTGTAATTGTACCAATTTGAATTATACAGCGTGTTCTTGTATCAATCCTGCACCACTAAGTGGAGTGGATGTTTTGTTCTATATATTGATATGGTCGTTATGGTTCATTACTATTGCTGGTAATGTATTGACAATCACAGTCTTCATTAGAGATCCTCAACTTAGATCAAAGGCAGCTAATCTGCTTATCCTGAACCTATCATGCGCCGACCTACTGATTGGCGCAAATTCGCTAACCTTTACAAACCTAAAGATACATTTCGATGATTTCTGGATATTTGGAGAGGTTATGTGTAAGATTTACCAAATCCTGGATTTCTCAGCATCCACACAATCGGCTTTCGCCATCACGTTGATAAGTTTCGATAGACTACTGTTAGTAACAACTGGAGTACAATATAAGAAATACCAGACTGCCGCTCGAGCTAAAATATGGATCGCCTCTTCGTGGTTCATAGCATTCAATCTATTCTTTATACCAGTCATAGTCTCCGATTACGTCATAGAACAATGGGTGGAAACGTACAGTGGCGTTTGGGGAGATTGTGATTTTGCTATCCTCTACGAAAAGTGGTATAAGATATTTATTTTGATTCTAACGTTTGCGATTCCTTTGGTTTTACTGATAGTGTTTAACTCCATTGTGTATCACAATGTACGAATGCGAGCAAGTGGTCACGCCCGAAAATCTGGATCTTGTAAACTTGGATCTTCGACACAGAACAATCGTGGTTCATCTGACTTCAAGAAACACAGGAAAGCCGCCATAACTCTTGCTGTAATCGTTGTCACATTTGTGTTTTGCTGGATCCCACTGTGGATCAAAGACCTCATTTCGGATTTTACAGACTTAGAGTATGACTTCTGGTTATTTAACACTGATGCCTGTGCCTATTTTTCGTGGTCAAATTCGGCATTAAACCCATTTTTATACGCCGCAACTAACCCACGTATACGAGCAGGACTGGCCACATTACTCTGTTGTGCACGCCGTCCTTCTGTCACTCGCTATTGAGAATATAAACTTACGCAGACCGATAAAATAGGTGGTGTATCTTGATATCCGTCGGCGCAGCAAATATTGCCTCTCGCTTATAACCATCCACCGTCCAAACATCTCTCTTATAATAGCGGTACAACTATATTGATTGACGGCAGTCAAATAAAGACGAAGACATGGAATATTTTATTTCATGAATCCCGAATCCATGAATTCGAATGACGGAGGCATTGTTTTCTATTGCGCATTCTGTGAAAGAAATAAGCATACCCACCACAATGTGTGATGTACAATTTGCAACTGTAAATATCAAAATGTGCATATATCTATTTTGAAGAAAAACAACTGTTATAAGACTGTATCAATATCCAAATTTATCAACGTATTAATATTATGCATCAGCAATCATGGGTTGCACGGTGTGTATAGAATTTCCCATGCAATATATTTAATTAGAAACCCAGCACATATTATATTGCTATAACGCAGGCCCCGTGTAATTATAAAATCTCAGATACAGCTCGTATGTCTATCGATTTAGAGTTATAACAAGTGCTTATGCTTTCTGGCTGGCCATGCAACAAAATAACGATTTTACCATATATAATCTTAAACTTAAATGTTGATGTTAAAAGAAGTATTAGAAACTGAACGAAATCTTAAAATATTGCATATGGTTCCCCAGCCGCCCACAAGAAACCCATGTATAATTGCTAATTCACGTCAATCAAACTAATATGTATAGAGAAACTAGTTCTAAAATTCCCGTAATGTTATTGCAACATTTCACAGTAGCAAATCTACATCTCCGGACTCGCTCCATTGAGGCCACAGCGCAAAACTAGTACGTATGGCTCATACGTATAAGTGACTTGTTCGTTAGACCTAATGTATATACGAGAGTCACCAATAGTCATATGCACAGGCACCCATATACATTGTGAGACTAACGCAGATATGTGTATGTTATTTTGGAAATTTGCATTGGTCTTAGTTCAATTTCAAAATATTACTTATATGCAACTATCGTAATAAGCCATGTGTACATTGTGGCCTAAACTACACAAGGAAGTTATTATTATGAAGTACGAACACCTTTTATTTTCTTCAATTTACAAATGATGTGTAATGCACCGAGTTATCCCGACTGCAGAAAGACATTATCAACACCATCATACCATGGAATACGATACATGTGGTTTAATGGTCCACAAACATTTTAGAAATGTCAGGTGAATCCAAGTGGGCTAATGAAATAATCTCCTCTACTGATGTAATGTGGCAACCATATAAGCAATGTTGTATGTGATGATGGGGAGAGAGAGTTGATAAGTGTGAGGTATGAGTGGCGTAAGCATTGAATCACGATAGCAAAGGTAGGTCCGCATATTGAATGTAATCATGTTACTAGGTTGCGCTTTCGTAAACCAATTTCCATACGTGCGTCTTATTAGGAAATATCGAGTCCGTGTACACTCGAGTAAAGAATCAGATAAGCTAAGACCATTTAATAGTTTAACAATTGTTCAAATGATTTTAAAATGATTTTGACATACGATCTGAAACGGGGGACCAAATATCCATGCACATATGAAATCGCAAGCTGAGATAGTATGTGATTCTAACTAACCAACCACCAGAATAGTACACAAAATGAACATTCTATAAAATGGATTATCTCCTGGTACCCACAAAATGCTGCTGCATCATTTGTCGTGATTTATAGTTTTCGGTTATGAAGCATAAGCAATGAAATGCAATAGGTGCCTCACCCATATTGAAACCATAAAATTGCAAATCAAGAGGAAAATATGTTACGTACATTGCCAAGTATTAAGCAACGCATAACGACCACGGGGAAAACAGGGCCCGTAAACCTGTTAAAAATTCCAAGTCTATTTTGATACATTTATCTTCACGGCTGAACCAACTGAGCTTTGCAAATAGGGTAACGTAACGCCAATATTGTCAAAGAATGTGTAGTATAAATTTGCTATCGGGACAAGGTAAAGTTTTGAATTTCAAAGTGGTGTCATTTCTTATTCCAGTCTAAGATGCAACATAATGTACGAGCCCGTTCGATAACGCACATTAACCATCATATCAGAATTACCATTACGATTTGGAATCCGCGCTTTCAGGATCAGGAATACGAATTTATGGCACTATTTTGTTTTTATCACGGAATAATGTAGGGGTGTGTGCGCATGAGTGTGGGAAAGTCGTGGATGTCGCGCATCGCACGCGTGGTAACTCGTTATCGAAACGGGTATCGAAACACTGGACGAAGTTTAGACAATTGAACACGTAGCTTTAATACGAGGTACTCAATATTTCCTTACTTAAGAGTACTAAAAATATCCAGCAGTCGATAACAAAGGCATGTATCTGAGAACAAGAGGTGAGTAAAGTGAGTGAGAGCAATTATGAAGAGACAGTAGACATGGTAGAGCTAGATAGACATGATTGTCACCGTGTATTTGTGATAGGATATGTGTGGGAGTATATGGGAGGTCAGGTGTGTTAGACAGCCAGGGATGAACTATAGCGAAAGAAAAAGAGAGAGAATGACTGAGAAAGAGCGTTAGAGTGTAATGAATATAACCAAGATGATGCTGAGACGATGGAGATATGTGTGACGATGCGTGCGAGATAAGATTGCGTATACAACTCCGGCTTAATGGAAAATGCCTGCTAAATCATTATCACCGACTTATTCGGCCACGACCGGTCATATGGGGATCTTTAAGATAAATGAAATAGGTATATTTCACCGTTGCAGTAAATTGAATCAAGATGGTATTCATCAACGATACAATTATGTTCAGGAATGAAATACACTTGCTTTGTGTTTGTAATTGCATATGGCTTTGATAACACGTACATAATAAGAGTGTAATAATAAAATACGATATATACAATGTACACGTATTATAGATACACGTATCCTACTCCTTTGTTACTATAACCAATGGTCGATGGTCTGTGCTAATACTTGTTTTCATATATTATGTCATAGGAAGAAACGATGTATAATACAAAGTCAAAATGGATAGTCCGCCTAAAAAGTCAAATATTCTTAGACTTGATTATTTGATCGATATGCCGATAAACGATACTTGAGAACAATTTGTGTAGGTAAACACATTTAATACATCAACTTTGTGACCTTCAACATAGTAACATTTGTAGCATGTAGCATCTATGTTATGACCCAGTTTGGTCGCAATTGATGTGTGCGACCTCATCATGTACGACCAAATGTTGGATAGAATTCAACGAAGTGCGAACGAATTGTTGGATATAGACAACTCTCAAAAGCATGCATGCATCCACATATCTACATGATTTAGCATCAATGTTTCCTAATCATATTAACAGCGTGTACTAACTTGACCTATATTTGTTGAGTTTGACCTATATTTGTTGAGTTTAAATTGTTCAGGGTTCAGTGAGCACAACCGATACAAGAATAACGGAAAGGGAAATCCATGCAAAGCCCATGCCAAATACTATAGGATCTATCTCTCAGCTAAGGATAGTGTATTCGTGTTCGGTAAAGGTGAAACGTTTTTAATCATCGTAACTTAGCCATGCAGAACAGTATTGTATATGGTCATGTGTTTTAAGCTCGCCTCCTTTCGCGTTACACACGGATTTTGGATTTCACGACATGATTTTAACTTTACACATTTATATTTGCTTGTATACCCCCCTGAGGTAGTAAAAGTATATATTTTCTGAAGGGAAATTTCATGAGAAAACCAAATATGCCATTAAAATTATAGTACGACTAAGAACTAAAATGGTATGATCGGAAATGTTCGGAAAAATATCAGAGTTTTTAATTTTTAATTCGAGATCCATATATTTTTTATACCTACCCCTATCATTATTTACTTTACATATTTGAATTCCTCATGAAATTACCCATTAGATGATATATAATTGTTAAAGTTACTACGTCGGTATGGTAATTATACCGGCTAGTGAATATCTCCAATTTTTATTTTATATATTTTTAGAATTTTCAAAAATATTTGTTTAAGGATGAACCCTTCCCTGATATAAACTGCATTTCTGAATTCCTCTAGTTACAAGCTTTCCAAAAATGTATACTTTTGCTATCATAGGTTGAAAACTTTTTCTGTTATTGTCATTTTTATAAATCCGGTAAATTGAGGCTGATTATTCATGTTTACTGTGTAGCGAATAGGAAGAAAGCTGATGTTCATTGTCTTATCCATAATGAATTAGTTGTTACAAATAGTTGACAAGTATGTTGAACCACATACTTAAAGACTACTAATTATCCTTTAAAATGGGACCAGAATGGTGTTTGTAACATTAGGAGATGACTAGTTATTGTAAAAAGAACAAAACATGGGATTATCCCCATTGAGTTTGTACAGGCGACACCCCTTCCAGAAACACCCCTTCCAGCACCACCCCTGGTCCCCAAACATCAAACAGCTGTATCTCCCATTCTGTATTAGCTATACCAATGCCATTTTGCAGGCAGATAGCTTGTTATTAGGGCTTTAAAATGATACCAAATTTGTTGAGATAGCTTTTGTGGTTTTAAAAATATTTGAGGAAAATTACAGCATGAAACTAAAAAATGTAACGGCACCACCCTATTGGGAGGCGAGTTCATAACGCGTGACCATATACGAGTATATATACGAGGGTATCAAAAAGTTCTTGACATCACCAAGAAATAAAGAAGCCAGAAACCTTTTTTGATATGTGACCCTTCAGACATCATTACAAAATTACTGTGCAAAGTAATACATTTCTCCCACTTTTTATTACCTGTCCACAGACCGCCATTGTAGAGATCCTCAGATTGACCGCCATTGATTGATCCTCAGATTGCCTCAGATTGCGTTATTCCCAAAACAGCAATAAATGGTTTAAAATGTTGACAGAAAGGGGTCAACGGTCAGGTAGGGTCATTAGAGATCAATTTGTGTACACCCCATGTTACCCATAAGATTATTGTCACCAAGCTGGTTTGTAATGACCTGTGACCCCTTTCTGTGACCCCTTTCATTTATTGCTGTTTTGGTGAATAACGCAATCTGAGGCAATCTGAGGATCAATCAATGGTGGTCAATCTGAGGATCTCTACAATGGCGGTCTGTGGACAGGTATTGAAAAGTGGGAGAAATGTGTGACTTTGCACAGTGACTTTTTAAAGATGTCTGAAGGGTCACATATCAAAAAAAGGGTTTCTGGCTCCTTTACTTCGTGGTGATGTCAAGAACTTTTTTGATACCCCCTCGTATATAAAGACGAATGTATAACATATAACATGGACCCGAGTTCATTAATTACCGCAGTTGGACATCACTTGCCTGTAAAAATTTAAGCGCGGTACGGTACACCCTACATTTACGTTAGAGACACACGAAGAGATGTGCTGGAGGTTGCGCCCTCAATTTTATTAAAAACTAAGATTTGTACATTTTTACAATTATATTACATGTTTGAACTTACACCTGTAAGGATTCAGAAAAATCAGCCCTCTTTGTACATCAAAACATCAATTCAAATATATTTATATACGGCTTAGATCAGAATTTCACACTATAGTTCGGGAGCATAATGGTTTTCCGGTCCCGGTCTAGGCTGACACAGTGAGTTGCATACCAAAATGTTGAACATCCTTGCCAACTTGGGTTGTTGATTGACCTTGATTTGGAGTGGAAGGTCACATGTGTTTCAGTGTGTTTCAAAACCATGTGTGTTCCCCATATACGAGCGTATAGCCCTATAAACAGCAAAAGTGACCATTATAAATGTTCTTCTTGAATTCTGAAGCAAATTATATTTAAAAACAAATTCTTCAACACTACTTCGTGTCCCTTTAATTATAGTAAGGAGATATCTACCGCGATTTCAAAATTCGTCGAAAAAAACAATAAATGCACTGAACGCACTGAATGCAGACACTTGACACGTATTGAAGTCACTACGTACTGGTAGTAATATTAAACCATGGGTGTTAGTTTTTCAGTAAGAAAGCAATCATGCAAAATGATGATCCGGTGTTAAGTGCAATTGTGGTAATAACACTGTCTTATAAGGATTATTGATGGATTGAAAAGTGTCACGTGATGAGGTCAATGAACAGATGAAACCATAATAGCTGGAAGTCTTTTACTTTTAAACACACACTAGTTGTATATTACCAAGAGGACAAGAGCATGAGTAAAAATAGAAGCAAACGAGTCTTGTAAGCTTTAAATACATTTCGCTCGGTATTGAATTCAACTAAGCATCAAAGTGAAATCTACAGGGTGAATCAAAAAATGTTGTGCATGGATTGAAACGGCCATTATATCTTGATGTGTGCATTGAACCATGCAATTGTTATCGTGTGTACAAAGCGAGAAACTTATCTGAGTTGCTTATTTTTCAGTCGATTACTTGGGAAGTAGATAAACTTGGAAAATAAACTAGATTAACTAGGCTTCATACAAACAACAGCACTGTCTTGCATTGTTCAATGCACACATCAAGGTCAAATGGCCGTTTCAATCCATGCACACCTTTTTTCTGATTCACCCTGTAATTTGCACTTAAACTGATAGTTTAATAAAAATAGATAAACTGGACCTGTGAGGGATGTTCAGGAATTTATTCAGACTTTACCGCAATTTATTTGTGGACACCTGATTTTGTATTAACTCTTTCCACACTGCTTTTAGTTTTCAATATACCAAACATATTTTTTTCAGAAACCTTTCCAAACTTTCAAAGTCTATCTCAAGAATTACTGAACCAATTGGCATGTTTGTACTTAGGGATCACGTCAAAACTCGACCGCCAGGCAACCGCCGGTTACGGCCGGTTCCGCCCGGTTCTCACAAAACGTGTTGTCTGTTATAATATAAACACATAATGAGGTTAATAGTTACACTCTGGTTAACACGACCGGTTGATAGTGCCTCGTCACACGCGTGAGCAATAAAATCTTGAAGTAATGGGCTCTCAAGTCTCAGTTGACAACCAGTACAATACAGCTATTGACTTGGGGTTGACTTTTTCAATCTGTTTATAGAAAAATCGATCGGAGACGGCGATTCCAAGGGTGCGCTATTATGACTGCGAAGTAACAGATTAATAGTGTAAATTGGTCCGGTAACGGCATTATGTCAACCGGCGGTTGTTCAGTGTTGCATGCGTGAATATTCATATACCAGTAAAACATTTGACCAGAAAGAACCGGGCGGAACCGACCGTAACCGGCGGTCAACGGGCGGTCGAGTTTTGATGTCTTCCCTTAGTTTGATGAATTTCTCATGGTGATTCCAAATATGGTGATGAATTTCAATAATGTTGATATATATATATATATTTTTTGTGACATTTTGGAATGTCGTCTGCAGACGCCTGCCGCATGATGTTGAAAAGTGCCTGAAGCTTATCGGAATGTTGACACTAGCATCCCTCCCCAGTACCCCCAATAGGCTCACGCTCGAGTCCCAAACACAATCGAAAAGTGTGACGGTTCAGTGACATAATTACCTTTTTACCTTAATTAATAGACAATGTATTTTCCGATGGACCCAAAATGGAAATGTAATGTGTACCACTTTAATTAGGGTAAAACAACCCAGAAAAAAGCAAAGGAATAATTCTCGCAGAAAATGTATCACTTATCAACAAAACTCCCGGAAAAAAAATAATGTTTGTTTTTTCTGACGAGCTGCGACAGATAAATCTCATTGTTTTCTGCGACGTATAAGCACATTAGCAGAGCCGATAGCACTGGCTGTAAATTGATACGTAATTGAAAGCACCAGACCTTGCTGTTAGTCGGATGGTTTAAAGGGTAACACACATCCCGTACTGAAGGCATTTTATAATTATAAGGGTTATTCTAAGAAAGGGGGCAAGAGCATGGATTTGTTGTCACTTAATGAAAAATAACTCCCTTAAGAATTAATATAGATGAAGTGCAAACACTTAATCGTCAACGGAGAGGGAGATCATCTGCATCACCAAACCCCGTCCCCTAGAAAACCTAGCGGTGTACCATAAGGATTGCAGTCGACAGCCGGTTACGATACTCTATTGAATATATTTTACCTGAAACTGAAAAGTTTAACGAAAACAAAATCGCTGGTGTTGGCGTGTCATTTTTATGTCGTAAACGTAATTGGCCTTCTAGTGCGGTGAATATGGTCAACATAGTAGGGTTATCTATAAGAGAAACATCTAGTTTGAATCAGAAGAATCCAAATGATTTTTGTAAGCATTCAAACTTGTATAATTAAAGATAACCACGCCACTTAACCATTAAAATGCAATAGAGTCTGAGAAAATCTGACAGACAGAAACAAGATACTCAATGTTATTATAAAAGAACGAAACTGAATGCCATCCATATATATGATATTAATGGTTCATGTGTATGTATGCTAACTCTTGTTACAATGTCGGGTATCATCTAATAGATATCAATAGTATCATCCATTATGTGAAATGCGAACATACAGGTTTATAGTTTCATATTTCAATTGAAATATCCTTGGCATTAATGGGGTCATGAATGAAAAGACAAATAATAAAATCAGTGCGTTATAGAAAAACATTTTGCGGTCTTAAGGGGGTGTTGGGGATGGGGGGGAGGGGGGGGGGGGGGGGGGTGGGGGGTGCTCTTTAATGTCGACAAGACGAAAACTGTAGAGGGCGCCTTAAAAAATAACCGAGGATTACAGAGGGCAAAGTGTTACCATTTCTCTATATATACTTTGATCTGGTGACGTTTGTTTAAAAAAATTATACTGTTTGAAATAAATGAATACAAATAATTATGTGTTTACAAAAAGAATATACTAAGATTACATTTCTTTCTTTGTTGAATTTACATGCAGTCGGCTATATTGATTAATTTATCTACACTGTTAGAAAAACGAAAGTTAAGGGAGTAAACTTGTGGGGAGTAACGGACAGGAGTAAGAAAAAAGAGTAATGTTTTACTCCACGAAGAGTAAAATCTCTGATTTCCCTTCATCTTTCGCGAAGTAAAATGACCACGTGCAGCGCCGTGCAGTCATTAATCAACAAAAGAGTAACATTTACTCCCACAGAGAGCTGTATACCTGTTTTGGCTCATTCCGGTGCAATTTTAAATCCGCATTCGTGTAAATTTTACTCCGATGATCATGATAATAGGGAGCTAGACTGGTCATGGCGGACGAAGTGGTGAAGCAAAGGCTTGTCAGCTGGGGATTGGAATCAATTATTCCACAGTTTTCTGGTAAGTATTATACAAAATTATTAGTAGTATTTGGTAATCGATCAAAAGGCGGACGGACCTAACATGCCAGGAATAAACCTTGCACATGCTGAACGTATGTATCATGATATAATATAGCTCATTAAGCTTACCAATTATATGTCTATGTCTATGATATCGATAGCTCATGTAAAATGTGTAGTCACATCATCGTCAAACATGCAAAACGTCCATTGAGATACATTGTGGGGCTATGTGGGAGTTGGGTGGCAATGTGTTGTGTGTATTGCCTATAGTCTATTTACCCATCACGAGACAGTGACGTAACCGCGTATTCTACTTATTGCAGGACATAATGCGCGTGCCTACTCGCGGCGCCTTTTGATCGATTACTAAATACTAATAATAATTTTGTATAATACTTACCAGAAAACTGTGGAATAATTGATTCCAACCTTTTACTTTACTCCTTTCTGAGATGAAAATGTTACTCAAATAAGGAGTAACAAATGCTATGGAAGAGTAAATATTACCATCCAGAGGAGTAATCAATGTAATTAGCCTTTTTTGGAGTAAACTATTTTAATCCTTTCTGAGATCAACATTTTACTCAAATAAGGCGTAAAAATTTACTCTTCCACGAAAGAGTAAATATTACCACCGAGAGGAGTAAAAAGGGGGATTAGGCTTTTTGGGAGTAAATTATTTTGCTCCATATTAGGGAGTATTGTTACTCCAAACCAGAATAATTTTTAATCTGCATAAGGAGGAATTTGTTACTCCAACATGTCGTAGTAACATTTACTCCGCGAATGGACTAATCACCTTTTTACTACCAAATGAAGTAAGATTTTACTCCATATGGATTAAAACTTTTTTACAGTGTAGGAGATTTCGTAAATTCTAATGTGTGAAATATATATTATATTGCATCGTTAAATTGTATCAAGTTTATATATTCAATATTGCTGTCATCATCATCATCAGGGTGTAGTTCGCTCGCTTGAGAGGAACCCCTCCCTAGAATGCCTCCACAGACTTTTGTGTCTGGCTAGTCATGACCATGTAGTGCCCAGCTGTCGGGTAAGGTCGTCTCTCCAGCGTGTTTTGGGGCGTCCACGTTTACGGGTCCAATTTCTTGGAGTCCACTCTGTTGCTCTGACTGTCCACCGGTTATCTGTTAGCCGTGCAATGTGTCCTGCCCATCTGTGTTTTGCCATCCTGATGTTATCGATGTCGCTGACACCTGTTTGTTGTCGAATCCAGGTGTTACACTTATGGTCGCGAAGAGTGATGCCCAGCATTATGCGCTCCATCTTGTGCTGTGCCACTGCAAGCTTCTCTAACATGGTGTTGGTCGGTGCCCATGTCTCGCTACCATAAGTCATTACTGGAAGAACGTACTCAATTAGAATCTTCCTCTTGATCTTCATACTGGTCTTACGGCTTCTCATGATATTTCCTACTTTACTGAAGGCTGCCCAACCGAGTCCAATTCTCTTATTTATCTCAGGGAGCAAGTCACCATCTCGTGTCACCGTCTTTCCCAGGTATACATATCTGTCCACCTCTTCGATGATGTTTCCATCAACAGTTATTACGGATTTGTTGACATGGTCATTGAACATCACTTTGGTCTTGCCTAGGTGCATGTTAAGGCCAACTGGTTTGCTGGCTCTGTCGATGTCAGTGAGCAATATTGATGTAATACGCAGTAATCGCGCCAGCCATTAACCCTAACCTTCCTCATTCTTACATATCACCACAGTGATTGGTTCTTTCGTAGCGATATCGATTGGCGAATCAAATCTAAGCTGACTTTTCAGTTAGGTGCCGGACTTTCACGCGGGTTCGATCACCGACGCTTGCGCATCCTATCACCTCTCAACACACGCATATGAGTACATGTAGTTCAACCATGTTGTGTTCCCTAAAACACGCTCGGGGAGTTACGGTTAATATAATCATATTGTTGGAAATTGTAACCATTGCATTTACAAATTAACAATGTTGTGCTATACAGGGTAAAGTGACGTGCCGAGTGAAGCTCGCGCCCGGAGTGCCTATCTCTCTTTCAATGGCGTTTAGGCCAGACTCCTCTTTTTGTATTTTTTTCTGTGGGGGTTCGCCACTCCTCCCGCACAACGAGTCTGTTTAACCTTCCCAACATGAAATAATGCTGATACCCGTTTATACACCTGGGTAGAGAGGAGTAATTGCGGTAAAGTGGCTTACTCATTGAAACAACACGCTGGCGGCAACAGGACTCGAACCCACAACCTTTGTATTGTGAAGCGAGAATGTATCCGTTGGACCACGCGTGCCCTTGTGCTATTATTGCACATGATTAATTCCCATTTTTTTTTCAAACTAATTATTCATGACAATGTTAATCAGATATCGGTATAGTAGCCGATTTGGGCTACTTTTCAAAAGAATAAATGATGATGTTGGTGCGTTTCAGTTAATTACAAGTCCCTTCACAATTATAGGTTTGGGCTTCCCGTTTACTTAACAATTAAAAATAGGTGTCTTGAAGCATTTGTGGAGGCCGTAGTCGCAGACGGATGCAGAACTTGAGAACTTGAATTCAATTTGAATTTGAATTCAATCTTAAATAGAAACAATATTCAGTGTTAACTGCACATGGCTTTGAACTGGTGATGTATTTTTAATTAACTTGTTAGGTGTCGATAAGCGGCGAATTCAACCTTAAATCTGTGGAAAAGATTATGTGTGGCTTTGATTGCATCATAACAAAAGTAAAACAGATATCAGTAATAATTTACTATATATGTGTAGATATGATTCAGAGCTATAATCATGACAAATGTCATGAGGCTGACATTCATATTAGCGATGTTATGAGTGAGGAGGTAGAACTTATTGAATGACCCTCGTACTAACTGATACCCCTCCCCGCCCCCACCAATCAATGTTGAGGGTCCCAACGACCGCGGTGATGAAACGGTTCCGAACAACAATGAATTGGGGGACTGGGGGACTGATTTCAACGAAGTCCTCAAAGTGGTTCAACAGTTATTTCTGAATTTTAGTTTGTCGGGTTCTTTCTCCGTTTTTACAGTCACCATCAAAATGGGATAGGCGGGAAAAAGTGGACAATATTTTGTCTACTATAAATACTCCCTGTCATAATGCCTTGGACATAATTCCATCAAATCATGCGTACGTTCGAGTTGCGTACGTATGTGCGCAGGTGCGCATTGCAATGCGTAGGTGCGGTTGTGCGTAAACACGGAAGTGCGTACCGGTCCCTTTAAACAAATAATCGCGCATCCTAATTGGTCAATTGTGAAATCGTCACTCGCCCTGATTGACGGCGCGTGACTTTGTTCGCGCCTGTTAAGCATTTTGAAGCCGCGCCTCGCAAACAACAACAGAATAAGCTCGCGTAAAATAACGCGAATTATGCCCAAGGGACTATGACAGGGAGTATATGAACATATTGCCTGTTCAATATAGTATAATAATTTGACAATTTGTCACGCAACGCACATAATGAATGTGCTATAAACACACATAACTGATTTCATATGGCAGCATAAGTTTTATGTTTTATATTATAATGTGTAATGACAGCTTTATCATACTACACCTTACATATACATGTGATGCAATACATCGGAAGGGTTCACATTACGAGAAAGTTACTAGCTTTTCGGTTATAGAGTGGTTTTCAACAATTAGTTACAAATGTCACAACCATTTTAAATTTTATCTGCTGCAAAAAAGCTGAGTACAAATGTCTAAATATCAATCACGATGTACGCACACATTTGTTAATAGCCGTAACTATGCCATCAGCATGCTCATAAATCAGTGTTAGCTTCAAATTTGATGCGGTCTAGCTTAAAGTGACCACTATAAAGGCGTGCCGATATCTGGACGTGTGCGAAATAAATTGGGTTATTAATCCTGTTTGCCAGGGCATCGTTAGCATTTTGCTGGTAGGTATGATCCGGGTTCATATAGTCGGTTGATTGCTCTATGATCCTAGCCACTACACCACGGCTGCCAGTCGACACTCGGCGAGTATATTTGCCTCGTTATATAGCCTGGGTCCGTTTTGTAGCCCGAAAACCTGCACGCCGGGTTATAAAAACATTTTTTCCGCACAGTTGCCGTGTGGTGTAGTAGAGTTAGGGTTACAACATTTTGGAATGAAAAAAAAAATGCTGTATTACCCCAACTCTATATCACCACACGGCAACATTTCTTCAAGTTTCCGACACCCAAAATTCACCAGAAAGGTCACCCCGACGGGCTTCTATAATGATATTCCTGGACAAATTTGCACGTAGCGCGAGAACATTTGCCATTTTTATACTACATTGCCCATCATCAAACCGGGCATGGGGCAAATAGTCATTTAGATTGGAATTAAGTAAATCCCTTAGATTCTTCAAATAGGCTCAATTCACCAAAAGTCAAAGAAGGGAGCGATTCCTTACCCAGTCCTATGATTACCTTTATGAAAGTCACTAAAGTTACGTAATGGACGCTTACACAAAAAGTGTAAGGGTTAAAATCTCTTCTCTTCTCCAAGTTTCTTTTCGATTTTCACTTATTTATTTTCCCTTCCTTAGCAATTATCTACGCTATTCTTTTCCTTCCCCTCTTTCCATCCTAACCATTTATTTGTCTCTTTCCTGTCCTCTTTTCTTCCCTTTTCTCTTCCTCTTCTCCCTTTCTTTTCCTTTCCTTTTCCTTTTCCTTCTCTATTTCTCCCCTTCTTCTTCCTTTCTTTCCTTTTCCCTTTTCTTTCCCTTTGTGTCTTCCTCTTCCTCTCTTCCCTCTCTTCTTCCCTTCTCTTCGAATTTTTTAGTCCGGTAGTTTGAGCTGCACTGAAAACAAAAACTTGTTTTTTCGGTGTCTTTACTAATAATTAATTAGTGCGGGGTTAGTTCAGTATCTTCTACGAACCTACAAGGTTCGTTCATAACTGGTTCAATTGACTGAACTGACTAATCTACTAATTATGAGGTTTGTTTTGGTGGTCGGTCCGCACGGACGCACGCTTGGTGCAGTGCATACAACAATAGTACCCCTAAACGTCGATACCTTGATGCTGTAATGGATACTCTAAAGTGCGATGGCCCCTAAAAAGTACCCCTTTTTCAGAAAGACGTCGACGACGTCATGTGGTGAAATCTGGACTCTTTTCGACGGTTTTTTTGGACGCGGATGCGTACCCGCTTGGCTTGTTCACTGACCCACTTGTCCATTTCTGTCTTGATAATCTACGTGCACTGTCAGTAAGGGGTTGGGGTGTGTGTGATAAATTGCTGCTCACCATTCGTATGCCTGACCCAGCAATCTGTCAATGAAACTATTAAGCTGTACAGTGCAATCTATGCACCTCTAATTCCATGGGAATGGAACTAACTACACTAACCAAATCCACTTTGTGTCTCGTTTATTATGTGACGCTATCAAGTGGAATGAGTCGTATGTCGGGAATTTTGATTTCGAGCTAAAGGTAATAAGAAATGGCCAAATCTTATGATTTACTTTGTTTTCGCAGTTGGTAAACTGTTTGTATCTTAAAAACTAGAAGTTCGCTTTTGGTGAGGTTTAGACCACCGTAGCATTTTTCACCTGCTTTTGATTGATGGAAAAATATCAAAATTCAAAACTGCCGATATGGGACTCATTCGCTTGATCACGTCACATATGATCCTTTGGGCTTGAACCCGAAGGTAGGCTGTCCGTAATTGCAATGAAAACTACCGTTATTCTTGTTTTACTTAGAATCTTTTTATTTGTGTACCAGATAAGATTAATTACTATTGTATAATTGGTCATGTCGTACATTTTAATGAAAAGCACACCACTCAAAAAGTATAAATCTGAAAAGGTTACTAGATTCAGATTAAATGTATCCATTAATGTATAATCCAATGGTCTACTTATACACAGTGCAGTGCCCCCTCTTATAATCTACCATCATATTTTCACGTATGTAGCTCAATCGATGTAAGACGTTGTCGAATATAAATACCGACTTGCTTGCAAGCAAATCAGCAGAGCAGATAAGACCAGCTGTAAATCGAATCGTAATTGAAAACAGCACTAGACCTTACTGTTAGTGATAGTCGGATGGTTTAAAGGGTAACACTCATCTCTTAATGAAGGCTTTTTAGAATTATTAGGATTGCTCTATCAAAGTGCGCAAGGACTGGGATTATGTCAATGAATAACAAATAAATTGTAATACAAATAAAATGCATAATACACACCGCCAAAAAAGAGGGAGACCAATATCCGTTCGTTTGATTCATCTTCTTATATTTTGTTACAACTGGTACGGGTTTTTCTTTATGAGAGGATCGGTTAGTTTGAATCAGAAGAGTTTATCCAATGCATCTTTTAAAGATAACCATACCACGTGAACACTAAGATGCAAAAGAGCCTGTGTAAATCTGGCAGACATAATCAAGATATCCAATGTTATTTTGTTATTTTATATGACATCAATGGTTCATGTGCATATGCTAACTCTTGTAACAATATCGGGTCTCATTTAATAGATATCGATGGTATAAATCCAAAATGCGAACACACGTGTTTATATATCATATTAATAATGAAATGAAAACACAATCAGTCTGCTATTGCTATAGATACATAGCGGTCGTCAAAGGGGGTAAAGCCTATTTTTATATCGACAAGAATCACAGGAAATATCGATGTCTTAACCCTCCTTCTACTAAAGGGGGAGTGGTTAGCATCGCTTTAAAAATCACGCAGTAATCGCGCCAGCCATTTAACTCTAACCATCCTCATCACTACAAAACACTGACACTGATTGGTGCTCACGTAGCTCACTTAAGCTCTCTAAAGATTTTCCAGCTGACTCCGTGGCGTAACCAGTTAGGTGCCGGACTAAAACGAGGGTGATCCGGGTTTCATCATCGATGCTAGCGCACCCCCCCCCCCCCCCCCCCCCCCCCCCCCCTTCACCTCAACCCTCAAATTTGACCCGTTTCCTCCCCTGGTAATTATATTTCCAAAAACATGTCCCAGTTTAGGGGTTAATAAAATCGCATCTTATAAAATATTTTCCATTGAATTTACAAAGGAACTGCATGGTTAGGGGTAAAATTGGTATAGGGCTACAATGTTGTATCCATAATTTCCATTTTATAATTATATCGCGTTTACTTTCGTAACTCTTCAGAGAAGTTCTATCCGAGACAAATTCGTTGCCTAAGCTCAAACATTATCATACGAGTTAGTATACATGTATAGTTTTACGAGACAACTGACTAAATATTTGATTATTTTAGAAGCGGAAATAAGCATCCCTCTCCGAAGAAACATCCAATGAATTTTTGGAAAAAAATAATAATTGGACAATTCGTCAGGTGCATATAAAAGCGATTTGTATTATAAACGTAGTACTTGGTGGATAATAATATATACCCGCAAAAAGATATTATTTTATAACCCTTTTTATATTGCAGCGTACGTTTATTAGTTTTATATTGTGCATTTAGTATCTGGCGACAGCTTTATCATTAATGGATGTTCGTATGAATCTTGTTTATATATAACGTTATTTTATCTCCGTACACTAACACAAATGTTCCCTGGATTGTTTATATTTGTTTGCATATTTACGCTCTGCCATTTTTGGCATTGATCACTTTTTTAAAAGATAGTTTAACCATGAAATAGTGTTGATACATATCGTCGGCTGAATACAAGAGTGTCGGACATGTAAGTGTTTCTTAGACCATTTATCAGGAGAAGCAATGTTTTTTATGTCTTATTCATTTCATAAAATGTATAAAATACTCCGAGTTCAGACCTATACCTTAAAATGGTAGTGTATTTACCTGTAATTTCAATATTGATAGAAAACTCAATGTTACCCAAAATGTAACTTACGACCCTCTTACATTTAGCCGACGATATACTTCTGACCTTTTATCAGTTCAGCACTTTTTGGCTATATCGGAGTATAGGCTCATTTTGGAAATTGGTTTGAAAAAACACCATGGATTGGATTTTCATATTGTGCATTGGTGTTGCGATTCAACCTAAATTACCATGATTACCAACATCAGGGATAATAAACACGTGACTAAAAGGGTGTCGCCATCTTGTAGCCGCCTATATAATGCCTGGCTAATGGATATCTTTTTCGATGCATTTTTCCACAAATAGCAAAGTGATTTTCTAATAAGCTTACCTTACTAACGATACATATAAAAAATCACAAAGAGTGCAGACCGTTTACGGTTATTATTTTTCCGCCCGGAGACAAATGTCAACAATAAATACCACGCGATATGTTGTGCATGTTGTTACAAACGTTATGCCTTGCACACAAAATCACCGAAATGAGTCTTAAATCGCATAATAAACTTGCTGTGATTTCCGTTTCCATCGGCAAACATTTATTTACGCTGGTAAATGCCTGTATTACAGGTCAGGGTCAAATAATTCACAGTTCAACTCCGTACACTGCACAACAAGAAGTATTTTGAAAAAGAAATGTATACATCTCACTAAGTTACTGGATAACATGCCTATGCTGTTGTACAGTGAAGCGTCCACATCCGGGGTGTTTATTACATTTATTCGCAATAATATATTCCGTATACCTGACTGGTTTAGGGTATCAAAATCTAAGTAGTGCTGATAGGATTGTGCACTTGTGGACCAGTGGCCGCCTAAGTGTAGCGACCAAAGGATTCTGATCTAAACTGGCAGCGATAATAATTGGATAAAAGCGCTTTGGGACTATGCTTTCATTGTGGAAATCGCTATATAAGAACGGTAATATTATAATCAGAATGAACTGGTGTAAACCAGATTATTAGGTGACAGATGAAATAGAGTCAAGATGTGGAATCCCAGTATATCTGGCTGGTAAGAGTGAACCTAAGGGATTAACCTTCGCAGACATTACAAGTGCCTTACCTATACATGTGAATCAGAACATCGGAACGGGCCACTTTCCGGGAAAGTGATTTTCACAATTCGATTTGTATTATCACATGAAGACAATAGACGGACATATTTTCGGTTATAAATTGCAGTGTGAATTTAAACGATTAATTGAATTGTTGTGACAATTTGCAAATGCCTGTAATGAAATGTTTAATGTTTTATAACAGGTATAAAGTCAAGAATAAAGTCAATTAATTTTACCTCCGGGTGGAGGCGGGGGACCGAGGTCTTAAGAAGTCAACCCTACTTTAAAAAGAATTGCCTAATAATAAGCATAGCACAATGCACACACATAGAGTCTGCCACTAGGAACATTACACCAGTAAACAACAACATATGAAGAGCTGTGTTGCATAAAGGCCTACATCCACTTCTACCTGTTACTCATTTTGCATTATTGAATGGATGGCTATTCACGATGTGGAATGTGGTTTGTATTGTTGCCTCAATTGGCGTGCATGGATGCACTAATCCAAGTCATGAAGACAGCCATGGAATATTTGGATTAATTAATCATGCAAAATGAGTAACATGTAGGAGTGGTCTGTAAGCCCTTATGCAAAACAATCTTTTCATATAATGTATGCAGCTCCACTTTGAAAAACACCCCTATATAAAATTAATTATCCTCACATTGGGCACTCCCTGTAGGGCAGTGAGCTTGCCATATATGGTAGTCATGACCTTGGACTATATAACCTTGATCCAGGTATAAATACTTATCATCCGGTTTTTTTTTAGTTATGACTGTTTTTACCAATTATCGAAATTTGCTCTGAACTTGAATATATTGGGCCAATTTAAATAAACCTAACCTGAGATATTGTACTAAACACTTCAATCCATTTAGTGATATGCTCAGATTTTGCATCCTTTGAGTGCCCAATGTGAGGAAAAGACTGAGAATTTAAATATGGGTATTTAAGAAATGGAAAATCTTGTTTAATTTCTAAATCCATCAATAGTTGTCAATCAAATTGGGCATACATGTTATATACATGTATCTATTACCGATCACTCTTATGATGGGAAAAACATTGTCGGACATTGCTCATTTGCATATTAATGACTTGAATAGATAATTAGCTAATTTGCATATTTAATGAGATTATGAAACTAAATTATAGTTTAAAAGATTGGGTATCGTACAGTTAGCCATAATACCAAGTTTGATTGCAATACACCATTCACATCTGGATTTATAACATTTACGCATATTAATTACATAGGGAGTAATTTGTCCTCGGACATTATCAGCTAAAGAAAAGCTTAGTAAAAATGTCTAAATGGCAATCAAGGTGCACGCATACATTTCTTATTTGCTGTTACCATGCCATCATCATGCTCATAAACCACCATCGGCATCAAATTCGACGCGGTCTAGATTAAAATGACCACAATAATGACGCACCGATATCTGGACTGTCAGCGAAATAAATTGGATCATTAATCCTACAGATAAAACCAGGGCATCGTTATATGTTACTGGTAGATATAAATATTAATAACGGGTCAGGGTTCCTAATACATGCAATCGGTCGATTACTCTATGATCCTCCTTAGTATAAAGGTAAAAAGGTGTTTATACATAACATAATCTAGGTATATACTTTATGCTGGTCTATTCAAAAACAATGGTCGGTACCAAATTATCCGAGATATAAGATATACCATAAGCAGCCGATTTCTTCCCACCTACGGGCGATCAGACTTGCATCGCGCTCAGAAAAAAAGTATAAACAGTATAAAGCGCCAAGCCAATCGCATTAAAGGCACATTAAGTGGTGTTGAACATTTTAAATGTTTAAACATTTACTTCAGAATTCAAGATGAACATTAAAAATGGCCATTACTGTTGTTTCTACTAGCAAAAACACAGCAAAACTTGATTAAAACAATATCATTGCTATTTATTGAAAAACGCCCTCTGTGCAAATATGGTTCACGTTATGTATCACGCGTACTGCAGGGGGATAATGTCGGACGTAAAATGCTCGTCCCGCGGGACGAGCATTTTTTAATCGACGTTTTCTTGTACATAGAGGGCTGATTTTTCTTAATACTTATAGGTGTACGTTCATACATGTAATACAATTATAAAAATATACTAATCCCAGTTTTTATCATAATTGAGGGCGCATCCTCCAACACATCTCTTAGTGCCCCTTTAAGGTATTTAACCCTCGTCCTACTGAGCCTTTTTGTAACACGGTTTACTAAGGGGGTTGGGCCCTAATCAAATCTGAACAGAGACTCAGATTATGTTTAATTAAGAACCATTGTATATCTAGAGGTCTCTTCTTTCCATACATACCGAAACAAGTACAAACATCTCATGCAGTCAGTAAGATCGAATTAAAATATGCGTATTTTTAAATTCGTGTCCGACTATGGGGGCCGCCATTTTGTTTTAAAAGTATATTAGTGTCATGGATGTACACAGTTAAGTATATAGCAATTAAAGTGTTTTTGGTTGCGGGGAAATTCTATTATGTTAAAACTTGTGAATCCGATAGTTAAATGTATTTACTAACTTTTCACCGACGACAAGAAAAATCTATCGACGGAAAAAGTAGTAAAAAGTGATTTTAAATCAAAAGCATGGAACAAATTCGTTCGTGTAAGAGGTGGTTTTGTCATTAAAAATGACGTCATTTGTTTTTCGGGGTCAATTGAACGCACAAGATATCATCTGGAATCGTGTTTAAGTCAAATTTAGTTTATGTAATGATAAACAGGGCACTCCATTCAAGAAAAGGTAAAACACAGGCCTTATTATAATGACGTAATTTTAAAAATGACGGCCTCCATGAATTCGCCGCACGAATTTAAAAAATCTTATTTGTTTATTCGATCTTACTAACTGTCATGCATGATGTCACAATATGTTTGTACAGTGAAATATAGGCCCCAAAAGTTACACATATCTGTGTTTTACCAGGTTATTTGCTTATGACTGAGGGAAATAATGTTTCTAACATACTATAATATTCAGCACTATAGCCCATCTTATAAGTTCCAACAGTCTCAACGAGGATTTCCAATCTACCTACAGACAGCGAAATAGTACTGAAACGGCTTTGTGCCGCGTCAAGACTGCACTCAAAAAAATAATTTGCTGCATTTACTCAGTAAAATTAAGTGTGACCGGGTTACACTTAATTGCATTGAGTAATATTTTAAGTCATCACTAATTAGGTAATTTTAGTTCAGCTAACTCAAAATATTGTAATCAGTGTACTCATAATAAGTTTACAACATTTACTCAAAATTGAACTACCTTGTTGGACTCATTTATATCAAGTAAGTATACGAAGATATTATCAAGTTTGTCCTACGCCATTATCAAGTTGCTGCAACTTAAGTTATATGTGTAGAAGTTGGCTATCTTTTTTAAGTTGACTTTACTCAAATGATAGAAACAACCATTGGGTTGTACTCATTTTTATTTAGTAACCACAAGAAGTATTCAGTTGTTACTACATGATTTGATTAGGTTGAGCAAAGTCATACTATTTTTACGGTTGTACTCATTTATATTAAGTAGGACAAATTATTATCACATTGTCCAAACATAAGTATATTGATTGCCGTAACTCAATATTATTATGTAGAAGCTACTAATTATCGCACATTTTTTATCGCTTGGCAACCAGGGTATGGTGGTTGGGGGCATTTCCATTTTATAACAAGTGGAAAATATGCATACATATCAATACACATTCCATGGTGTTAAATTAATGAATCTACTTATTTTAAGAAAAATAATAGGTTTAAATGAATAAAAGTGCAAATTAGCTCATTAGCATAATTGAAATGGTACATATGAGCGCCGGTGCTAATTTTTGTACCATTGTAATTATGCTAATGAGCGATTTGCGCAATTTACTTGGCTAATCTAAGGCCGAGTGATATTATGCAAATTAGCTCCAGACTGATGTTTGGAAACATGAGTTGTTACTACATGATTTGAGTAATTTGAGTGAACTCAAACGATTTGCTTTAGTAATACTTAAACTAAATTGCTCGTTATACTCAAATGTTCATCTGATCTTTTTGGTTGTAATCATTTATATTAAGTATAGGTCAAGTTATTATCTCGTTGACCTAACGTAATTTTATCGATTGCTGTAACTCAAAATATATATGTAGAAGATACTGGATATTTTTAGTAATAAAACACAAGTAATTTATTTGAGTTAGAAATGAGTAATAGCTACTCATAAATTACATTTATTTCAATGTTGCTTTTTGTCCTTGTTGGTTTTAGGAATTATTTTGCTGTTATAACTTGAATTTATTGAGTTTGATTAATTTTCATCGATTTTAGTCTGGTTTGCTCAAAGGTATCAATAAATGCAACAAAACGGTTGAATTAAGTAACAGCAGCAATTCGTTAAATGAATAATTTGTACTTATTTCTTGTCCTTTTTACCGGCACTTAATATCCATACGTTTGTGTTGTTAGCATTACTCGAATAAATTATGTTAGTCTCATTTTTGTCAATTTGAGTCAATGGTACTTATGTTTTTTGAGTAACATTAACAAATTATTTAATTGAGTATTTACAAATAATCATTTTTGAGTCACAATTACTTGACGCAAAGATCATTTTTTTTAGTGTGATATTCTCAAAGTCCTGGATAACAATAAGGCGGCTGCTGTAGTTCTGCTGGACTTATCAGCTGCTTTCGACACGGTTGACCATCAGATTATGTCTCGGCGGCTATCCACCATCTTTCACATACAAGGCAAAGCGCTGGACTGGATCAAATCATACCTCCGGGATCGCTCCTTTCGTGTATGCCTCGGTGACAGTAAATCTGAAAAACATTCGCTTGACTTTGGTATTCCACAAGGCTCGGTGGTCGGGCCATTTTACTTTTCCATGTATACGTATGAGATTGGTTGTATCATCCGCAAACACAACATCAGCTATCATATTTACGCCGACGATATTCAGCTTTATTTGGATGTGGATGACCGAGAATAAGCTGAAACTCAATAATGAAAAATCTGAATTATTTGTAGCTGCATCTCCATGGCATGCAAAGATAATTGGTGAGCTCTCCTTGAAAATTGGAGATGATGTTATCCAGCAGTCAGCTAAAATCAGGAACCTTGGTGTTATCTTTGATACTACTTTGTCTATGACTGATCATGTAAAAACCATTGTTAAAACTGTGAACTTCCAAAGGTGTATATATAGAATCCGTCGTTTCATAACTACCGTAAGCTGCCATCACCTTGTTCGGGCACTAATCCTATCCCGCTTGGACTACGATAATTCTCTCATGCTCGGTATATCAGCCAAGGATCGTAACAAGCTACAGCAGAAACTTCAAAACAGGGCAGCCATAATTGTGTTCCGGGCTAAAAGACTAATGTCTTTTATACATGACGACAATTTGTCCATTGCACGCGTACCATCATTGTCCAATTTAGGGTCAAAAGGCAAATAAAGCTGAAGTATATTACAAATAACTTTTATTTTAGTAAACATACATTTGACCAAATCCCCAAATGATTTACAAAGTGAGACTCAAATGTGGAATTAGTTAGGCTGCAAAACAAGGGACTTGTACGTGAGACTTGACCGTGCGATTGTCGTTTAAGTAATATGTTGCATCACAATACGTACAGGCATCAACGAACATTGATACCATTGAGGTAAATCGATGGAAATATTCCCATAACAATAGTATAGAAATATGTTCATTATTCAATTTGTAAAGGTGCTTGTTCCTATGGTGATGCAAACTATTACCTTGGCGACTATCGTACTATCGTACTAGGCTTACGTACACGTCACTTATACGTACGAGCCAACATGCGCAGCACAAATACAGAGGGATGTCAGCCCAGAGTGTAATGGCTCCGATGATCGAATGACGACGACGACGAAAATGCTGTATGAATCTGTGCCTGTAGATTGTAGACAATCTGACAAAATCGGGGGTAGTGTGGGATCGATTGCAACTTATGGACAATATCATTGCAGTGTCAAAACAAATTTGTACGGTCGTGCAGTGCCCCCCTCAGAATTTGTTTGGGTACGAGTTGGTGTGTACTTTTGACTAATATTTTTTTGAAAAGCAATCACTTTCCACCGTTTCTCCTTTTTCCCCTTCTTCTTTTTTTCTTTCTTTGCAAACAAGTGGGGCGCCTCTCCCGCCCGGTTGCGACGCGCCTGAACACGTGCAACGCATGGGGGTTTATTGTTAAATTTGAAAAAAATAGGTTCTGACCACGCTCTATTCAAAGCTTTGTATTTCTCACAATTTCACAAATTAAGGTCAGATATTTGCTTCCATATTCCTGAATATGAAGCAGCTATGCTTCCTCCCTTTTAATTTATAAGCTATCCAGTGTTTGGACCCAGTTTTTTGGGACACGCTGTATAGTTTGTGGTAATCCAAGCTAATGTATTGTTGATTTATTGCAATTGACTGATTTAGTTTAGCCATGCAATATGAGTGATTTTGGAGATGAGATGGTAAAGTATCTATGAGTATTTATCTTGTAATGGCATAATTGTGTTGTTCTCCATCTTTCTCCGTCTCTGCTTATAAGGATGATATTGCAAGATAGTATGACACAATCGCCATGTGGAGCTCCCATGTTTGTTGTGAATTTTTCTCTTGTGTCCTTGTGTCCTTGTTTTCCATACAACGTACATTTGTTAATTTGATCAGTTGACTTGGGGACCTGACATTTGTGAAAATTGATCGAAAAGTCATTATCTCTAACATGCCTATTGGATGAGGTTGCATTGATACTTATGACATTTCGATATAACTTGGAAACTGTATACCCGTTTGTTCACATTATTTTCACAAAACGGATTGAAAGCTAATGACTAATACCGAAAATTGAAACAACAAGAGTTGGCATAAATTATATATACGTATGAATCATTGATGTCATTATTATGACATTCAGTTTCTTTCTAGAAGATCAATGTTGGCTCTCATAGTTCTGTCTGTCGCATATTTCCTCAATTGCTATTGCATCTTTGTAACGGGATATTATCTGAGAATATAACCACTGACTAATGTCTGAATGCCGACCAAAATAATTTAGATGTATATGATGCAAGGTAGCCGTTTCTCTCATGAAAAAAATATGTATTGTGTTGACCTGATTCCCCTAACATGTACATATTTCAAAAGATATTCATCGAGCCCAAAGACAGGTGCGTCATTAAAGTGACGAACCAAGACATGCAATTTAGTTTTCTTGTATTTTTTTGAATATCAAATTGCATACAATCAGTAGTGCTATAACCACTTAGAAATGTTGGATGTTTGGAGTCAGTAAATTCCTGATTTGAGTGTTTTCGAGTTTCCTGTTAGAGGTAATTAATTAGCGATCTTCCACTGCGATATTTATAAGTGTAAACCATTAGATCTTCAAGGGGACAATCTGTTTTTTCTAAGCATAGTTATTATAAAATAAAAACAACATCCATACGGCGTGAATGGTCCTCCGTAATACTTAAAATGTGTCGTCACTCGCTAGGTCATAGGTGAGTTTACATAAATAATCACGTTGAGTCGGCCTGCGTTCCGGACGAAAAATGACGGCAGTAATTAATTGCCAACTATGGTTTTCTTCTGTTCATTGACTACATCACTAGCCAGCTTCCAATCTTACAAGGATCGCTTATTATGTTTTACATGTGTTTAAGGCAGTGTCATGGTCACTCAGTATTTGCATGATTGCTTGCTTTCTTTCTGAAAATAACCTACATCTATGGTGTAGAATTACCAATGCGAAGTAAATTCAACACGTTTCAATTTTCTGCATCCAGTGTTTATTGGCTTCCTCGATGATTTTGAAATAGCGGTGGATATCACCTTACTGTAATTAACGTAAATAAATGTATGCGTGTTATATACCGTGCTTTATTTTTACAAGCAAGTAATATCAAAACTGTGGCAGTTAACGTACGCGCGTTCATGTCTATAAACGTGTAATAAAACAGCTAGTAATCTAGGCTGGTCGTTGAACACAAAATATAGGTGCTACCCGGAGAAAATTGGTAGAGTTCTGGTTTTGGTGTCATAAGAAGCAGATAATTTTAATGAATATCGTATCAAAACTCCCCGAAAATCCCGCTTGGGGAAAATGTATGAGAGTGAATTGAAAATGGCCGCCGAAATTGTGATTATTTTCCGAAAAACAACAACCTCGAATTCAAGTAACATGCTTTTTGGTACTTTTTCTGAGTGCACTGTGCACGTTGAAGGTTACTTGCTCATGTATGACAACGCCACAAGAGGGCTCTTTCCAAAATGTCCGCCAATAAGTGATAACATTGGTATTTATGCTACAGATACTCTTCTATCTATAAAGTGAAAAGATGAACATATGTATAGGCTATTTGTTGGACCAACTCAATTGACCCAAATGATTGGTTGGTTAAAATATACTTGTTTACATATGATAGACATTGTCATGATTACGTACACATTATTTTACATGTAGTACGTTTATCCCTAGGCCATTTGTAGAGTATTCAATGTAATTGGTCTAACATACATTAAGTGACGTAACATTATCAACATGTACATACAAATATTTCTAAACCCTTACATCCGAAACAAATTCCAGTGTTTTATTTGTAACCACTGCAGCATTCACGTACGTGTTGTAAGCAGTTTTTCAGATGTGCCTTTATAGTCTAGATATTGTCCATCTCTTCTTCAAGTATGATCGACTCAGCATTTCCATAGTTTTCTCCTCGACGGTCACCACATGCTGTTACACATTTAAGTCCATGTTTGCGACAAGAACATATATTAGTTCCGCAAGGATTACGTGCTGAAAGCTTGCAGCTACACCGTACACACTTCAGCAGACTTCCTGGTGCAGCATCTAAGTCCGTGGTGATGAGCATGTTATCTCCGAAAGGTGAAGTTTCCAACCCCGGATCAAGATCGGCTTCATTGATTGAAAGTTCTTTCCAAAGTATTATCTGTAGATGCACCCGCAAGCAATGAAAGTATGCTGCTCTATCGGTCGGTGGAAGCTTTTGAAGATCAATAGATGTTTTGCTGGACGATACCATCTCCATGAGTTTTGCACACCGTAAATCATTCAGTGTATCTTTGTTCTTTGCCACCGTACAAGATTACAAATACTATAATGCCAACTTTATCAATCTCTTCCTGTGTAACGGCATGATCGCACAGCACCGATGATATGTTCTGTATTTCTTCCGAAGCCTTGCTCTTCTTTAGCATGTTGGTTTTCCCATGGCTAAATGTTGCAGATGTTGTGTCGCAACAGTCCAGACATGGACGAACAGAAGGTGTGATGTTATAACATTACCAGCTTTGTTGTTGAGATCACTTATTTTCCAAATTTTAATGGCTTTTCACCTCTGGATGAAAACATATATCTGCCATGTATGGTTGCCAGTGATGCATTACAAGAACTAAAATATCTGTATCATCGGCTACTACATTGACTTCTTGTCCTTCACTAGCAAATTTCAGAGCACATGAAGCTATCATTGTGTCTGAATCTCCGGTGCTGTTATGGACGATTTGTTTATCAGCTTGCAGATAGCGGGTCAGAAGTGAGATGAATTGGCTCTTATCCTTGTCATTCGAGAGGAATATCTCCTTGTTGCTGTGTGCCACCATGAATTCATCAAGATATATATCAGCACATGTCTTACCGACTCGCCTCTTATGCTCGTGGTCTTTAATTGATGGACCATGTCCATACCCACCAAATACAATGCAACAGCACCCGTACTTTGCCCTGACGTACATGTAGATTGCATACTGGGATGCAATATCTTTATAGTTTGCTTTCTTAGGCCATTTAACTCTATGAAGAAGAGCTCCATCGTCGATAACATGCATAGCTTGGTTCTTTAGCTGAGATGGCTGTACATCATTTTGTAAGTGATTTCGCGAGTTGCGCCATAGCTGGTTTCCGTATAACACTCTCCTTGAATAAGGAAGTTGGTATTGCTCATAATCAAAGTATGGACGCATAATTATGTTCTTATCGTACAAGAGCTATAAGCCGGGTGAAGAGCAGGTTTGGGTTGATGTGGATTTTCTGCTTTTCAACCAAAATACCTGGGCACTGGTGTTCTATAAGGATCGAATTTGTTCACTGCGTTTGATTGACGCATATAGGATTGACACATTGTCCAACTCTTTTTGGATTTTTGTACCAATCTGCTCGGTTTCGTGACAATTCACTCCGTCACCATCAGAGGCAGTCAAACCAGATAATGAGCGCAATTTATTGTTGTCAACATCAAAAGGCTCGTGATGATTGAACCACTCCTGAATGTTGCTGAGATCGTTGAAGTCCCGATTCTTTCTAGAAGTGCGCAACTCGATGTGCTGTTCTGTTGTCAGATGCTTTAAACCAGTTATCGATGTCTTAGCATCATGGACCCAGCACACTTGTGCATACTATAGATCCACTGTAGTCTAACGGATTCTGTTATACCTCGTCCTCTTGTCAGGCCTCCCCGGCTTTTTATTGAACGCATCATAATCTGTTCTATGACGAGATCAGTTCATAGTCCCGCCCAGTATCTACCACTCCTCCGGACAGTATGGAAACCGTGCTCAGTGAAGATCACTAGGTAAATCTAACATAAACTGAAGATAAAGTCTCGCACTTTTTGCATAGTTTACTTAAGTTTTCATTGATGTTATGTATCACATAATGTAACTAACTGTGCAATGTTAGTGGGTAGAAGTGATAGTTTTAGACGCAGAACCAAACTTCACGATATTTTGGCGGCCATTTTGAAAATACTCTTTTGTTGACAATTCTTTGAGATGAGCATGTTTTCCTAATGAATTTCAACCATACTTGCTGTTTTCATTTTAATTCTACAGTTACCTTTTCAAATTTCAGATATATATTTTGGCAGCCATTTTGAATTTGCTCTAAAAAAGTTTCCCCACAATGGAATTTTTGGGACTTTTTATATGCTGTTCCTGGAAGAATTCCGCTTCTTGTGACACCAAAATCAGCTCTCTACCAATTTTCTCCGGGTCAAACCCTTCAACGACCAGCCTAATCGTTGACGCTTAAATGCCACTATACATACTACCGTTTCAGCACAGCCAAGGTGTTACACCTAACCCATGAAGTTCCTCACCAGAGGTGCTTTTTATGTTATATCGTTCAAAATCAGTAATACCAAAAATGAAAGACATAAACTAAGATGCCTGCGCATATGGAAATATCAAGACATCACTGTGGAATTTCTAAAAGCAAAATATAAGAGTGGGGAAGGACATTTGAGTTCATAGCCATTTTCAAGTTCACTGTAAGACACAACTGACAAAATATGCCTCACTCTCCCACACAGATCTCAGCGTACAAACATTTTGTCAGAATTAGCAGAACTCAGTTAGCCGGTCATTTCTGCTCAAAGAGGGTAGTTTAAATTCTGAAAGAAATGAGGAAGACGTTGTTATCACATCAACTCTGGCCTCCTTCAAGAGCCTATTGAGATTCTCTCCCACTGACTAGTCCTCCGAGTATACCAAGTAAGGTAATATATCTCAAGTATTAACGATTAACGATGAGCAACGACATAAAAATTGCATAACTGATGTGCGCATGGGCATAGCAATTATAATGTGTTATAGTATTACACAGTTTACTCCGTACGGGACGTCTAGCATGCAAGATATTTCTTAGGTTATAATTAAGTAGCCAAGTATTTTAATATTTTATTAATGCGATTTATCTGCCATTGCTCATCTTCGGATAAATCGCATTATTTGCTGCGAAATAAGCAAATTTGCGAGGGCGTAATGAAAATCACCAGACCTTACAGTAACTAGACTGTAAGCCGTATGGGGGCGATCAATTATATACTATTGTGGTAAGGATATCGGCCGAGTGCACCAATGACGAGTAGCTGAAGAATAGCGCTGAAGCGTAACCCACAATTTGGAGAGCACCAAATCGGGGTAAGCTACTAGGCTAGTAACTGGCGGGTAATTTACGCTAAATGTTATACCTGACCGGACCCAAGAGTAAGTTGGGGCATAACGTTTTATGCCACAAGTCAGTCGATTCTAGCAGTAGCGTACATTAGTTGTAAACATTGGATTGGATGATTCGCTGATACAGAAGGACCAATTGCGCTTGCATGCACAGGGGGTGTCTATTTGAAGTGGAATGTGACCCCTCATAAGCTGAAAGATTTTATATTTTTGAAACTCCATTCATGCAATTTGGTGATTTTTTTTAGTCAAAATTTAGATCAACTCCTTTTGCCCATTCAAACACTAATCGCACCGATTTTGGGGCAATTTTGACCAAAATGTACTAATTGTCCAAGGTTTAAACCGAACCGGGTATCTGCGGTTAACAAGCGAAGGACAAGGTATCCACGCCACGGAAGTATTTGTGTTAAGAGATGTGTTATACCATTAAACTAATTGTTTCCATCGGGTGCTTGTATTTGTCATTCAAATTGTGCATTTTGGTGCAATATTTGTATGTGCCCCTCGCCCAAAATATGTTTGTAATGTCATGATAGTCCTTGTTTTTGAAAATTCGTTCAACAAATTCGAAATCTTTTGCCAACAAAATGCCGTCATTTTTCGTCCGGAACGCAGGCCGACTCAACGTGATTATTTATGTACACTCACCTATGACCTAGCGAGTGACGACACATTTTTAAAGTATTACGGAGGACCATTCACGCCGTATGGATGTTGTTTTTCTTTTATAATAGCTATGCTTAGAAAGAACAGATTGTCCCCTTGAAGATCTAATGGTTTTTACTTATAAATATCGCAGTGGAAGATCGCTAATTAATTACCTCTAACAGGAAACTCAAAAACACTCAAATCAGGAATTTACTGACTCCAAACATCCAACATTTCTAAGTCCTTCTTTATGTTTTTATTAAGCCGAATAGGATTCAGCTCGTGGTTATAGCACTACTGATTGTATGCAATTTGATATACAAAAGATTACAAGAACATTAAACTGCATGTCTTGGTTCGTCACTTTAATGACGCGCCTGTCTTTGGGCTCGATGAATATCTTTTGAAATATGTACATGTTAGGGGAATCAGGTCAACACAATACATTTTTTTTTTCATGAGAGAAACGGCTACCTTGCATCATATAAATCCAAATTATTTTGGTCGGCATTCAGACATTAGTCAGTGGTTATATTCTCAGATAATATCCATTACAAAGATGCAATAGCAATTGAGGAAATATGCGACAGACAGCACTATGAGAGCCAACATTGATCTTCTAGAAAGAAACTGAATGTCATAATAATGACATCAATGATTCATACGCATATATAATTTATGCTAACTCTTGTTGTTTCAATTTGCGGTATTAGTCATTAGCTTTCAATCCGTTTTGTGAAATAATGTGAACAAACGGGTACACAGTTTCCAAGTTATATCGAAATGTCATAAGTATAAATGCAACCTCATGCAATAGGCATGTTAGAGATAATGACTTTTCGATCAATTTTCACAAATGTCAGGTCCCCAAGCTAAGTCAACTGATCAAATTAACAAATTTACGTTGTATGGAAAACAAGGACACAAGGACACAAGAGAAAAATTCACAACAAACATGGGAGCTCCACATGGCGATTGTGTCATCCATCTTGCAATATCATCCTTACAAGCAGAGACGGAGAAAGATGAAGAACAACACAATTATGCCATTACAAGATAAATACTCATAGATACTTTACCATCTCATCTCCAAAATCACTCATATTGCATGGCTAAACTAAATCAGTCAATTGCAATAAATCAACAATACATTAGCTTGGATTACCACAAACACTATACAGCGTGTCCCAGAAAAATGGGTCCAACACTGGATAGCTTATAAATTAAAAGGGCGGAAGCATAGTTGCTTCATATTCAGGAATATGGAAGCAAATATATCTGACCTTAATTTGTGAAATTGTGAGAAATACAAAGCTTTGAATAGAGCGTGGTCAGAACCTATTTTTTCAAATTTAACAGTAAACCCCCATGCGTTGCACGTGTTCAGGTGCGTCGCAACCGGGGCGGGAGAGGCACCCCACCTTTTTGCAAAGAAAGAAGAAGAAAAAAAGAAGAAGGAAAAAAAGGAGAAACGGTGGAAAGTGATTGCTTTTCAATAAAATATTGGTCAAAAGTACACACCAACTCGTACCCAAACAAATTCTGAGGGGGGCACTGCACGACCGTACAATTTGTTTTGACACTGCAATGATATTGTCCATCAGTTGCAATCGATCCCACACTACTCCGGATTTTGTCAGATTCATACAGCATTTTCGTCGTCTGTGACACACCTATAGAGTCTTTTTACTCCTATAGAGTCCACACAGCACATATTAGATTTATTCTGTTAGCGCCCTCAACGGAATAAATCACAATAACACTAGTTTAAGATTACGTACAAAAATAAAATACGTACAGTATATATTTTAGATTAGACACCTTGGAAATCATATTGATACATAATTGTATGCCAAAACACCCAGGGGGTTGGTGGTCACAAGCTTAAACTATAAATTGGATATCCTACAATCTTAAACTAGTTGAGGGCGCTAACGGAATAAATATAATCTGGATCTAACCCCACAGAATGCGAGACGAATGCTGTGTGGACTCTATAGGAGTAAAAATACTCTATAGGCGTGTCACAGTCGTCGTCGTCATTCGATCATCGGAGCAAATACACTCTGGGCTGACATCCCTCTGTATTTATGTGCTGCGCATGTTGGCTCGTACGTATAACTGACTTGTACGATAGTCGCCAAAGTAATAGTTTGCATCACCATAGGAACAAGCACCTTTACAAATTGAATTGAAACCAATGAACATATTTCTATACTATTGTTATGGGAATATTTCCATCGATTTACCTCAATGGTATCAATGTTCGTTGATGCTTGTACGTATTGCGATGTAACATATTACTTAAACGACTATCGCACGGTCAAGTCTCACGTACAAGTCACTTGTTGTGCAGCCTAACTAATTCCACATTTGAGTCTCACTTTGTAAATCATTTGGGGATTTGGTTAAATGTTTGTTTACTAAAATAAAAGTTATTTGTAATATACTTTTTAAAATTAAAATGTAAATATAATGGCTAGCTATAAACACCATAAAAAGGATGGAAATTGAAAGTTATTGCTGAAAAACCTCCAACGTCATATAAACTGATCAGACTGAATTTTGTGTTTGAGTATTAATCCCAAATATTGTCTACGCAGTGGGTGTATCTCTATCTGACCTGTAATCCAATGGTCTATTTAGTAAGTGCAGTTACCAGTTAAGGTAATTCACCAGGAGTTCTTCACATATACAGCTCAAATGACGTGAGATATCGATTTGAAGCTTCACGGCGACTATCATGACTATGGCAGATACAATATATCATTTTGCTGCGAGGCAATGTTAATATACCTGGCAACATATGCAGTAGATAGAATCGTAATTGAAATCATCAGACCTAGCTGTAAGCCGGATGTAAGCTACGCTAATTTGGTGCACTCGGCCGATAGCGTCGAGAAAAATACCACCAGGATTGCATAAAACACAATCCCGCCAAGGATACAGGGTGTTTCAGAAAGAACTGTACCGTGTTTCTAAAATACATAACAAATACAAAATGATTATTGTTTTAAATTAAAACACCTGCAATATAAAGTTAACATGTTTCCTATATTTATGTTAATTTCATTGAGATATCTCTTTTTGTTCTCGCGTGGCAAGGCATAATCGAAAATCGATGAAAAACGTATTTTGAATTTCAATCAATCCTCTCTACCACTACATGTACCCCCAACATTTCAAACAATGTAGCCCACACCACGTAAGCAATATTCAAAACTCGCCCAAAGAAAGGAAAATTAAAACCACTCAAGCAGAACAAATCCCGGTTTATTTGCGGATTAAAAATGAAAACTTATCTCCAAATTTCACCCACAAAAGTATGTAAATAATAAATAGTTATAAATAAAAATAAACCCTGTCCTATGGACGGATGGTAATCTCAGGTAGGGTTAATCATTTCACAGATTGTTTAAATTGATAATTTCGACCAAAATTGAAATCTATCATCTTTACCAGAAAGTCTGTATTTTCCATCAGAAATGTCCGATTTTCCATATTTAAAATTCTTATAAAAGCTGTGCGTTGCGAATTCATACCGTAATAAATCATATTACCTCGGTACAGTTCATTCTGATACACCCTGTAGTTAGAGAGACAAAAATGACCACTGCGGCTAAAAAATCTAAATTAGCATTTTACATGTATAGATGAATGAAAAGTCCATCAGAAGAGGGTACTTTAGGTCCAAGATTCTAAGCTGTACTAGTATCGTCTGATACTTGAACATCCAGTATCGTTCGATACTGGTACAACACACTCCTCAAAAAGAAGAAAAATGGGCATTTAGTGTTACATAGCTGCAGAGTTATTTAGTGCCGCCTCCAATTATTATCATCGTGTCTCTGGAATATCTGCCATTACAAAGGTTACAATTCTTGCTCATCCATTAACACATGTTTATAATCAAAGGTTTTTAGATTGTAGTTACTTTTTTCTTCATCGTAGACGCAATTTCTTAAATGAGTTTTAAAATTATTCGAGTTTTATAAAGCTACACTAGCTGCATGACAACATAGTTGCATTTCTAAGTGTATCCTACATAAGCATCCTTTTCCGAAGCAACGTCCATGGATTTTTAGCAATTAATAATTCTCGTGTATCTTAGGATGTCCGCATCAGTACTGTAGTGCTCATTTTCAAAGCTTATCGACTTTTATGTGTTTCTAATCATTGTTGTTATCATCTTAGACGTAATTTGTTTATATGTATTTAACAATTATGTTCCCTTTTCAATGAAAAAATCATTATAAAAAGAGATACTAGCTAAGTATTTTTATATGTAAATAAGCATCCCTTGCCAAACAACGTCGATTGATGTTTAGCAATATTATTATAATTTGGCAATAAATCACATGCATTGTGCTATAAACATAGAGCGGTTTTCATTGTGAACGTAGTCATGGTAATGGGTAGTGAATTAATATACCTGCAAACATGTTCTGTGTTCATATAACAGCGTACGTTTATTGGCTTATAGTAATTCGTTGTATATCATAATATATCACGACAGTTTGAATATGGCTGTTCGTTTGCATTTTACTCTTGCTTGAATTGGCTTTTTATTGGTTTGGGTTATGCAAATGTGAGCATAGTACATCGTCATTGTACTGTACTATACAGGGTGTCCCAAAAGTCTATGCATGTTTTTGAAGAGTCATATCTCATAAAATATAAATCATATGGTATCAATTTAACCATATTTTGATGGACGAGATTTGGGAAATTAATTTGATACCAAACCCAGCCCTATTGGCGAACCCACAACATTATTAAACTGGTTGAAAGTTTTTGGCCGTGTGAGACCAAATACCACACATTGTTGCTAAAACAGGTGAGCATAAATTAACGGTATGAAAGCAACGTTGCGCATTAGTCACAGTTCACTGCTTACCTTGCAACATCAATGTTATTACCAAACTCGGTTACTCACAACATAAATAGACGTAGTAGACAACATTGCACAGCAAAAGTCTTCATTCAAGATGGTTTACAGCATAGATAAGCGAATACAAATTGTATGGTTCTGCGCTGAAACAAATTCAGTTCAACTTACTCAACAAAAGTTCAGAAAACATTTTAAGTGAAATGGGCACCAGGAAGAATATCCATTCTTAAGTTGGTGGATACATTTTTGAACACAGGAACTGTGCATGATTTGTCTCGATGTGGTAGAAAAAAGACTGGTAGATCAACAAGTCACATTGATGTCATAAGACATGCAGTAGCCAAAAGTCCAATGAGATCTATTAGCTGTGTGATGTGTGTGTTCACTTTTCTGTTACGTTATTCAATTTTTAGGTCTGCTTTTGCATTAGCACACGTCTCTGTATAAATGGAAAACATTTAAACTAGAGTTCACAATAGAAACGAAAACTGTGTGTGATATAGTTTGTTATTATGATGGGATCACTGTTATGTAAAACTGTAAATATTACAATTGACGGATCACTTTCCGTGTAACCAACTCTACCCGTCTTTTTGTTAATCTCAATAGGTATGGATTTATGAACTTTATTCCTCCGAAGTATACAATTACATTTTTGCAGTAATACATATTTTACTTCTAGGGTGGCATTACAAACAGATGTTACTCCAATGTTTGGTATCAAAACTATTTCCCACATCTCCTCTTTCTAAATATGTATTCATATTTTCAATACGACTTATATTTTGTGAGATACAAAGCTTCAAAGTCGTGCATAGACTTTTGGGACACCCTGTATATCACTTCCACGGGGCAGTGGTGTCACGACGTATCGTATGGTGTCATTCATTGGATAAAATACTACGCGCGAGGGCCAACTTAAGGCGATGCTGGGATATGCACCCATGTGTATAAAGATGGAAGCTGCGTACGCATGCGTAACGTTACGTCTCTGCGTAAAGTTACATCATTATCCAGAGTGTCGTATCAAAGGAAATACATGTTTTGGATCATTCCTTTCATTAGTCATTATATGAAACATTTCATTATCATTACGCAAGCTTTTTTGTCATTGTGTCTTTGCGTCCTTTGCAATGTTGGCGTATCAATCCCCTCTTAGGCCCATATTTCACGACAATTAAATAACAGTACTTACGAATTTAATTCGTTAGTTTATGTATATGTGTCAGATATCAAAGTAATATATCTGCTTCAATGACGATGGTCTATGACTACATTTATTGACTTAACTTACACCAATATCACGCTTTTCATAGAGGCACGTGTATAGAGTAAACGTAACGTATGTAACAAACAAGGTTCAACCGATAGCAAAACAACTCAGAGAACAACTGTTTTTAAGGTCCAAACAAACAGCCTTTATATGATACAGACATAATTCAAACGCACCCCACCATATGGACATGATTTTTGCAGGTACATTCATTCCCTATTACCATGACTACATTCGAATTAACACTTTCCACGCGGCTATTAGATTTACCATTATACAAAATAGATTTTTCAGAAACCTTTCCCAATTGTCAAAGTCTATCTCAAGGATTACTGAACCAATACTAGGCATGCTTGTACTTATTTCAATGCATTTCTCATTGCGTTTCCAAATATGGTAATGAAATTCGATAATGTCGACATTTTTGAAACATTTTGTGCATTTTTGGAATGTCGTCTGCAGACGCCTGCCGCGTGGAAAGTGTTAAGGATCCCTAAATGTTTATTACACGATGCAGTTGCTATGCACGTGGCGCATTGCTTAATTACATATCCAGTGACGATGCATATAATACACCAAGAAAACCAATGCTTTACATTCGGATTCGTGCAATCAGAAAAAGAGGTCAATAAGAAATGCCGTCTTACTGCAGAACAGCTTATGGCGGTTTATTGTTGTATCATATAATTATTATATACATGTAATATACACAAAAATAACGGTCCTTAAAGAGGACAATCTTCCCGTTCGGCTTCAGCATGTTGACAAATTATTGGACAAAAAGTGCACCCCTCTCGTCCTCAACCATCATCTCGAGTCTTATATCATTCACAAAGAAGTGTAGTTCCTGTAGATTTTTAATACGACGAACCAGCGAATGTTGTTGATTTAGTGCCAACATCTGGTTGGAGCTGGCCCCTCGCGACAATTTCTTTACAAATGAGCTATCCGTACCAACAATCATGTTAAATGTAGGCTTATTTAAAAGACGAACCAATAGCTTAAACGGTTTCCAGCAAAGAAGTTGAGAACATTAATTTACCAGCACCCGAAGATAAATATTTGTTCTGGTAGAAATTATCGCCAATGGATGTCTGTGTTTAATGAGGTGGATAGGCGAGTGCACCACATATACCTATATGCGCAAAAGAAATATATTCGCGTGCTATTTTTTTCTCGCGGTAGCTGTGTCGAGCGCGAAAACAAATGTAGCACGAAAATTTCAACTTTTACAGTACACTTTTATTGCATTTGTACATAATAACAGGCTAGCCTTGTCATACCAGCACTCTGTGTGCATGCTGTGTGGGGTGTGTAAGCATTTGCTGTAAGTGGTGTGTGTTTGAACTGACTCTCAGTACAGACTGTCTTAGATGCTACATTTGGTTATGTTCAGGAGTAACAACAGATTAAATATCTTTGAGAGGCTACATTATCAGCACTTTCCATAGAAATATATTTCTTTGCAGCTTTGTATAATATACTCGGATTGAAATAAAAACAGGGACAGAATGCACAGGATTTAAAGCATACATTAATATAAGATCCCAAAATTGAGAGATTCTGTTAGTCATGATTGCGATGATGTACTATTACTTTGACGATGTATACCGTCATCTCTAGAAAGCACCTACAAGTGGGGATAGTCAATGAATGGCATATAGTCAAATGTATGGGAAAAGAAAGCGGTTGAAGTAAGATTATACTTCCCTGCGGGAAAAATAATCAAATACAATCATACAATGTCGCGATGCGAAGAACAGGGAAGCATAGAAGTGCTATGCAAGAACACAAACTCACGCAACCCAAATGTGCCAAGCTAAGACCACCGTAGTACAATGACAGGGCAAAGCAACATACACTAATGCGTTCAGGTATCGTTTCATAAACCACTAGGATAGCGTTCCTCGTATACATTATAAAGGTTTCATTATCATCTTTAATATGACGGATTAACTAATAACCTGTACAGAGTTCTCAATAAACCGGGTCTACATCAAGCTATGAGCAAGGCAAGAGATGGCGCCCTTCATTGTCTAAAATGCATACGCTAAATTCAATTAGTCGGCTAAACCAGTTGCTTTTTCGTTACTTTAATTTTTAAAGTTAAGATATATTTTAATTTGAGAAATCATGTATAAGAAATTGTCTGAGAGGTAAACTATAATAATTAAGAAATAAAAAAAATATTAAGAAAGCTATGGTGTGCACTTATTTCGTTGTTATTCCTGATGCCATTACTGCTAATGGCGTTCTAATATCACTACGAAACTATAAACCTGCGTGTTCGCATTTCACAAAATGGATCGAATGATATCATTGACACTGTAACAAGAGTTAGTATATGCCCATGAATTATTAATATCATAATTGTTTTTGCATTCAGTATTTTTCTCTTATATAACACCATTGGATGTATTTTCCTGCATGTCATATTATTCTCTTAGCTCTATGTAGTGAGGGATTAGCGTAACAAGGACGAACTGGGAAAGAAAAGCTGTGTATATTACAATCCTTACACATATAATACAGACAGAAAAGGACATCTGCAGTAAATCGAAACGTAATTGAAATCATCAGACCATTACTAGACTATCACTGTAAGTAAGCATTCCTATTATTATGAGGATCTTTTTGGTCAACCTGAGGCAAATTATCGGAACCAGCTAGTCTACAGGTGGTTTGGCCGGCGATAATGTTTGTATTAGTTCATGTTTATTTTAGGAGACATCTTCACTGGTTGCAGTATAACAACATCACCGCGTTGCCCCTTGTTATCTAATTGGTCGCCCATTATAACGTAAAGATGCCTCCAGGGCATTATGTCTAATACCCTTTTTTAAAACGATCGCTATATCTGGTGATTTCAATCACGTTTCGATGTACGGCATGTGCTGACGAGTATGTAAAATGTATCTTTACCTTGCAGCAAATATTTCCTTTGTATCCGTCGCATCTCGTCGCACAGCGACGATTCAACGTTGTCTCACATCATTTTAAGTAATAAATGTGAAAAAGCTGCTGGTGAATTATCTAATGCACTGACTAGCACGACTAAGTAGACCATTGAAATAGACCTTAAAAGGATACTTCCACATTCCTCTATTTTTGGTGAACAAGAGATTTATACTTACTACTATGTAATTACTACTGGTGGATTTTTAAAAGGGTACTGCATTGATTAAGTAGACAAACTAGATTTTTCTGTTTTCGTAACAAATTGAGATTCATAATGAAAAAAAAGAGAAAACGTCAAACTGTTACATTACGTTTACGACATGATCAGTCACACAGTGCGCATATTTTTCTTTTCAATATAATTACAACATACGAGGTGGTATCAACAAGTTTTAGAAATCACCCAAAAGTGAAGGAGCGAGAAACTTTATTTTGATATGTGATCCTTCAGACATTTTTACAAAGTCCCTGTGCAAAGTTACACATTTCTCCTACTATTTATTACCTGTCCACAGACCACCATTGTAGAGATCCTCAGATTGACCGCCATTGATTGATTCTCAGATTGCCTCAGATTGTGTTATTCCCCAAACAGCAATAAATAGTTTAAAGTTTATACAAAAAGAGGTCAAAGGTCATTACAAATAAGCTTGATGACAATAAACTTATGAGTAACATGGGGTGTACACAGATTGACCTCTAATGGCCCCTACATGACTTTTGACCCTTTCTGTCAACACTTTAAACTATTTATTGCTGTTTTGGGAATAACGTAATCTGAGGCAATCTGAGAATCAATCAATGGCGGTCAATCTGGGGATCTCTACAATGGCGGTCTGTGGACAGGTAATAAATAGTCGGAGAAATGTGTAACTTTGCACAGGGACTTAATAAAGATGTCTGAAGGATCACATAACAAAATTAAGTTTCTGGCTCCTTCACGTCTGGGTGACCAGGGGTTGTGCTGGAAGGGGTGCCGCCGGGAGGGGTGCCGCCTGTACAAACTCAATGGGATAATCCCATGCTTTGTTCTTTCTACAATGACTAGTCATCCCCTAATGTTACAAACACAATTCTGGTCCCATTTTAAAGGATATTTAGTAGTCTATAAGTATGTGGTTCAACAGACTTGTCAACTACACTGAGCCAAAAAAGAAACTTATAAAAAAAAAGAAACTTATAACATTTTAACAGATCACCAAATAAAATTCTGTGCATGAAAATGTACCAAATTTGGATACACCATGTACACTATAACTGCAATGTATTGCTTCAAATGGCAGTCAATAACCAATTGTTTGCTTCAATGACACAAGAGAAATGCGCACTGACCCTATGGTGATCTGTTAAAATTTTATAAGTTTCTTTTTTGGCTCAGTGTATTTGTAACAACTAATTAATTATCGATAAGACCATGATCATCAGCTTTCTTCCTATTCGCTACACAGTCAACATGAATAATCAGCCTCAATTTACCGGATTTACAAAAATGACTATAACAGAAAAAGTTTTCTACCTATGATAGCAAAAGTATACATTTTTGGAAAGCTTGTAACTAGAGGAATTCAGAAATGCAGTTTAGATCAGGGAAGGGTTCATCCTTAAACAAATATTCCTGGAAAATCTAAAAATATATAAAATAAAAATTGGAGATATTCACTAGCCGGTACAATTACCATACCGACGTAGTAACTTTGACAATTATACAGGGTGAGTCAAAAAAAAGTTTACTCAACTTCAGCGATTTTTTTAGAATAAAGTTTTCGTTTGTTTTCAAAACAATTTACTACAGTATAATGACAAATCAATTAGCTTTAATATGAATTTTATCTGGTTTAGATTGGTTGAGGGAAACTTATTTTACGCTGTTTTGAATAAAAGTGACCAATTTAACGTTCGAACACGCTTCAAGATCTTGACCATTATATTTCATAAGATACGACCAATAAAAAATTACAATACCGACAGCGAAAGGATCAATTCCTTTGTTATGAAATGATTAAAGTGTGGTAATTGTGTCATAAATAGGCCTTAAAGCTGTCTATTGTTTTAATCTATTAGGAGACAATTTTGAACAAGTCTATTGTCTACTTAATTCTTTTAATAAACAAGATGTGTAATGCTTTACATCATAATCCTAGTAAACATTATTAAGCTCGAAATTAAAAACCGTGTTTTTTGGTGAAAAAACAGCTCCTGTACAGAAATAGTCATAATTACTTAACGGTATCATATCAAATAGCGTGATTTTTTCTAGATGGTAGCAAAGAAATGGCGCAAATATTTAAAGTTTTGTTTGCCTTGATTTTGTGGTCAGAATTTTTTTTTTTGATTTTTTCAATGAGGGTAAACTTTTTTTTGACTCACCCTGTATATCATCTAATGGGTAATTACATGAGGAATTCAAATCTGTAAAAAAAATAACGATAGGGGTAGGCATAACAAATGTATGGATCTCAAATTAAAACACGTTTTTTGACCCATTTAAGAGTGATTTTTTTCTAAGTTGACAAACTTTTGGACACACATTTTTTAGATTTTGCCTAAAGTTTGGGAGGTGAAAGACATTTAGTAGTTATGTAAAAAAATGGTATTAAAAAAATCAGCAACCCTCTGTTGCCATGGTAACGATCCTATCTTATTTTAGGTCATTTTAGGGGAAAATTCTCCTAATTATACTGATTTCAGCAACAAAAAAAGTAAAAGTTTGGCAGAACCCTACACCAAGGTGGTACATATTTTGCCCAAACTGACTTCATGAATGAGTTGCCCTATCTCTGGTCTAACAAACCAACCGATTTAGATAAGTCAGTGTTGCCATATTGATACCCTGTTGCCATGTTCAAATATCACATTTTGAGGAAGTTGAAAAAGTCAGATATTACTAACCGACTTCGGGTTGCTACAGTTCCCCTCGAGGTAATTTGTTTTTCTTTGTGCTTTGTTTTTATAACAAGGACCTAATACCCTTTGAGTTAATTCAAGAAGAAAAAATGGGGAAACCCGGCACTTGCGTATCACGTGACCTGGAGTCACATGATCCAATTTACGGGAAATTGCATAGCCGGGTATATATGGGGGTTACCGTGCACCCCCAGGACTCCCCCAAACAACTTTTTTAAACTTCCTTTCATTGTCCTAAAACATATTTAGTATGTTGCCAGCATGATTTTAGTATGCTAATGGGTTATTCAAGATGGCGTCGAAAATGGCCGCCAAAAGGTCAAATTTCCTAAAATAACATTATATCAATCATAATTGGGATCAAAATGTACGGTTAAAGTATAGTTTTAATAGTGGGACGTATGCATTAGACAATTAGGAACTCATATCGAGTACTTTTGCTTTGTTAACATACCTAAATCCAAGATGGCCGCCATAATGGCTGCCAAAAATGCTAACATTCCATACATTTGGCATATATCAGCCCAACATGTATGATCAGAGTATCGTTTAACAATGGAATGTATGTGTTAGACCCTAGAAGCTGACATGCGGCATTTTTGCTTTGTTTAAAAATCTTAAATCCAAAATGGCCGCCAGAATGATGGCCAAAATTGGTCAAAAGTCCATACAATGACATACTATTATCAAAATGAATGATGAAAATATAGTTTTTAACAATGGGATGTATTTATTATATCACTAGTAACTCATATCCAGTATTTTTGCTTTGTTAACATATTTTAAATCCAAAATGGCCGCTAAAATTGTCAAATTCCATAAGATAAGGATAATAACAACCAGAATGTGTGATAAAAATATAGTTTTAACAATGGGATGTATGTATTGTATTAGACCACAAGTAACTCATATCCAGTATTTTTGCTTTGTTAACATACTTAAATCCAAAATGGCTGCCAAATTGGGTCCCAACATGGCTGCAAAAATTGTCAAATTCCATAAGATAGGATACTATCAACCAGAATGTACGATGCAAATATAGTTTTATCAACGGGATGTATTAGACAACTAGTAACTACTATCCAGTATTTTTGCTTTGTAATAATATACTTTAAATCTAAAATGGCCGCCAGAATGATGGCCAAAATTGGTCAAAATTCCCTAAATTGACATAATATTAACCAAGATGTATGATGAAAATATAGTTTTTAACAATGAGATATATGTATTATTTCACTAGTAACTCATATCCAGTATGTATGCTTTGTTAACATACTTAAAATACAAAATGGCTGCCAAAATGGGTCCCAAAATGACTGCAAAAATGGGTCCCAAAGTGACTGCAAAAATGGTCAAATTCCATAAAAGAGGATGAAATCAACCAGAATGCACAATGAAAATATAGTTTTAACAATGGGATGTATGTATTAGACCACTAGTAACTACTATCCAGTATTTTTGCTTTGTAGTACTTTAAATCCAAAATTGCCGCCAAAATGGTCGTTGTAAATGTAAAAATAGTCTATAAGTGTGTATTTTGTATCACATTCACCAAATGATATGTTTTAATATGACACTAACAATAAATCAATACTGCTTCTCAGGTATTTTAACCTTTGGCTGACATCTTAGATGTTGTAAAATACTCAAACTAGATACAGCCCCTAGGCTTTATCATATATTATAGTGAATGTTGTCCCATTAGATTTGGTTTATTGGTATTACATAGTATGGTCATTTACAATACAACGCAATTTGTTTAGGTCATTTAACATCAACTTAACCATTTTGAAACTGAAACAGAATACAAATTGTCACAGAGGTGGGTCTTATATCTAAATGCAATAGCTTAGCAGTTTAGAACATACTATTTGGCGAATGGGATGCAAAATACACACTCATTTTGGAAGCCATTTTTGATTTAAAGTATGTTATCAAAGCATAAATACTGGATGAGTTACTTGTGGTCTAATACATACATATACATCCCATTGTTAAAACTATATTGTCATCATACATTGTGGTCGTTATTATAATATCTTATGGAATTTGACAATTTTAGCAGCCATTTTGGGACTCATATTGGCAGCCATTTTGGATTTTAAGTATGTTAACAAAGCAAAAAAACTGGATATGAGTTACTAGTGATATAATAAATGCATCCCATTGTTAAAAACTATATTTTCATCATTCATTTTATTAATATTATGTCATTTTATGGACTTTTGACCAATTTTGGCCATCATTCTGGCGGCCATTTTGGATTTGAGATTTGTAAACAAAGCAAAAATGCAGCATATGAGCTTCTAGGGATCTAACACATACACCCCATTGTTAAAACTATACTCTGATCATACATGCTGGGCTGATATATGCCAAATGTATGGAATTTTAGCATTTTTGGTAGCCATTTTGGCGGCCATCTTGGATTTAGGTATGTTAACAAAGCAAATATACTCGATATGAGTGTCTAGTGGTCTAATACATACGTCCCACTAAAACTATACTTTCACCATACATTTTGATTCCGATTTTGATTGATATAAAATCATTTCAGGAAATTTGACCTTTTGGCGGCCATTTTCGACGCCATCTTGAATAACCCCTTAGCATACCAAAATCATTTTGGTAACATACTGAATATGTTTTAGGACAATGAAAAGAAGTTAAAAAAAGATGTTTGGGGAGTCCTGGGAGTGCACGGTAACCCCCCATATATACCCGACTATGCAATTTCCCGTAAATTGGATCATGTGACTTCAGGTCACTTGATACGCAAGTGCCGGGTTTCCCCATTTTTTTCTTGAATTAACTCAAAGGGTATTAGGTCTTTGTCATATAAACAAAGTACAAAGAAAAAAAATCACCTCGAGGGGAACTGTAGCAACCCGAAGTCGGTTAGTAATATCTGACTTTTTCAACTTCCTCAAAAAGAGATAGGGCAACTCATTCATGAAGTCAGTTTGGGCAAAAAATGTATCACCTTGGTATAGGGTTCTGCCAAACTTTTACTTTTTTTGTTGCTGAAATCAGTATAATTAGGAGAATTTTCTCCTAAAATGACCTAAAACAAGATAGGCTCGTTACCATGGCAACAGAGGGTTGCTGAATTTGTTAATACCATTCTTTTACATAACTACTAAATGTCTTTCACCTCCCAAACTTTAGGCAAAATCTAAAAAATGTGTGTCCAAAAGTTTGTCAACTTAGAAAAAATTCACTCTTAAGGTTTGAAAAAGATAACTCAAAATATATTGTGTCAAATTTTGTCATTATACTAGTTTTATTATATTCCTGATAACGTTTTCTAGGAATTTGTTTATATCTTATTTATTTTTTGATTTATCAAATTCTTGGCACGTATTGGTCTATATTTCAACAAAAAAATGATATATAAATTTTTTTTAAAAACATTCCAAGTGAATGTTATCAGGATTATAATAAAACTAGTATGATATAATTTGACACAATATATTTTGAGTTATCGTTTCCAAACCTAAAATGGGTCAAAAAACGTGTTTTTACAGTCGATGAAGAATAGTGTATTGTTTTTAATTGGATAACATTATTCCATATAACGTGATTTTAATCATGAAACGACATGATGCATTACACTGCAGTATCATTACGCACTGAAAATGTGTGTGTAAAGATAGCAAAGACTTTCATTCTTCACAGCTAGTCACACCCTTTGTCCCGCAAATTGCTGTTATCACTCCAGACCCATTCATCCAGATACCTAGGTGGCGCCGTCAGATAGCATAGAGTAATCACACACAAATCAATGATTTCCTATACCTAGTGCAACTTTGCTGTTGTTATGCGCGGTCATTTAAATCGCCATAACTTTAAAAGTATCCATTCGATTTTGTTGAATGAGGTATCAAATACCGAGAAGAAATTTGCTCATTTAATGTATCTCAGATTTTTGGTAGCGATTACCTATGTTGAATTAGCCAACCTCAAAGCACCTGGTCCGGGACTTTTGTTGCTAGGTGTATATAAATGTTGGAAAATGAATGACGCATAGTGTATCAACCATATCGGTCATATGAGGGTTGAAATGTTGTATTTACGATGTGCTTCAAAATAAATAATAATCCCATCTTGATAATAATCTTCAAATCCAAGATTTAGGCACCATAAATATTATTAATCATGGGCATATTCTTGAAATTCCATGCTGGTGGACCCGGGTTCGACTCCCGTTGATAGCAATTCCGGTTGTCCCCGCTAAATTTCGCCTATTTCCTCCCCCGGATAGATTTTCAACATGTATACCCCAAATGTGTTAGGGTTATTAAACAAATATTTTTTTTAAATATTTACAAAAGCTTCGAAAGTGTTTTGTTTATCAAATACAAACTACACTATACTGTGCCTCATATTATATTGCACTTGTCTTAAGCTTTGCACGCGTTGTTGCCGTTTCCGTTACATTTATATCGGGTAATCTTACCGAGTGCTTGACAACAGAATATCTAAACTGCTGAAATGTAGGTCAAGGAAAACTTTGGCATTCTTAGGATTAGTATTCATTGATTCTTATTATGATACGCATAAGATCACAATCTGCATCCTGTCCTTAAAATGTGTGTTAAGTAGTGGATTGAAACGAAAATTAGGTTTAGATCTTCTCTTTCCAAAAATCTTAATTTATGCAATTACGCTTTTATTTATTCAAATGTTTGTTTCATACACCGTTAAAATTGAAAGTGTACCTGTTTTTTGTTCTGACAATACAAAGACAACCAAAACGTAATGTGTAAAGCGTTTTTTACCACGTCCTATGGTCATATTTAGTGATCACACTAAGAGCAACGAAATGATTGAGGTATTGATGTGCTTCTCTGCACATTTTATGTTCGTTGAATCATTCGTGTACTTTATTAATTTCATGTAAGAGTTATTTTCCTCAACGTACACTATTCAAGATGGCCACCGATGACCATTTTGGAAACTTGAAAGTTGCATTGCTTTTGAGCCAGATAGCCTAAGTTATGAAAAAAGGTATTCCTCTCTTCCTTGACTAATTACGCCATACGTTTTAGACAAAGAGGCAATAATACATGTATAATATACAAATATAGACTGCAATGAGAGGCATGGTACAAATTCCTGGCCCAAGGTGATCTCGAAACCAGACTATGCCCCGAGGCGCAGCCAAGGGGCAAAATCGAGGGGGGGGGGGGGGGGGGGTGAGGGGTGGGGGGGGGCGGGGGTGGCACGACCATAGTTGTACCGACGAAAGGCATGATATACCGACAACTTTCTTTACAGACTCCAAAAAAAATCGTAAAAATTGCACTATTTTCCCCCCGTAAGCAGCCAAAATGTTGATAAGTGTGTGGGGGGGGGGGGGGGGGGGGGGGGGGGGGGGGGGGGTAGAGATGTGGTTGTCCACAAAACCGGCAGAAAAAATCACATGGTCAAAATCGCAAATCTACCGACGGAGGCTCAGGTTTACCGACGGGGTTATTCCAGTGTGGGGGGGGGGGGGGGGGGGGGGGCACCGGACCCCACCCCCTTGGGTACGCCACTGGTTTGTTTTATTGGATGTTGAGCATTTCCTTGACGATTTGATGAGTATTGTAATGCCAATTGTTATTTATTGGCTGTTGGACTTTTGTTTAATGATTTGTTGGGTATTTTAATACAGTTGTTGTTTAATTCACGAGGTTTTATTAGGCGTTGCGCATTTGCAAATAGGGTTTTCTGAGTATCTGCCATGTTCTGTTGCACTTCACTTTGAGTGGTCCAGATATCTCAGGAGATGTCAAAGCATCAGTACTTTGATGGTCTGTATTGTTAGGCTGTGTTTCAAGGGCAGCATGAAGATGTTCTTTAAAAACGAAACAAAAAACAAGAAACGGACTAGTTATGTGAGCAAATAAACAGTAGTAGAATCAGCTCGAAATAGCTACCTCAGTAGGCTTATGCGTGACCAATGCTCTCCCATCAGAGCTATTCAGCCTTCAGATGGCCGCTAGCAAGCAATCCTAATAGATAGTCTGAAAAAAGCCCGCTTTCTTAATCCAAATACAGAACATAGTCACAGTACTTTATCCCTAACACGTATGTCAAGGGTGTTAATCTCAACCGACCGTTCCACGGTTTTATTTACCAGCGTATAATTAATCCAGATCCAGAGGTTTCAGCTCGTGCAAAAGACTTCATGATGATTGAATGTTGATTGCGTATCACGAACTTGGCATTTTTTGGACAACATATGTCAACATTTCACATGTGCGTAACTTGCCCCAACTCTTGCGTGATTGTCATAAACGCTCAGGTAACAGTTGCCGAAATGAAATATTTATACGCAACATATTTTGGCAAACAAAAACAGTTTCGACCAACTTTTTAACAACAATATTTTCGACAATTTGCTCAACGATGGGATTTTTTTACTTTTATACAACGCCTAACTTTCTTATACATTTTAATCAACACTTTAACCAACGGATGATAAATGTACTTTTAACAACATTAGCAACCTTTTCACATTGTGGGACCCCTTTTTGCATATATGTCACATCATGTATACACGTATGGTTGGCTTTCAATTCCAGCATCCGCTGCTGTTAGTTAAAATAATTTATAGTTAGATATCAACATTTTACAAATACTGTATGTACATTTTCATACAGCAAACTATAGTTAAGGTATGCATGGGCACGCCTCAATTGACAAGTTCTAAAGATGACAACTTCCTGGTTTTGTGCACTGAATTTAAAAATGATGCTCTATATAACTAAGTGTAGTCCCTATTGTAGAAACGAGTATTCCCTCAGCTTTAGCGAGCATATCCGTCTCAACTAGGATGACATGTAGATTAAACAGAGCATGACTGATAAATGGGCATTAAAGTTAATGTTTTGCTTTTAGAAAATAATAAGATACATGTCTGGAAGTGCATTGCAGATATTTCGCTAACGGTGCATTTGTTCCTGATGATGATGGCTTCAGTTCATTAAGCGATTACCAAATACATCTACTTGTATTTGTTATCATAACATGTATGGCATTTACGATGATCTCTAAAGATATTTGTTTAATAGCGATAACAGTGATTTCTCTAGGCCAGTCCACCTCGCTTAAAACCATTTGGAACTATTTGCAATCACCAACGATATTCCCGTTGATGCATAAATGGTACCCAAAAAAACCTCTCAGAAAGCCAATTGTTCCCTTAGGAATTCTCTCATTATATGTATCTCACGGTTCTAGGGTTCAAAGGCGGGTCCTGTCACATTGTAGGGTTCGATAAGGTACCATCAATGACAACAAAAACACAACTGGAAAAAAAATATGGTCCAAGGATTTTCTAACTGATTTATTATATTGATCGTTTCAAAATCAGAAGCACACTTAAGCTGTTATAACTATATAGTTACTAGTTGTTATCATAGCTATTCCCGTTGGTGTACATTATCACGGGACGATTCCTAGAGACCCAAGCTAATTATTTTAAACACGAATTTTAAATTAATCTTTCACCAAAACATGCGCAATCTCAAGTGACGCAATTACAGACAATCAGTCAAAATTAGTATCCATCATGGCCGGCCCTGGCATGCACACATACGGCGATAAGGCCAGCGATTGCAATGCGCTCAAAAAAAAGGATCAAAATATGAATAACACGTAGTGAGAGCACGGAAACTTGTCCGAAATTGTCCATTTTTAAATCAAGGTTAATCAAACTCTTTCACATTCTGCCGCGATCAGGCCGGCGCTAGGATTACGCTGGAACATGTTCAAAACGCCCAGCCAAGCGCATCAATATCTCCTATACCGTGTGCAGCAATTGATGTCCCACCCATTGAAATCCTTACACATAATTTCAAGACATGCTTCAAATTGGATCGGATTTGTTTCAACTTGTTAGGTTTGATAAGAAGATTTTTTTTCTAATAATTATGACCAGGTCAAAGGTCAAGAAGAGTTCACTAGGGGTCATTGAACTTTATAGGGGTAAAATTGAAGACATGCTTCGATTTTGACCGGACTTGTTTCATTTTGTGCGCATTAATAAGCCAAGAAAAAAAGTCAATCATCTAAACCAGGTCAAAGGTCAAGAAGGGGTCACTAGGGGTCAAAATATGTCAACTTCTTGAACTACTGACAGGTATAGTTATTTTCTGCTGATTTACAAAAATACACATAACAACACGAACTCTATGTCGATGTTGTTGCTTTAAACGCCACTAGCATGATTAAGCATTCGGGCAGCCTATTATACATTGTTTGTTAACACATTCCCTTCTCTACTCTAGTAATGACCAATATTGCTTCAGGCGGGATGGGACATCAATTACTGCACACGGTAGAACCCCTCGGTGACGCATTTGGAACTGGCTGGGACGTGAGAGGGTCGTGAGAGGGTCGTGTGAGGGTACCCAAGGACGCCCTCGAGCGCCAGGGTCCCGCGCTTGATTTTTACATGCACACAGCAAGTGCGGAGGCTAGGCGTTCTGTTCAGAGCGCTGGCCTTGGGTTTTCAAAAAGTCTTGCCTTGAATCTTCTCATGTTGTCTATGTCTTCCTATGTACATGTATATGAAGAGCTTAGTTCCAAAAGGCTCTAACTCACTTTTTGAAAAAAAATTGAGTTAGGTGCAGAACATGAAAGAGAGTTACAAAATACAACGTTGTGTGAACGTTTTGAGAACGTACTAGTAACGCAGACAGTAACTTGAACGCACTAAGAATGTTTACGGCGTAATGTAAAGGCCCTGTCACACCATAACGTATCGCCTCAACGTATGCCAACGTATGCGAAATATCGAAAAATACGTTGGTGTACGTTGGTGTACGCTGATATAAGTTAGGGGTACGTTGGGGATACGTCGTTTACGTTAAGAGCACGCTGTGATACGCTGTGACAATTTGGACCACGAAAAAATATTGAGCATGCTCAAAATTTCTCGACATCAATTAATACGCTTAATACGTTCTGCATAAGTTCCCGGTAAGTTTGTGGTACGTTAAATATACGTTGACATACGCTGACATACGTTAGTGGTACGTTACTCGTAAGTTACTCGTACGTTACTCGTAAGTTGGTATACGTTGATGAACGTAGGCTGACGGGGAAACGCACAGCCAACGTAGTGTTAACGAGTTGATAACGTATATGTGCCGTATGTCTAACGTATGCCTGACGTATTTCCAACGAGTTTCGACGTATTCTCACGTATTCACCTTATGCCGGGCGATCGTGTAAGGCCCTGTCACGTATCCATAGCGTATCCATAGCGTATTGAACATATACATTGCGTATGACTAACGTATTGATAGCGTATCACTAACTTATAACATACTTATGACAGCGTATTACAGCGTATGCGAGCGTATGCTTAACGTATGCTTAACGTATACTTAACGTAGCGTAGCGTATTCGTAGCGTATGATGATGGGTTGATGTGTTCAGCACGACAGACCATGAAGAAGTGAGGTTTATACCGTTACTTCTGTCCAGAAGCAGGTTCCGTCTAGTGCCCTCCGCTTTTTTATTATTTGATTTACCACCCGGTGTGTTCCACAGGTGCCTTTCGGAGTTGTTTACATCTCTGGAGGGCATGTCTGCCATACTAGAGGTGTGATTGGGGGAGGGACGGTTAGTATTGACGCATGTTTACATGGCACGAACAATCCCTCGTCGATGGCTTTTGTTTCGGTATATACGCTCTCGTGTTACCCTTCCCTTGTATACGCTCTCGTGTTACCTTTTCCTTGTATACGCTCTCGTGTTACCTTTTCCTTGTATACGCTCTCGTGTTACCCTTTCCTTGCGAAAGTTTAGGCTTTTTCTGTTTGTAAGCTCTATAATTTCTACTCAGTTCAGTAGACTTTATTTTTCATCCCGACATTTCGACACGGCTTCTCTGATAGTTGTACCTCGTTGTCCCTGTGCGGACTAACTTCCATTTTTAAGGCGTCAGCATGGCATCTACTCTATAGGACATTCTCAACTTATTTGTCCCCTCCCTAGCAGCTAAAACTCAAGGGAGAGGACTTTTTAAGTCAGGAATGGCATCCTAGATTTGACCAAGAGATCAAATGAATGAATATTCTTTTATTCAAAGTTTTGAATAATCCAAACCCAGCCTGAGTGTTGTGGTTTTTACATCACTAAAATAGATAGTTTTCTATTTTTATTTGTTTTGGATGGACAGTTTTCTATTCAATAGAAGTTGGGAGTGGAATGTGCATGAGCTCTGCACGTGAACTATAATACGGTAGCCAGTCGCATAGCAACCCGTTTTGTTCACCTAATTATTATGACCGGATGCAAAGTGTCTCCTTTTGTGTGGGCGGCGTGTAATCATCAAGTGCTAGTTGCTTCTTCATGTTCCTAGAGAGTGGATTGACGAGAGCAACATTTTTGATGTCTTATCCGAAGAAGATGGATTTATTTACATCATGAGAAACCAGCATTATTGAGACATAGTCATTTTATGACAGGAATTACTTCATAGGCCTAGCGGTGAGTTATACCGTGTGGGTGTAGAATATCTTAATATCTACACAGATTTCTTAAGAGTTCTTTCGAAGCCAGACGGTTCCGATATTTTTTTTAGAGATAGATATCTCGCTCTTTCACATAACATTTTGCTTTCTGTAAGCAATGGTCACGCTAGACCTATACATGTTTACAGATTTTGATTTGTGTATGTAGCATTTTTAGGTCAGTTGACCTTTGGCAGCCTGCTACTGATGAGATTCGTGGAGAATCGAAACGCGTCTAGCTATATCTGCATGCTCCAATTCGACTTATATCTGCGCCGTTAGGCACGGATTTAGTTATCCTCCACAATTATAGTTTTGAACGTGGTAGGCCTATGATTATCTATATACATAAGTTAATGTATATAGGACATTCTCAGTTGAGAATTTCAGTCTCAGTTTCTACATTATTTTATAGTTTATACAACTATTTTATAAAGCACTTTTCCAGATTTAATTTCGGAGGCACGTGGGCCTTCGTTTCACCAGTATGTTATGTTATTCATAGTTTTGAATATCTGAACTATCTTCACGTGTTTTTGTTTCTTTACGGAATAAACACATCTTTCCCTCTCCAGAATATTCTCTCATAGGTGGCAAGCAGCCACCTGATATTGTTCATAGTCTTGAATAATTGCCTCTTATTTGTTCTTTTTAAGAACGACGCATGTTTTTGATTTTCTATAATAGTCTTTATAGTCATTCCGCCTTTATAAGTTCATATCAGTTATATATGAATGCAAGATATTATAGTCATGACTATCTAACTGTGTGTTACGGCCGGCCTTCACACAATCTTTTACACAACTATCAACCAGACATTTGTACATGTCAACGTCTTCATCATTAGAGTTTTCTAGTTTGAAAATTTTAATTCTTTGTTTATGTCGTCGGATGTTTCACATAGAGCTTGAGTTTTAGCCGAAGTTTGTTACATAGAGCAAGTTTATACCGTTACTTCTGTCCAGAAGCAGGTTCCGTCTAGTGCCCTCCGCTTTTTTATTATTTGATTTACCACCCGGTGTGTTCCACAGGTGCCTTTCGGAGTTGTTTACATCTCTGGAGGGCATGTCTGCCATACTAGAGGTGTGATTGGGGGAGGGACGGTTAGTATTGACGCATGTTTACATGGCACGAACAATCCCTCGTCGATGGCTTTTGTTTCGGTATATACGCTCTCGTGTTACCCTTCCCTTGTATACGCTCTCGTGTTACCTTTTCCTTGTATACGCTCTCGTGTTACCTTTTCCTTGTATACGCTCTCGTGTTACCCTTTCCTTGCGAAAGTTTAGGCTTTTTCTGTTTGTAAGCTCTATAATTTCTACTCAGTTCAGTAGACTTTATTTTTCATCCCGACATTTCGACACGGCTTCTCTGATAGTTGTACCTCGTTGTCCCTGTGCGGACTAACTTCCATTTTTAAGGCGTCAGCATGGCATCTACTCTATAGGACATTCTCAACTTATTTGTCCCCTCCCTAGCAGCTAAAACTCAAGGGAGAGGACTTTTTAAGTCAGGAATGGCATCCTAGATTTGACCAAGAGATCAAATGAATGAATATTCTTTTATTCAAAGTTTTGAATAATCCAAACCCAGCCTGAGTGTTGTGGTTTTTACATCACTAAAATAGATAGTTTTCTATTTTTATTTGTTTTGGATGGACAGTTTTCTATTCAATAGAAGTTGGGAGTGGAATGTGCATGAGCTCTGCACGTGAACTATAATACGGTAGCCAGTCGCATAGCAACCCGTTTTGTTCACCTAATTATTATGACCGGATGCAAAGTGTCTCCTTTTGTGTGGGCGGCGTGTAATCATCAAGTGCTAGTTGCTTCTTCATGTTCCTAGAGAGTGGATTGACGAGAGCAACATTTTTGATGTCTTATCCGAAGAAGATGGATTTATTTACATCATGAGAAACCAGCATTATTGAGACATAGTCATTTTATGACAGGAATTACTTCATAGGCCTAGCGGTGAGTTATACCGTGTGGGTGTAGAATATCTTAATATCTACACAGATTTCTTAAGAGTTCTTTCGAAGCCAGACGGTTCCGATATTTTTTTTAGAGATAGATATCTCGCTCTTTCACATAACATTTTGCTTTCTGTAAGCAATGGTCACGCTAGACCTATACATGTTTACAGATTTTGATTTGTGTATGTAGCATTTTTAGGTCAGTTGACCTTTGGCAGCCTGCTACTGATGAGATTCGTGGAGAATCGAAACGCGTCTAGCTATATCTGCATGCTCCAATTCGACTTATATCTGCGCCGTTAGGCACGGATTTAGTTATCCTCCACAATTATAGTTTTGAACGTGGTAGGCCTATGATTATCTATATACATAAGTTAATGTATATAGGACATTCTCAGTTGAGAATTTCAGTCTCAGTTTCTACATTATTTTATAGTTTATACAACTATTTTATAAAGCACTTTTCCAGATTTAATTTCGGAGGCACGTGGGCCTTCGTTTCACCAGTATGTTATGTTATTCATAGTTTTGAATATCTGAACTATCTTCACGTGTTTTTGTTTCTTTACGGAATAAACACATCTTTCCCTCTCCAGAATATTCTCTCATAGGTGGCAAGCAGCCACCTGATATTGTTCATAGTCTTGAATAATTGCCTCTTATTTGTTCTTTTTAAGAACGACGCATGTTTTTGATTTTCTATAATAGTCTTTATAGTCATTCCGCCTTTATAAGTTCATATCAGTTATATATGAATGCAAGATATTATAGTCATGACTATCTAACTGTGTGTTACGGCCGGCCTTCACACAATCTTTTACACAACTATCAACCAGACATTTGTACATGTCAACGTCTTCATCATTAGAGTTTTCTAGTTTGAAAATTTTAATTCTTTGTTTATGTCGTCGGATGTTTCACATAGAGCTTGAGTTTTAGCCGAAGTTTGTTACATAGAGCAAGTTTATACCGTTACTTCTGTCCAGAAGCAGGTTCCGTCTAGTGCCCTCCGCTTTTTTATTATTTGATTTACCACCCGGTGTGTTCCACAGGTGCCTTTCGGAGTTGTTTACATCTCTGGAGGGCATGTCTGCCATACTAGAGGTGTGATTGGGGGAGGGACGGTTAGTATTGACGCATGTTTACATGGCACGAACAATCCCTCGTCGATGGCTTTTGTTTCGGTATATACGCTCTCGTGTTACCCTTCCCTTGTATACGCTCTCGTGTTACCTTTTCCTTGTATACGCTCTCGTGTTACCTTTTCCTTGTATACGCTCTCGTGTTACCCTTTCCTTGCGAAAGTTTAGGCTTTTTCTGTTTGTAAGCTCTATAATTTCTACTCAGTTCAGTAGACTTTATTTTTCATCCCGACATTTCGACACGGCTTCTCTGATAGTTGTACCTCGTTGTCCCTGTGCGGACTAACTTCCATTTTTAAGGCGTCAGCATGGCATCTACTCTATAGGACATTCTCAACTTATTTGTCCCCTCCCTAGCAGCTAAAACTCAAGGGAGAGGACTTTTTAAGTCAGGAATGGCATCCTAGATTTGACCAAGAGATCAAATGAATGAATATTCTTTTATTCAAAGTTTTGAATAATCCAAACCCAGCCTGAGTGTTGTGGTTTTTACATCACTAAAATAGATAGTTTTCTATTTTTATTTGTTTTGGATGGACAGTTTTCTATTCAATAGAAGTTGGGAGTGGAATGTGCATGAGCTCTGCACGTGAACTATAATACGGTAGCCAGTCGCATAGCAACCCGTTTTGTTCACCTAATTATTATGACCGGATGCAAAGTGTCTCCTTTTGTGTGGGCGGCGTGTAATCATCAAGTGCTAGTTGCTTCTTCATGTTCCTAGAGAGTGGATTGACGAGAGCAACATTTTTGATGTCTTATCCGAAGAAGATGGATTTATTTACATCATGAGAAACCAGCATTATTGAGACATAGTCATTTTATGACAGGAATTACTTCATAGGCCTAGCGGTGAGTTATACCGTGTGGGTGTAGAATATCTTAATATCTACACAGATTTCTTAAGAGTTCTTTCGAAGCCAGACGGTTCCGATATTTTTTTTAGAGATAGATATCTCGCTCTTTCACATAACATTTTGCTTTCTGTAAGCAATGGTCACGCTAGACCTATACATGTTTACAGATTTTGATTTGTGTATGTAGCATTTTTAGGTCAGTTGACCTTTGGCAGCCTGCTACTGATGAGATTCGTGGAGAATCGAAACGCGTCTAGCTATATCTGCATGCTCCAATTCGACTTATATCTGCGCCGTTAGGCACGGATTTAGTTATCCTCCACAATTATAGTTTTGAACGTGGTAGGCCTATGATTATCTATATACATAAGTTAATGTATATAGGACATTCTCAGTTGAGAATTTCAGTCTCAGTTTCTACATTATTTTATAGTTTATACAACTATTTTATAAAGCACTTTTCCAGATTTAATTTCGGAGGCACGTGGGCCTTCGTTTCACCAGTATGTTATGTTATTCATAGTTTTGAATATCTGAACTATCTTCACGTGTTTTTGTTTCTTTACGGAATAAACACATCTTTCCCTCTCCAGAATATTCTCTCATAGGTGGCAAGCAGCCACCTGATATTGTTCATAGTCTTGAATAATTGCCTCTTATTTGTTCTTTTTAAGAACGACGCATGTTTTTGATTTTCTATAATAGTCTTTATAGTCATTCCGCCTTTATAAGTTCATATCAGTTATATATGAATGCAAGATATTATAGTCATGACTATCTAACTGTGTGTTACGGCCGGCCTTCACACAATCTTTTACACAACTATCAACCAGACATTTGTACATGTCAACGTCTTCATCATTAGAGTTTTCTAGTTTGAAAATTTTAATTCTTTGTTTATGTCGTCGGATGTTTCACATAGAGCTTGAGTTTTAGCCGAAGTTTGTTACATAGAGCAAGTTTATACCGTTACTTCTGTCCAGAAGCAGGTTCCGTCTAGTGCCCTCCGCTTTTTTATTATTTGATTTACCACCCGGTGTGTTCCACAGGTGCCTTTCGGAGTTGTTTACATCTCTGGAGGGCATGTCTGCCATACTAGAGGTGTGATTGGGGGAGGGACGGTTAGTATTGACGCATGTTTACATGGCACGAACAATCCCTCGTCGATGGCTTTTGTTTCGGTATATACGCTCTCGTGTTACCCTTCCCTTGTATACGCTCTCGTGTTACCTTTTCCTTGTATACGCTCTCGTGTTACCTTTTCCTTGTATACGCTCTCGTGTTACCCTTTCCTTGCGAAAGTTTAGGCTTTTTCTGTTTGTAAGCTCTATAATTTCTACTCAGTTCAGTAGACTTTATTTTTCATCCCGACATTTCGACACGGCTTCTCTGATAGTTGTACCTCGTTGTCCCTGTGCGGACTAACTTCCATTTTTAAGGCGTCAGCATGGCATCTACTCTATAGGACATTCTCAACTTATTTGTCCCCTCCCTAGCAGCTAAAACTCAAGGGAGAGGACTTTTTAAGTCAGGAATGGCATCCTAGATTTGACCAAGAGATCAAATGAATGAATATTCTTTTATTCAAAGTTTTGAATAATCCAAACCCAGCCTGAGTGTTGTGGTTTTTACATCACTAAAATAGATAGTTTTCTATTTTTATTTGTTTTGGATGGACAGTTTTCTATTCAATAGAAGTTGGGAGTGGAATGTGCATGAGCTCTGCACGTGAACTATAATACGGTAGCCAGTCGCATAGCAACCCGTTTTGTTCACCTAATTATTATGACCGGATGCAAAGTGTCTCCTTTTGTGTGGGCGGCGTGTAATCATCAAGTGCTAGTTGCTTCTTCATGTTCCTAGAGAGTGGATTGACGAGAGCAACATTTTTGATGTCTTATCCGAAGAAGATGGATTTATTTACATCATGAGAAACCAGCATTATTGAGACATAGTCATTTTATGACAGGAATTACTTCATAGGCCTAGCGGTGAGTTATACCGTGTGGGTGTAGAATATCTTAATATCTACACAGATTTCTTAAGAGTTCTTTCGAAGCCAGACGGTTCCGATATTTTTTTTAGAGATAGATATCTCGCTCTTTCACATAACATTTTGCTTTCTGTAAGCAATGGTCACGCTAGACCTATACATGTTTACAGATTTTGATTTGTGTATGTAGCATTTTTAGGTCAGTTGACCTTTGGCAGCCTGCTACTGATGAGATTCGTGGAGAATCGAAACGCGTCTAGCTATATCTGCATGCTCCAATTCGACTTATATCTGCGCCGTTAGGCACGGATTTAGTTATCCTCCACAATTATAGTTTTGAACGTGGTAGGCCTATGATTATCTATATACATAAGTTAATGTATATAGGACATTCTCAGTTGAGAATTTCAGTCTCAGTTTCTACATTATTTTATAGTTTATACAACTATTTTATAAAGCACTTTTCCAGATTTAATTTCGGAGGCACGTGGGCCTTCGTTTCACCAGTATGTTATGTTATTCATAGTTTTGAATATCTGAACTATCTTCACGTGTTTTTGTTTCTTTACGGAATAAACACATCTTTCCCTCTCCAGAATATTCTCTCATAGGTGGCAAGCAGCCACCTGATATTGTTCATAGTCTTGAATAATTGCCTCTTATTTGTTCTTTTTAAGAACGACGCATGTTTTTGATTTTCTATAATAGTCTTTATAGTCATTCCGCCTTTATAAGTTCATATCAGTTATATATGAATGCAAGATATTATAGTCATGACTATCTAACTGTGTGTTACGGCCGGCCTTCACACAATCTTTTACACAACTATCAACCAGACATTTGTACATGTCAACGTCTTCATCATTAGAGTTTTCTAGTTTGAAAATTTTAATTCTTTGTTTATGTCGTCGGATGTTTCACATAGAGCTTGAGTTTTAGCCGAAGTTTGTTACATAGAGCAAGTTTATACCGTTACTTCTGTCCAGAAGCAGGTTCCGTCTAGTGCCCTCCGCTTTTTTATTAAGTGAGGATGAGATACTCAAGGGACCCGTTTATATACTCAAACCCTCCATAAGTTCCCAAAACGCCGAATGCGCGCTAGCTGTACGGTAGCCCTGTCACACCATGGCGTATCGCCTGAACGTATAACAACGTATGCGAAATATCGAAAAATACGTTGGCGTACGTTGGCGTACGTTGGCGTACGTTGGTGTACGCTGATACAAGTTATGGGGTCAGTTTGGGATACGTCGTATACGTTAAGAGCACGCTGTGATACGTTGTGAAAATTTGGAACACGTCGAGCCCGCGAAAAATTATTGAGCATGTTCAAAATTTCTCGACGTACTCAACGTGTGCTTAACTTACGTTCTGCATAAGTTCCCGATAGGTTCGTGGTACGTTAGACATACGTTTACAAACGCTGACATACGTTAGACATACGCTGACATACGTTAGAGGTACGTTTATCGTCTTAAGTTATAGGTTGGACATATAGATTTACCTTTCTAGATATTTTAATAGTTATCATCTAGGCTGCGTTTACTTGAACTGGCAACACTTGTCCCGTCGTGTACGAAACTCAATTTCTGCAACGGCATAAGTCACGTGTTCGTTGTACGCCGAGGATACGCTGAGGATACGTCGAGCACGGCAGACATACGCTACGAATACGTTGGTCATACGCTCGCCGATCGCATACGCTGTGATACGCTGTCATAAGTTTGTTATAAGTTAGTGATACGCTATCAATACGTTAGTCATACGCTATGTATGCGTTTAATACGCTATGGATACGTCCATTCCATCACCGATGTTGACGCAATTCGTTGGGAAGTTGGACGTTCTTGGACGTTCTCGGACTCTGACAATTTTCGAGCTATGTTTTGAATTCGTCGGCATACGTTCAGGCCACGTTCAGGCCATACGCTATGGTGTGACAGGGCCTTAAGCGCAATGGGAGCCCGTGAGACTTAAAAGTAGAAACGCAATGGGTTGTTATAAGAGCGCCGTGAAAATATGATAAGCGAGATAGGAGCGTACCAAGAGCTACCTTGTTTTAAAAATATTGAACACTTTGAGCAGTTTTTCCGTGCTCTTCCTGCGTGTTACATGGGGACCATCTACCGCTCTAGCCGGTGTTCATTGCGTCCCTAATTGGTTCTTATGCGTTTGCTTATTCAGCGAACGCAAGCGCAATGCCTGATTTCCGTAGGTGTGACAGCCCTGTTACTAACGCCAGACGTCGACAACCAAGTCACGGGTTCATAGGGGCTCTAATATGCATACACTCTTAGTTGTAACTAACCAATGAAAAGACAGGAACAAAGATCCCGCGGAATACATTGGAAATGTATTTTGTACTACGCCTGCGCGCCGTACATTTGCGCTATGTTCTGAGTTGTTGTTCACGCAGCACGGGCTACTACTGTGAGTGGTATGAAACTTGTTAACATGATTTTATTTGTTTAAAATCATAGTCAAGAGAGTAAAAGTATGTACAAAATTGCACACTTTTATTTAAACAGTGTCGTGTATAAAATAGATAATTACATCTCTCGAAAAATTCGATGCAAATGTTCATATTATCACAAATAGCACTCCCCCTATTGGGTCGTGCCCAATATTCACACATCATTATTAGCGGTCGTGCATTTATTTTTATCAAATTTCTCTCGAAACAAAAAATACGCATTTATTGACCTATAATGATGCAAAGGACTTGAAATATAATTGATAAACTGTAACAATTCCAGAATTTTTCGGCGACCTTGTGATTAAATCTGATGTGTTAATTTATGAGTGTGGTGGATATATATAATACGTGATCGACGATAAAACATTTCAAGAAGAAATATCTTTTCACCTTGAGAGCAAGATGTGTCTAATAAATTGAGTTACGTTACACAATCGGGTTCCCACGAGACGACGCAACATGTAATTGATCAAAATCCAATATAGTCAACCGTATGGGCTTGTTCAATATTATTTTCCATTATGAAGACCTTGAAATGTTTTTCGTTATCTTATTTTATTTTTCTTATTATTTTCTGAAAGCCACTATAATCATCTAATGCATATTTTAGAGCTGAATGCACTACAGAAAGCGTGACAAATTATGTCTTTACACAAGTTAACCTTAACCTTTCCGGACAATACAAAAACACGTCAGAAGCGATGACTTTGCAATATAATCCGACAGACAATACAAATACGATTTTTACCCTGATTCATCTCAACTTTATAAATTAGAACAGATATATACGAGCGTAAATTTACCAATAAAACTTAGTTAGAAATAATCCTATGAATGTTTCCTAAGTGTTGTCTGAAAGTAAAAGATGTCCATGAATTCATGGCTGAATGAGCTGAAATGGAAGACAAAAAGTGCCCTTCTCAAAAATCACAAAAGTGTATTAAATCTGCAGGTCAGTAGTAACAACTCACTGTGCTAAGCCCTGAGCCAAGAAGGGGGTTTACATGGCGGAATGATCATGAATTGATTAAACAATAGAGTAATGTTCACTTGGTGGTATTTTAACTGCACTAAGGTGTTTTTCCATTAGTAAGGAACCATTCATAAACTTTGAGAAGGGCAGTTTTTGTCCATTTGAACTCATTCAGCCATGAAGTCATGGACATCTTTCATTTCCAAACAACACTTGGGAAACAGTCATAGGATTATTTCTAAGTAAGTTTTATTGGTGAAATGTTTTACCTTACGATGTTATGACGAACTGTTGAGAGGGGGACTTATTTTTGTTGACGTATTTATTACTATAGTTATCGTATACTTTTATAGGTAAGAACATCGTCTGATCAGTATTGTTGAAAGAGTCAGTGTTGCTTACATTTCATTATTGGACACAAGATATATATTTAAATGCGACGAGTAAATGTTAGCCCTTGTAACTGCAACACTCGATCAGCCCATCTCAATTCAATTCAATATGTGTTTTCCATCATATCAACATAGACAATATACAATGACAATTTAACAAGTTACATGATGGAGGAGAAACAACTAAAAGCAAAAGCCTGACGCTGTTGATCCCCCTTAAACAAGAAACTTAAACACTACAAACTATTACATTTTGTTTTAGGTAGCATTTTACATGATCTGGTAAGTGGAAAATGAAGATACTTCATGGGAATTGCTCTGCCGAACAGTACGATGCTCTATAACCAGACAACAGACTTTACTTTTTTATGATTCATTAACGCATACATAGTAATACTTATGTTGGAAGGGGGATTCTCTTAAAGGAGAATTATCGTGGTCGAAAGAGTTGCTCTTAGTATGTTATTTATACATAAATAAAATGTTCTGAAGCAGTTTTATGTTTTTTTAAAGCGTCATATTAATAATAAAAAAAGAAAACACTGATCAGTTCAACTTATCTTTAATTGGTGCTCTATTGTAGAAGAGGGATTTTCTATAAAATTCGTGACGTATACGTAGCTAGCAATTAACATCATGAAATACAATTTCTTACTTTTAATGATCGGGACTATGATTCCATGAAATGATGAAATTGAAAGTTGAGCCCTGATTCTTTACTTGATGTAAGCGCGTGATCAACATGAATTAATAACAAAGCCGTATTATTGTAAAATTACACACGGACTTGGACATTATTTCAGGTAAGAACACACGATAGCCTTTACATGCAGAGCTGTCGAAATCCCATATCGATGCCTGTGTATAGTATTCTACTATCAAAAGCTATCGTTTCAGGATGTCATCTATTTCCTTTTTTTCATTGTATCTGTCGATATTGCCATCAAAAAGGTTCACAAAACCATCATATTAAATGTCGCGTGTTATAGGTCAAAATAGTTACGGCGAGTCTGCGACGAATTCTTTGTGATGTTTCTATAATCTATATCATTCGCGCAAATCAACAGTTTATTTTCGTTTCTTACACTTTTTCTTCTGAAATCTTGTTCTTAAACTCTTAAAATAAGGTGAATGGGAGAATTGTGTAACCAAATAGTTTAGTTTTAATGTAAAATCATGTGTTTGACGAAAATATCGTGAGTTTCAAAAATTATTAAAAGAACTTTCTTAATAACAAACGCTAACTCTCAATGTTGTCAATGGGGCTAGCTGAAAAAACACCGTATAGCTAAGATACGTCATCATTTTAACAATATCCCGTATGTAACTCCCAAGAGCACTTGTGAATCGTATTCTGCTAAAGTTTCAAATGAGCCCATAATTTGCTTCTTATTTCATTTCCCGAATGATAATGAAACTAAAACATGATTGATAATAATGTGAAATTGATAACCCCTACACATAATTTAAATTCATTCGACCGCGATAATTCTCCTTTAATACGGAGGAAACGTAAATTGGAAATTGAAAAGTTCAAACAGATGCAATTATGATTAACATATCACTATAATATCACAGTGCGCATATCCTAAAGGTTAATTGCAGTAAGAATATAAAAGAATATGTGTAAATAAATAGGTACAAAAGGATACAACAAAACTGGTGTTTATGTCATCTCTTCTTCCCCAAAACAAGTAGAGGGAATTTCAGAGAGAGTTGAGCATTGAGAGACGAAAATGAAATACATTTAACAACGTTTTTAGTGAAAGTACATAATCATTGTAAACGTTGTATTATAGTAGTATGGCATGAGCATTACATTATATTGTTACATTTTGTGTGATGATCATGTTGCTGGTAGACGTAAACAGATTGACGTCATTGATTTTATTACAATCCCTCTTGAGCATATTTCATGTTTTTGTTTTTAAGTATAAGCAACGACATGATAGATGCTCAGTGCCGATGCCCCTTCAATCCGACACTATGAAATCCGAAATGACCGATTGTTATGCACTTTCTGTCCGTTTATTTTTTTTAAATGGCTTAGGGCTTCGGTAAAAAAAACCTGTTCCACGCGCCCGACCGACCCATTTATTTAGAAATAGGTGAATGTTGAGTAAATTACAGCAACAATTTTACTGATTAAAAAATACTGAAGGAAAAGAAAAATAGGCCAACCGACCCACACAGCATGCCCAGGAGGAAAGTTCCGTGCCCGCAGACAGGGTTTCTTTGTTCCCGTCGCCTAAGTGTCATACACCAATTTGATACAGCAACTTGCAATCAAATGACATTTTCTAGGCACCGAGGATAGAAAGCTTAGTCTAGAGTGTTTCAAAATCTAACTGTTTGGTACATTTCGCCTTGAAGTTGACATTCGATCACGAGGTCGAGAATGCACCATAGTGGCATCAAGCGGCAATGTTTGAATACCCAACAACACGCAGGGTTTTAGCAGTAAAAAGCATTCATCTAATGAATACATTCTTTTTAATGATACATTGTTACCTTTAAGACCAGATTATGTTCATGAATGAAATTCAAATGAATGAAGCAATGCATTCCGGTTATCAAGTTAGATGGTGTCTTATGCCAAGTCCAACAATTGTTTAAAGTTAACTTGAACGCAGATTGTGTTTGCTTGTGAAAGTTGTCATAATAAGTTAATGTCCGACATTGCTCCAGATAATGACATGTTCTGTCTAGGAATGAACTGATTGTATTAAGAGCTAAGCTAAGTGGTGGTTTTAAGGCATCCCCTAATAACCCATGCAAGCATTACCCATGCCCAAATTGCGGGTGTTTAGTCCAGTGAGTGTTTCAATCGGCGGCCTGTGATTGATTACTCGTGCATAACCAAACCCATTATCCACGAGACAACACATAGCGTAATTGAATTTGAGATTAATTAAGTCCATCAATCGTTTGGATTCAATTTTCCATTTAGCATGCATTAAACATGAGCAGATCCAACGGATCCCCAGGTGCGTCCATTGTAATACCGTCATCAAAAAAGTAACTATACAGGTAATAAATGAACTTTTAACTCTAAAATATATATATCCTACCTAAAAATATTAAATTATAAAGTTGTTGAGAAATGTATCTTCTTTAATATGAGATAGTGCACGCTATAGATCGGTTGAATATTGAAGAAGTCACAATCCAAAATCTAAGGTAAAGTCACAATTTCATTTTCACATTTCAACACGGGGGAGAGTATGACAGATAGCGTGTGTGTGGCGTATTGATCCATCGAGAACAAAAAACGGCCGACTATCCAACTTTCGCATGCATCCCCCAATTGCACTACCGGTAATCGATAATGTACACGTAGCTGGGTCCGCGTGTAGAAAGAAAAATGTGAAAATGAAAATCGAACTTCACCTTACATTTTGGAGTGTCCCTTCCTCAATAATCACCCGATCCTAGCGTGCAATATCTCATGTTGAAGAAGATAAATTTATGATTTTTATATTTATGATTCAATATGTTTAGAGTTAGAAGTCCATTTATTTCCTGAATAGTTACTTTGTTTGATGACTGTATACACTGGCACTCAAAAGTATTAGCGCAGTGAATATATCCCAGGAATTCCATCTTCTATGAACAAACTATTGATTATTTTCACTAGTAAAGTTCTTCTTCGAAAATTCATGTTTGTAGTACGTATGTTTATTAGATTTTCGACAAAACCCTATAAATTGAGAAAAGTCTAAAGCTACACGCGAATTCCCATAGACATTTGCCTCATTATACATTCATAAGCTGATTATCGCCACTATTGCGCTATGGCACAATCCTATAAAGGATGACCAGTATTAGCAATTTGAATTTTCAAGAAAAAACTGACATTTAAAGACAAATTAAACATTTTGGTTTAAAAATCAGTGTTCGAAAATACTACAGAGAACCACGCAGAGTGTCTGTATTTTACACGGGGCAGCACACAGGCCTAGCAGGTTTTAAAATTACCGCGACAATGATTTTCATTCATACCACCGCACTAGGTCACAGGTCACTAATAGGTATATCAAATAAGATGGGGCGGTTTCAAAAAATCCTTAAAATCGTGATACGTGTCTCTATTTTAAATAGAAGTTGTCAAAAATACATAACATTTTTGGTATCATATTAAAGACAATTTATCCAGCTACCGAATAAAAAAAGGATTAAGCCACATGTTTAGCAACAGTGAAGTTATCAATCTAAACGTCAAGTGACTCAAAGGTGGGGCCGGTGGATGTGGCGCCCATAGGTTTCTACACAAAATAGCGGAAAACTAGAACTTTTGAAATTGATGCCATTTTAAAAGTATACATAGGAAAGTTTTAAAACTTCTCATATGTGTTACTAACATGTGCGTGCTACTATGAATAATAATATTGAACTGCTATCTAGATATTCTCTACTAGACTATGATGTTCAATTCAGGGAGTGTTTTAATTTTAAAAATACACAGTTTTATTCATTTTATTGGTTAAACAATGGCCAAATCGCAGTCTCTCTATTTCATTTGTGTGACTCCCTGGGTAGTAACACATTTAACTAAAAAAGCCAGAAGTGTGTCTTCATAGAATTGTTCATAGATTTATGAAAAAGAAAACAAATGCTATTTAGACCTATTTTGGACCACCCTGTATTTAAAATAAAAGGAACTTTAAGTATATTCATGTAGTTAATTTTGATAACCATTTTCTTTTAAATTAAATAGTCCATGCTATCTTAATTTCATAGAATATTATATACAAACCTTCACTTTATGCAATATTTCATCATAATTTTAGACACCCTGTACTTTTTGGGCAAGTGATTCTTAGCAAATTTGGTAGCACCTTCTGCGGTTGTTCTGATTTTGGTGACTATCTTCAGCTAAACCCTAATTGTACAAACTATCAAAATATTTTGTGAGGAGCAAAAACGATCAACTTTTTTTATTTTCCACCCTATACAATTTTTACACACCCTGTATAATTTGATTCTTTTTTGCAAAAATTAAAAACCTTGGATCATAAGCTTTCCAACAATATAATAGTTTGTGGGTCATTAAGCATGCAAAACTTAAGTTTTGTCCCGTTTAATCAGAATTGGTGCATTTCTCAACATTATTAGAAGTGAAACATGTTTTGGACCAGTTTGTGACTTCTTACCACTAGACAAATCCGGATTTATTGTCAGATGTGTTTAAATTGGGCGATATCTCTATCTTTCAAATTGTAATGGTCAATTCCCATTCATATAAGAATGCGCTAAAAGGGTGATCGATTCAAATTTAACAAAAGAGTCGAACCAGTCCATTCTGAATAATGTATGCTGTACACGCGATAACTAAACTTATAGGGTGAATAATATATTCGAATAGCGTAGGTCAGGCTTGGTTGGTCTCAAATTTTGAGTTCAAGGAACCGAGGTACTTTTCCAAGAGATTTTCCCCGCTTATTATTAACTCTCTGACTGGCGTCCGAATCACTAACTTTAAACATCAGTTATGGTAACATCTATATTCAGTGCGGTAATCGACTTCGAATGACTGTCGTGATTTGTTACAGCTATATTACAAGCAGGCACAGAATTCAGTAACTCGCAGGGGAAGTTGTAGTGTGACTAAGTGGTTGCACGTCCATGAGCTATAAAACGGATAACAAAACGTCCTTTTAAATCTAAACGTGTAATATATACCTCCTAAAGTGTTGAACTGGAAACCAAGCTTAATAGACCTATCATTCTTTAAACTAAACGTGCATATCGTTTACGAATGAAGACTGATGGTTTCCTTTCGTAACTGGACAGCTACTTAATTGTTTCGCACAAATGAAAACAAATGACACTACAATCTGGTGGACTTATTGAATGAATTGGGCAAGGAAGAACACACATATTCATGCATATAAACCAATCAACGATTTCTGGATTTCGTTTTTCAATCCTAAGATAAATCGTTCAGATGTCTCGTACTTTGTTCATCATCTTGAGTTGCCTATAATTTGAAAGATGAAATGTCAACTTTTTTTAGTAATCACTTTTGAAAAGGTCTACTTTAGGTCCCAGATACTCGTTACCAGTATTGTTCATTACTGGATCATATAGGTTGCCGGTATCGGTCGATACAGGTACACGTGATACCAGTGAGATTTGTCCAAGTACGATACTGGTACATAATTATGTTCCAGTAACGCCCGATATCGCCCGATACTGGAACATTTTATATGTGCCAGTTTTGGTGGGCCAGTATTGGACGATGCTAGTATAGCATTTGGGACCTAAAATATACTTTTCCCGCTATATTTTGCTTAAAAAGCAAAAAGAGCAAAATGAAAAACCTTTTTTTGAGGAGTTTATATCGACACCTTAAAATGACAAAATATGCGAATGTAGTCTACCATATACAGTTTCTCACACTTAACGTGATAACTAATTTGAATTATGTATGTTTTCTCAAAACATGCCTTGTGCATTTCTCTTAAAGCGGCATTAGGAGATGTGGTGGCAGCGCCCTCAATTATAAAATTTCGATTCAAAATGCTGTTAGAGCCGCAACCAGCATTTTACATGGTTAAGGGTACATGTAGTATTCCAACATATTTAAAACACTGTTTTAATCAAGTTTTACTGGTGGTTTCTTTTTTAGAAACAACAATAATGGCAATTTTTAATGTTCATTTTGAATTCTGAAGTAAATTAATTCAAATTAAAAAAAATCAACATGACATTGTGTCACTTTAATGCAGTGACATTAAGCTACATGTATATGCCAATGTTGACATTTAAACGTGTATTTCATGATTACATGCTACCTTCAACAGAAAATAAATACATTAGCACTCTCCTTTTAGCATTTTACTGACTAAACGTAATAGTACATGACTCATCAGCGGCAATTCATCAAAGGTAGCGGTGGATAAAATAAGAATAAGCAATTTATGGCACCACCCGTTCCTTTTCATTCTTGGTTTCATTAATCATTTTTCTACCCATCGCCATGAAAGTCATTTTATGTTAGCGTCGTTGCGAGAAAATCTTTTAATTGATCGCACATATCATGTGTTGTATTTTGTATTAGTGGTCATTTGAATAGAAAAAGCAGGGTAGCCTACTATATCAAAGGCTTTACATTTCTCGCAAATTTAATCACAGTATAAAAAGTGCAATGCAGGTCCCAAATACTGGTCTACCAGTATCGATCAATACTGTAACATAGAAGTTGCCAGTATCGCTCACTGCTGGTACGATTTTATTGTTCTAGTATCGGTTGTTTCTGGTACACCAAATGGTGTTCCAAACGATACTGTAACATTTTTATGTTCCTGACCCAGTGTCTGGCGATACTGGTACACATATTACCAGTAGTGATATGTCCCAGTTGTAAACGATACTGGTAGGGGAGAGGGCGTGTACACCACATGATTCTCATCATTATGGCCACTGGATAAAAGTGAATTTTCTTCCATTTTTCATATTGATTTTTTTCTAAAGATATTCAGAAGATTTTAGGGGCGATATCCAAACTCTCAAGCGGTTTTACACCGGTATTACACCGATCTTATACCGGTATTAAAACGATTTGTTTTTCTATTGTTAAAAGCATCGGAAAAAGATCAGTGTTAACACCCCGCTGCACCCGCCTCTCTACTTATCTGGCGTTAACAATAGAACTATTGTAGTACTGTCGATGGCTCAATTATTCGTCTAGACATATCAATTAGGCTACCGAACATCACGAGTCTGGAATGTTGTTTACTCTCACTCTATTCATCATGTACAGCTCTAGAAATAATCTATATAATTATCTCAGTCCATATCTTCCCCGCAGTATTGCCATGATCTTGTGAAAGTAGCCTGTTTCCCCCTTCATTCCATTGAAATCAATGCTGAAAACGTAAACTATTTGTTTAATGGAGGGGTGATTACGGAGGGGGCGTAATATATTTACCATCGTGTTTGGGGGAAGTATTATTCTGGGATTTGAAAGTATTTATTATTTTACTGGTATGGGATGCATGAATGAACATTAATTATATCTATACAAAAGGTGAAGAGTGAAATATATAATCCAAGTCATCAGTTCAGACGGATATTATTTCCGATTTATGTCCTTTCCTCAATTTTCGATACGATGTTTCCTATCAATAGAATATAATGGTCTTGGCTGGTTGTCAACTGTCACATCGCATAGCATTTTGGCCTGTAACCATTTTGAACATGGAACCACTATACAACTTGCGACATTTTACCGGGACATTTTACGCTCAATTCTCACAGCCCTAGTGCACGTAATACTGAAGTAATTACAGATTGCAGAGCCCCCGCAAGAAGCTGGAATCCTAATAAACAATTCGTATTGTTTAAAATGCTAATTGCTTCATTCGTTTTAATTTTGAAAGATGTATGGGATCAGCAACGCGTAAGAAATGTGATGCTTAAATAACCCCATACTAAATATATCTTTATCAACGACTTTGCCAAAACTGTAATAGTTTAGTGCAGCATAGTGGCCACGCTCTAGCGCTCCCACACAGGAATCCTGGGTTCAATTCCTCAACTAATAATTATTTCTTCTCTGTCTGTTTTTTCCCCTTTTCTTCTTATTTTTCTCTCTGTGTCTCCAATTTCTCTGTTTTGTTTTGTTTTGTTTTGTTATTTTTTAATATTTTTTATTTATTTTTCTTGGGGAGGGGCTTTGTTATTCATTAGACCTATTATTATGTTATCTTTTTTTTTAAATCATGTGAACCTATCCATATATTTGAACGCGCATGACAAGAAATTGCTGTGTACCGGTTAGCTCAGTTGGTAGGGCAGCGGATTTACAATAAACACTCATAATGATAATGATATAGATACCATTGAATCGTAAGTTCGATCTCAGTATTACCTTTATTTTGTTACGTCCCATGGTTTTTTACCCATATTTATGATTATATTTATTTATGTTATCCCTTTATATTTATTTCTTCTGTTTTTTCTTACTTTTCTTTTTGGGCGGGGGGGGGGGGGGGGGGGGGGGTGAATTTGTTTTGTTGTTTTTGTTTTTGTTGTATTTGTTTTTGTTTATTGGGGGCTTTTTTGTGTGTGTGGTTTTTTTAATATTATTATTATTATAAGGAGCTACATACGTAGTAGCAATAAAATTATAAGAAACAGAACATGGATTTTAACATTATTCGATACGAAATCGGATACAGTAATTGGACAGGTACAATTCAATGTTTTCATTGTCCTTCTCGTGACAGAAAAAGCCATCCATGAGTCGGTTTGTAGGAACTAAAGTCTTTTCCCAAATTTGAAAAGACTAATACTACAGATCAACACGTTTAAATAACCCGCCAAATGTATAGGTCATTCTTTGAACAGTAATACTTGCATCAAATTGATCTGAACAACAAATACTACGGGAACAAGACCCTTTTGTCACGGACACGCATGAGTGAAATGGATTCTATTGAGGTAATTCCTTGATTTCTGACTGTGCAATCGATAGGGATTTACATAAGTTTCGTAAAAATCGTTGAGTCATGAATGCAACCTTTGAGTGGGGTGGGGGGGGGGGGGGGGGGGGGGGTACTATGGTTTTTGTTAAATTGTGCATTTAATATACCGCGAATAACTTGTAATGTTGTTCAAATATTGTTGATATAGGCCGAACGAAAATAACTTAAATCTAATAAATCATAGACTCATTTTACAGACAACAACACCGTGTTCAAAAATCCGTGTGTATTTAGGGGATAGTTGAATGAGAACTATATTTGGGTATAAAGCGCTGAGGATTTCAGGAAAATCAAAATAGCTCAGTTGGTAAAGATTAGGACTCTCAATCAGCAGGCCGTACGTTCGAATCTTTGTGGCGGTTTATATGGTTTATATTCCTTGTGCTCTATACGTAGAACGGTCGAGTCTGGGTAGAGGTCGGTTTTCATTTATATTGACATCATTTTAACGTTATTTATTTATTTTGTATTTTCTTTCTTAATTGTTGATGTTTATTTAATTATTTATCAATCAATTAATTATAAATAGGCTTAAATACAGTAGATTTGATTGATATAATTATTAATTTATATATTATTTATTTACATTAATTACTTCATTTCTTAATAATAATTATTTATTAGGTCACGTTCAGAGTGTATGCAACATTCTTAAATAGTCTAAAACGCAGAAACATGACACTATTTAGGGGAGTAAGGTTCATAATGCTACTTGATTACACACGATATGCCTAAACCAGAAAACAATAACACGTTGTATGTTTAATGGCTCCCATATTGTTTATTATTCAATGATAACATTATCCATGCATGTACTGCTTACTCAAAAATCATCCACGGCTGAACAATAGTCTTTAAAGGCCACTTCAAGGAGGATTATCCTTATGACGTTAACGAGTGGAGTACGATAAGCCTAGCAATGAATAGGCGGCTACAAACATATCTCGTTTGAGTCGGGGTTTGAGTGGTGTCGCGATTAGCCTCCTCCTCCATCACCTGCCATGATAAAACCTGGCACTTGTACTAGAAACCCGATAGGTGTACAATCTGGCAAATGGGTCGCTCTTTACGTCACAACGGGGGTCGGGTGAACACTGGTCAGCTTAATAACACAACCTTCCTCGCGCTTTCATCTGTCGGCTTCACTAATTCACTTCACTAATCTTTTTCCGATGCTTTTAACAACAGAAAAAAAATCGTTTTAATACCGGTATAAAATCGGTGTAATACCGGTGTAAAACCGCTTGAGAGTTTGGATATCGCCCCTTAATGTAAATCATCATTAGGTAGGTATGGGATTGGTTATGGATTTGATGCAGTTAAGGGACACACGTGGTACCGGGTTAATGCACTTATTGCGCAATGGGGCACACTCGCCCTTTGATGACGGGGCATGTTTGCCCATGAAGATTTACATGATTAAGATTTGTGTAGAATTTCAAAATTGTAATCCTACCCCAGTAGCCCATTTGTAATCATAAAAATATAATGTGTGGTATTTATTATCATTGAAAAATTCTAAACGAGTATATTTTGCAAAAATGACCACACCTTTACATTTTGGACCCCCTAAATCTTATTTTGGACAATTGCACAAATTGTTGATTCACCCTGTAGAAAAGTAGCACCACACAATATATCATCTGGCTGGGGCCTATATCACTGTAGTTGAGTCTGGGCCGTCTAAAGAATGCCGTAGTTTTCTGTTCTGAAGTCCATACATTATTTGCGATATAAGATTTTCTAACCTGCTAGTAAATGCTTATATCACGGATACAAAACTTCGATTGGCGGAGACAATTCATGCCGTTTTAAAAAAATTGCCATGATGGTTGTCGTCTCGGTTGATGCCTGCAACTATATTTTCTATTATCTAGGCCTAGGTTAAGTCTCCAACTTCTAATGTATTCCTTGACCTCTGTATAAACGATACAACAACATTCTGGACAGTGTGCTACTACTATAGCTGGTATCCTTGGTGGTCAGACGAACAATTTAAGATATCGTTTGTCAAACGCTGTTTGTCAAGGCGCTGTGTACCATCTCTACGGGGAATATAGAAAATGTTCCCAATTCTACGTTCAATTTATTATAACTCCTCATCCCTGTATAGTACAAACATGATTTTGCTCTCATTTTATATATTATTTTATATTCTATAAGATTCTGTTTCAACAAATGTGACAACTTTTGTGTAACAATTGTAATCATGAATCGATTGCATTGTCCTTGGCTTTCCCTATTCGCTACACAGTGAACTTGCCCTAATTCATCGATTTTACATACATGACTATAACACAAGAAATATTTAACCGATGATAGCAAAATTATACATTTTTGGAAAGCTCTCAGATAGGGGAATTCAAAAATGCCGTTTAAATCAGGATAGGGTCCATACCCAACAAAATATACTTGTAAACTCTAATAAATATGAAATTTAAACGTTTGTGCTCATTTACTTCTCAATATAGTATATTTCAACATGTTTACCATTGACAACTATTATGTTCTGATGGGTAATTGCATGAGGAACTTAAATATGCACAGTAAAATTATGATTGGGATATAAAAATATTATTGAGCTTAAATCAAAATATGAAAAAATCGATATTTTTTGAACATTCTTAATCACAACATGTTACCATTAGGTCTTATCTAAATTATCTAATAGCATATTTGGAATCCTTGTGAGATTACCGTTCAGAAAATATATACTTTTTATGGGGTAGAACAAATAGTTATTGCCGATATGCTAATTCGAATCTCAGATGGTGTAAAATGTAAAAATCTGGACATGCAACGGTAAGGGTGGCGAGTTCAAAACACACGGCCCTAAATGATTTGTTTGTCGCGTGTTGGATAAATCGATTGCGATGAACATCAGCATTAATTGTCAATAACAAAACAAACGGGTCAGAGATGGGAGGCATAAATCAATAATTAATCAATAATGAATTGTCATGGTTAAGTAAACAGAACAAATTGGTGTCTTTTGTCTTGATTTTGTCTGTGTGTGATGCTGGGGTGAGTTCCTTTCTGGAATTGGCGTGAATAGGAGATTTTGCAACTTTTGAATTCGACCTTAAGCCACTCAAGTGCCCATAAATCCGCCAGACAACATTGTAGCGTTTAGATACTTTATTGGCGCAGTTTATATGTTTTAGACAATAGTATGTTGATGAACTTGTTTAAATGTTGGTATAGACCGTTGTTCGTCTAACAGAGATACTAATTGGCCTAACAAAGGAAATTCATCCATTCGAATGCCACGCCGGTTATCACTGTTTGTAACATAACATAACATAATTATATTTGTAAGTTGTCTCTTTATCCAATGCCAAGCGTTTGTTAAGAGTTTGGTTTAAAAATGACAGTGGACACTTTCCTCATAATTTTAGACTTATGACATGTTCCTACTAAGAGTGCAGTAATGGATCTATTTAACTAGGAATATTCACTATTAAATCTATTACGTCACTATCACCTCACATCTTCCCAACATAGATGTTTCCAGTGTATATCTGAATATACAATATAAAATTGTGGTTTATACCCTAAAACCCATACAATCAAAACCTTTGTTCTAACCATTGATGCTTGCTCTAACCACTGATGCACATTTTCTCTAGAAAACATAAACTATAATTTAATTTGAGATTAATTTAGTTCATCAACCGTTAATATTTAGGTTTTAATTTAACTTTGTTCCTGCGCTCATAAAACATGAGCAATTACGACGATCGGGTGGTGTATTCCTGTTATTAAAACGAGTGCTCATATTGTGGTTTTAATATTTAAAAAAATCATACAAAGACGGCCTTCATAACAACATATGTTTGATTTTCCATTATTTAGGATTGATTTATTAACAAAATAAAGTGCGGATAAGTGCTTTTAGATTTATTGCCGTTTTTTGCCGTCTTTTATATATTGTTTTCGTTGCGAAAACATTAAATGAGTTGTATAGAGGAGCTCGACTTACTGCGCGTAGTAAAACGTTAGACACTCCACGGACAATACAGGGCGAACAAAAAAACAGAGCATACGGCCTTCATAAGAAATATGTTTTGATTTTCCATTATTTCAAATTGATTTAATAACTACAATTTATGATCGCACCGCTTTGTTATTTCCTTTTCTGCATGGAATAATGAAATATGAGTTCACATGAAAGTAAATACAATGATACGGTCACATAGGCCACGCTGGATGAAGGCTCGTTCATACTTCCGACGTTGCGCGTCGGCCTATCAGCGCACGAGTTGAAGCAATGCCAACTTGTATCCGCCTCAAAAAAATAAAATATGTGTTACAATATTTGTTTGTATTACACTTCCCACAAAAATAGTCGGGACCATAATAATGTCTGTCAAGATGAAGCTCACAAATAAAGCTCATACTTTAGCCAATACCTTGTAGTGAAACTAAGTGGAAACACGTTCAAGAGCCATACAACGGATAACAAAACGTCCTGTTCAATCTAAACGTGTAATAAATACCTCTTAAAGCGGTGACCTGGAAAGCTTAATAGACGTATCGTCCTCGGAATTAAGCGTGTGTTTACGACGGAAGCACGATTAATTGTATATTGCGTAACAGTTGATGTTATGGTTTCGAAATGAAAAACTTTCATTTTGTTCATTAGGGAACATTATAGGCCTAACCATCGATTCCCATTCCACCGTATATTCAGTTGCAAAGCCGCCACGGATACATTTAAATTGCATATGTAATTGCAGACATTAAAATATGTCTACGTATTACTAGTGATATAGACAGTTCGGTACGATAAATTGTTCAGGAAGTTTTTCCTTTTTGTGAAGTATTAACCATTATGCAATGCGATCATTTTGGCTAGTCCAATAATGGAACCCTTATTTCATAACACAAGAGAACTGTATCATATAAATTAGACATAAATTAGACTAGACCTATTTTTAAATAGGTAAAACATTCTGTGTTATACAATGAGAGATGTTAGTGTTATTCTCATTGTTTGAGGGTTTACGAAGAGACTACAAAAGATGAATGAATATCTATTCTTTATTTTAATTTACGACTTGCTCTACCTTGGTCATATGGAAGATTATATATTCATGCACAAATGTATGCAAACAAAATCTTAGTATTGTCGAACTAAGCAGCAAGCAAGAAACAAAAATACGCGGAGATCATTGCAAGTGTCTAATGCACTCCGTGGTGCGACGTTAAAAGTAATATGTTGCCTCTTTTGATCTAAGCCAATGGAAATATATCCATAATAATACAGAAATGTTTGCCATTGTTCCCTTTCAATGTTTAAGGTTTGTTGTACGTATAGTGATGCAAGCTATTACGTTGACGACTATCGTATAAGTGTAACGTACAAGTGACTTATACGCACGAGCCATACGTATTAGTTTTGCAGTGTTTCCTTAGGACGATTATCGACGTATAAGGAATTTATGAAGACACATACGGTGGTACCTGCTTCTCACCCCGGGCGACCATGGCGGGTGAACATGTGAACGGTATTGTTATACGGGCATGTGATTCCTGACCATGTGGGCAAACCAACTGAATTCAATGATGGTGAACCCGGGTTCCACTCCCGTGGATAGCAAGTCCGGTTGTCCCCGCTTAATTTCCCCTGGATAGGTTTTTCAACATTTATATTCCAAATGCGTTAGGGTTTACCGAATATCTTCGAAAATATTAACAAACGTTTCAAAGTGTTGTTTATCAAATACAAACAACACTATACTGCGATTCCTTAAGCTTTACACGCGTTGTTGCCGTTTCCGTTACATCGTGTAATCCTACCGAGTACTTGACAAGAGAATCTCTAAAAACTGCTGAAATGTAGGTCAAGGAAAGCTTTGGCAATAATAGGATTAGTATTCATTGATTCTAATCATGATACGCATATTATATTACATCTGCTTTGGAAAGTGTGTTAAGTAGTGGATTGAAACAAAAATTAGGTTTAGATCTTCTCTTTCCTTTTTATAATATCTTCGCCCGTATGTCACAAGGTGTTTTACAGACTCTTACAGCAAACACGTTAATTTAATTTAAAGGGGCATTGAGAGATTGCCAAGAAAGAAAAAAAAATTGAAAAAACAAAAGGAATTACTGTTTCAATATATAAGGTACTTAAGAACCCTGAAGTGTAATGATTTATGGGAAAACAGTTGAATAATGGCGCTAGATTGAAATTTGGTTGAAACAAGTTATGTGGTGAGTGATGCTGATAATTTCGATGTGATCTATATCGAAATTACCAAATCGTGCGTGACATTTTACAACATGATTTAAACTATAAAGTTGTTGAACAATTTGTATTCTTTAATATGAGATATTGCACGCTAGGATCGGGTGATTATTGAGGAAGTGGCACTCAAACAAGGTAAGGAGAAGTCCGATTTTCATTTTCACATTTTTATTTTCTACACGCGGACCAATCTACGGGTACCTTATTGATTACCGGTAGTGCAATTGGGGGATGCATGCGCAGGTTGGACAGTCGGCCGCATTGTTCCGATGGATCAATACGCCACACACACGCGCTACCTGCCATTCTCTCCCGTGTTGAAATGTAAAATGTGAATTTGAAATTGTGACTTTACCTTACATTTTGGATTGTCGGTTCTTAAATATTCAACCGATCCTAGCGTGCAATATCTCATATTAACCCTAACTCTACCCCCCACTTTTTCAGAATTTGTTCTTCAACGTGGAAAATCGACCAAAATACCATAAATAATAATATTGAATTGTTACTATAAATAATAATATTGAATTGTTACTATAAATAATAATATTGAATTGTTACTATAAATAATAATATTGAATTGTTATCTAGACATTCTCTACTAGAATATGATGTTTAATTCAGGGAGTGTTTTAATGTAAAAAATACACAGTTTTATTCATTTTATTGATTAAACAATGGCCAAATCGCAGTCTCTCTATTTCATTTGTGTGACTCTTCGGTCCTTTTCTACCCTGGGTAGTAAAACATTTAACTAAAAAAGCCAGAAGTGTTTCTTCACAGAATTGTTCATAGATTTATGAAAAAATTGCTATTTAGACCTATTTTGGACCACCCTGTATTCAAAATAAAAGGAACTTTAATGATATTCATGAAGTTCATTTTGATAACCATTTCCCTTAAAATTAAATAGTCCATGCTAACTAAATTTCATAGAATATTATATACAAACCTTCATTTTATGCATTATTTCATCATCATTTTAGACACCCTGTACTTTTCCTGTGTACATTTTGGGCAGGTGATTCTTAGCAAATTTGGTAGCACCTTCTGCGGTTGTTCTGATTTTGGTGACTATCTTCAGCTAAACCCTAATTGTACAAACTATCAACATATTTTGTGAGGAGCAAAAACGATCAACTTTTTATGTTCCACCCTGTAAAAATGTTACACACCCTGTATAATTTGATTTTTTTTTGCAAAAATGAAAAACCTTGAATCATAAGCTTTCCAACAATATATAGTTTGTGGGTCATTAAGTATGTAAAACTTAAGTTTTGTCCCGTTTAATCAGAATTGGTGCATTTCTCAACATTATTAGAAGTGAAACATTTTTTTTGGACCAGTTTGTGACTTCTGACCCTATCCATTTTGGACCTTTCGTTATCAAATTGTAGCAAATCTCCTCAGGCATGTAAATTCAGCTTTGGCCACTTTTCTTTCGCAGTCAACTCTTTTATTGCAATCATCGTCCATTGTATAATTGAGCATAATAAATAAAATCAATATTAATCTACCTATACTAAAAATTGATAGTTGATTGATAATTTGAACAAAATTTGAGTGTTATATACACCTGGAGAAAAGTATCGCACCGCAGTTTTTTGTTGAAAAGTGCAAATGTGGCCTCGAATGTTGCCACCATGGTGTGCTATTAAGGATTATTTGTTTGCGTAAGTTGTCCAGCAAAATGTTACGCAATAAAAGGGCCACATTTAAAACAAGTTTGGGTATAACGCGATATTGAGAGGCCCGATTATTAATCTCTATAGTTGTAATCCTTTCAAGTCTTCCAAGGTCACAGGTCATCTGGGTCCAATTTCAAAAGTTGCCCGATTGTCCTCAAACATGAAAAAACCTCCCTTTTTCGTACGCACAACGGTTATGGGGTCAAAGGTCAAAATAGTTCAAATTTTAAATAAGTTTAAATGACAAAAGGCAATATTGCGGAAGTGTTTTTTTTATATTTGTGCATTGAGATTGAATAGGTTTATATAATAGAATGAGTGCCTGCCTGTGTATCAAAGCAGAACTGAATATAAAGATGTTTGTTACATGATTCGAACCAGTCCTTTTGACGAGGTTTCACAAAATGTGTATTGGGCCTACATTTTCAAAACAAGACAGACGTCCGATAGAAATCGGGTTTTTTGCATCTACGTAATACTAAGGCATACAAAAAAAGTAACTATACAGGTAATAAATGTACTGTTAACTCTAAAATATATATCCTACCTAGAAATATTAAATCATAAAGTTGTTGAGAAATTTATCTTCTTTAACCCTAACCCTACCATATACCACAATATACCACGACTGGGCACGTTGGTACCACCCGGCGTGGAAGTTTTTCGATGAAAAAATGGACCCACTCCATACAGTCTGGGCAATACACTGCCCAGACTGTGCGTGGAAGCCGTGGTGTAGCGGGGAATTGGAAGCTCCACGTGCTGGAGGTCCCTGGATCAAATCCCGGGGGGGGGGGGGGATATTTTGGTCGATTTTCCACGTTGAAGAAAACATTCTGAAAAAAGTGGGGGTAGAGTTAGGGTTAAGAAGCAATTTTTTTGTTAATATAACCCTAACCCTACCATATACAACAATATACCACGACTGGGCACGTTGGTACCACGTATTTCTTAAAGAATATAACACAACCTTCCTTGCGCCTTTGATCTGTCTGCTTCACTAATGCAGCCATCGAGAGTACTACAATATTTATATTGTTAACGCCAGATAAGTAGAGAGGTTTCTAGTTAATCACCGATCTTTTTCCGATGCTTTTAACAATAGAACGAAATACCGTTGGAATATCGTTGTAAAATCACTAGAAAAATGCTTTAAAATCACTGTAGAGTTTGGATATTATAGTATTTCTTAAAGAATATAACACAACCTTCCTTGCGCCTTTGATCTGTCTGCTTCATTATAGCAGTTGTTAACTCTTCCCGATTCTCCTTTTAAATCAGCCGGTTATTAGTTGACTATCAAATAAGCAAGTGGTGGTTCTAATGCATGCCCTATAACCCATGCAAGCATTACCACGCACAAATCGCTGCATGGTGTTTAGTCCAATGAGTGTTTCAATCGGCGGCCTGGAATAGATATCTCGTGCATAAATAAACGCATTACCCACGAGACAACACATGGCGTAATTGAATTTGAGATTAATTAAATCCATCAACCGTTCGGATTCAATTTTCCATTTAGCACCGTTTTGTATGCATGAAACATGAGCAAATCCAACGGATCCCCAGGTACTTTCCTTTTAATAAACAAGTGCATTGAAGTGTTTTAAGATTTTACATCGGCTTATCTGTCTTTTCGCTGCGTGAATATTAAAATATAGGAGGGATATATGCAAATGACTCATCTGCACAGCCTGAGGGGCATTGAGAGATTGCCGAGAATTTAAAAAAAGAAATTGTTTCAATAGATAAGGTTCGTAGAAACCCTTAAAGCTGGCCTACCACTTTGGTAGTTCGCCACAGACGAACTGGTCATACACCTGTTCACTTGATGACAGACTGTACACAGAGATAACATGGAGACATTGTAACCTTGTAAAATCCCCAAGAGAACTGGATGTGGCTAGTAACTCAAAGTGGTAGCTCCCCTTTAAGTATATATAATGATTTATGGGAAAACAGTTGAATAATCGCGCTAGATTGAAATTTGGTTGAAGTAAGTTATGTGGTGAGAGATGCTAATAATTTAGATGCTATCTACATCGTCTTTACCAATTCTTGAAATTTTACATGATAGACGGCGAATTAAGGTAAACGGTTTCATTTGGTAGCTGTTAGGCCTATATAACGTAGGGGCAAAAAACACCTAATTTCAAGAAAAATCGAGGGCGCACTCTCATACGTTTTTGTCAATGCCTCAAACTCAATGTATTCAGATCTTATTCTTTCTTTCGCCTTCATTTGGAGTTATACGATGTCGAAAAAAATATTGACCACACTGCCCTTGAATTAACCTTACGGGTCACAGGTCTAGTTGGAAGAAAAGACAATGGCATTATAACTATGTTATGTTATAGATGAACGTGTTGACTGATTACGGCGGAATCAGCATGATCATGCTTTTTTTCACGGAAATGTATAGATGTGGACGAAATGTTAATGGGACGAAATGGTAAAGGACGAATTGAGAATAATTCAAACAAACAAAAAAACAAATCATAATCGAACTGGCGTCCTAATCACTAACTATGAACATCAGTTGTCGAAACATACTATTCAATGCGGTACCCGATTTTGAATAACTGTCATAATTTTGTACAGCTATATATAAACAGGGCACATAATTCAGTAACTCGCAGGGGAAGTTGCAGTGTGACTAAGTGGTTGCACGTTCAAAAGCCATAAAATTGATAACAAAACGTCCTTTTAAATCTAAACGTGTAATAAATACCTCCTAAAGTGCTGAACTGGAAACTAAGCTTAATAGACCTATCATTATTTAAATTAAACATGCATATCGTTTACGAATGAAGACTGATGGGTTTCCTTACTGGACAGCTGCTTTTATTTGTTTCGCACAAATGAAACAAAATATCTGACTGTATTCTGGCGGACTGATTGAATGAATTGGAAAAAGGAAGAACAGACATATTTATGTCTATAAACCAATCAAAGAAGTTTGGATGTCTGGTTTCAATCCTAATATAAAAAACTGTTCATATGTCTCGTAATAATGTTCATATTGAGTTCCCTAGTAGTAGGAGCCCCAGACCTCCAAAATCGGCTTAGAAATGTTTTGACCCCTGACCTCGGAACATACTCCTGTATTTAAGGTTTTTAGATAGGTAGAACCCTTGGGAACAATGATTAAGTGTCCTGCCAAATATTTTCTCTTGCAAACTCTAGTTATACCAAGAACAAAATGGCCACCTATTTCACTATAAATATGAATCTGTGATTTTTTTTAAAAAACAGTGAATTAAAAATGCATCCTATTTCAAGTTTTAAGAATGGTTTCATAAATAAATTCAGTATGAAAGTAAAGCCATTATTACTCACTACCATTGTATGTCAAATTCCATAAGGTCAAGGGTCACCTGTAGCACTACATCTAACTGATCACATTTATTACATGATTTTCCATTTACAGTAGATACACATTTTTTTCAGAAGTAATAGACTAATAGATAGTAAATGTAAAGTGTTTGTTTAGGCATTGTGTATACCAATCGAGTAAAAAATAACTACCATCCCTCCCTTTTTAATACCCTATTGAATTGAGAATAATATGTAACCGAGTGGACTCACTCTTAAAGACCGTCAGAAAAATAGATCTGTCCAAGGACTGAAACCTGTACCTGATTGCCAGAAAGAAAATTATCACCCTAGGAAATTGCATACCCTCTATCATTTGTGCCAGCTGGGCAATACACGGCTACTGGAAGGGGAAAATAATCCTACGCCAATATCATGGTTAAAGTATCACGAGGTAATTCATAAATCGTTGAAACTTGCAGGTTATGGGACATTCTCTCCTCTATCATCTACAAATCCAGACGTAGTACAAGAACTTGTTGATTATTTAATCAAGGTATCGCACAAACTTGAGCAAAATGTATGTGTTGATTCACGTGATCAGGCATTATATGAAATTTTTCTTGGTCTTCAGAAGAAGCAACAAGAGAAGTACCGAAATGTCATTCTCAGACTTGGAGGTTTTCATATTGCTATGAATATTCTCGGTGCAGTTGGATATCTGTTTCCCGGATCTGTTTAAGAACTCTGGCTTGGAAGACATCCTTGTAGGCGCAAATGTATGTTTGGCTTGGACAGCAAACAAGCTTATGTCAAGAAAGAATAACTACGCCATGCTCGCTCAGAGCCCACTCTCTCATAGAATCTGCAATGTTTGCTTTGCAATGGGATGCTTTTGAAGAATGGCTCGTCAAGGAACGAGATGCTCCTGACTATTTATTATTGTTGTCAGGGCAAATGATTGTGCTGCAAGATGCAATTGCAAGTGGCGATTCAAACACAGAGAAGACAAACACTGCAGTATTTGCAACAGACAAATCCCTGGATGAGGTAGAGAAGCTGATGGCAAACTTCAAAGAAGAGAAGTGCAAATCACCAGCAAGTCAACTATAGTTGATGTCCATGGATGGATATGATGCGTGTGTTTAAGAGCTTTGTGTATGCTGATGGAGCAATACCTTCAAGCAATGCCTGCATTGGCAGCTGTATCGAAACAAACCAAAGAAATGGCCCATATAAAGAGTGACGATTCATCAAAGCATGAAACAAGTTTTGCTGCTAAGGATGTCAGTGCGATATGTGAAATCCTGCAACTAATCAAATCCAAGATGATCAATCCCTTTAAATTCGAAGGCCAAGTGTCATTGTCATTTTATCTTGTTCAGCATGTTCAGGCTAGACAGAGCGCATAACGAATTTGTATTTCACATTGGAAGAACGTGACAAGCTGGATCTGTTTTCTTACGAGTGGACACCATGCACTAGCTCTCTCTTTGAACCAGATGAGAAACACCCTTGTGGGTACGTCATGCGTAAAGGGAAAGCAGATTACATCCTTGCAGTGAAAGATAAATTGGCGACGGCTGGAAAGAACAGGATAAATTACCTACATCTGCTATCAAGACCAGCGTTATTATCGATACTATTGAATGTTATCTAAATATTCCAGGATATGTACAGCAAGGATTTCTCCGAGCTAAGTAGCATACATGGTGAAACTTCTACCCATACGCCCGCCTGGATGCGATCTAATACAATTTATCGGGGATAGATATGACATTCGTCCGCATGAGAGCCTCACATTATGAAGAACGATAGCGAAGGGGAAATGAATGACAAAAACAAGAATGATGAGTTCCATGATAAACTTGTCATACGACAGTGGAAAGGATTTGTAGCCAACTCCGTCAATAACAACACGCAACGTTACTGATAACAGTGGTGTCATGCTGGGAGGTCTATCGTCAGGACCAGAGATACTCTCCTTTTCTCCGAGTCTTTGAAAAGTCTTCCAAATAATGTCATATCTATTATACGAGGAGGCAGATACACGAATATTTGCCCACGTAATGTATTGTGTCGAAACCTTAGAATAGTTGTCATCGAAGCCACTGATTCCGACATTATTATGATAGGCATTTACTTCAGCACAAGGATCACTGGTCTTTCAGAGCTCTGAATACAGGCATAAGGCAAATACAAACGTTTACTTGCCTTGTCCCACCATTGCCGGCAATCTACAAGTCAAGTATATAGCCATGCACACATTACATCAATTCTTAAGTGGTTGTGATACCGTTTTTTTAATCTTTTTCGAAGAGGTAAGCGAAGTGCCCTTAAAGCAGCCTTGGAAAGTGCACATTCTCTTGCCCCGCTTGTGGAGTATGGAACACCAGGCCTATCCTTAAAGTAGACGAAGTGATCTTCGATGTAACCCGCTCTGTTCTTCTTTCATTATATAACAGCAACGGTAACAATTATTGTGACGTGGTTTTAGGGAAAATACTCGCATGGCGGAGAGGGGATCAGAACACACAGAATGAATATAACGGATATAGCTTCCAAGTTATTTATATATACATTTTATTAATTCAACATAAATAGTTCACTTACTCATATTATAAACGAACACAGCACCCAGCATCTAGACTATCCTAAAGAAATGACATGACACGCATCAATCGTGAGCTTCTGTAATTCAGAGCTCACCAGTCCTGTTGTGTGAATTGAAAACTATATGGCCTAAACTTATCATGAGGTGTTGTCAGCATGGCACGACGACTTGAATTGGTCAGAGATATTGGCGCGTAGACTGAATGGGATTCAGAATACGGAAGTACGGTGTTGCCATTTCAAGTCAATCATGGCCTGAATTCTAGATATGAAAATACCTAATAGAATTAATAATATCAATATAAATTTAGCGTCACAACATACGCCCTTCCTAACAAAATTGACACCTGACAATTTAACTTAAAGAATGCTGGGTGAAATATTTATAAAAGAAACTGATATCTTTATCATATATAGAAACGAATTATTTATTTCGTCACAAAATTTAACATGTGCTTTATCCATGTTTCCGTCTGCCAAATTGACGGCATCTAATATCAGGTTGTATAATTTTAACTCTCAGAGAATGTTATTTTATTTTTAAACGAGTGGCCTTAAATATAAATTTATTATTAATCTTCTGCGACGCCAAACCTGTGGAAACCTGCGACCGTATTAACCCGGAATTCACGCGAAAAATTCCAAGTGATTACGCTCACACGGTAAAGAGGGATTTTTTCTGAACAAACACGCATACGGGATCGATCCCTTAAATGGCCTAACACAAACACACACTCTCATACATAATCCTCGGATTAACGTGTGCGTCTAAAGGTTTCAGCAAAAGTTGAAGCGCAAAAGAATTGGAAAATTTCCTTCCAATTTCGATGTTTCATACGGAAACATATTTTTCTTATTTCAAAGAAATCACGTTTTTGTGACCCTTTAAAATTAAATAGTCATCAATGGTGACTATATATTATGTGTACACAACAAGACAATACAAGACAGACAAAACAAGACAAAGGTAGCACTACTGAAATATTTAGTAATTTACATTAAACTTTCTTTTGTTTGCGTCTATTCATGTGAGACTAATGTTGCCAGAAAACCTCACAACATATGCCTCTTCCGAAAAGATACAAATAAATATAACACTTATTTGATCATACTGCATTTCCGCATTTTTTGCTCAACTATATAAATTCAAACTTTCTACATGAAGAATATCATTGTGTGCAATTCTTTGCAACAATCATTTCTATATACAAATTAACGAAAGTGAACACACACTTTCAGGCAATGTTGCCCAAATTACAAATTGCTCTCATTCAACAATTTTATCAAAATAACACATTTTGTGTCATAAGAATTGTAATACTCATATCATGACATATCTCAGCCTACGGACTATAAATTTTATTCACTGCTTCCTCTGTGTTCTCTATACTTGTACACTTTTCTCAATACTACTTATTTATTTGCTGTTTCAGACTCTGTTCCTGCAATGATTCTTGCCCGCTGGCTTTACATCTTGCCAGTAATTTTGACTGGGTTAGCTTTCAGAGATTCTAAAGCGGCCGCGTTTAGGTTAGTCTCTGGTTCCCAAGTATTTCTTGAATTTGGGAAGCCCTGCCATTTTATCAAATACTCAAGACGTTTATTTTTAAAACGTCCCCTGAGAATACGCTCTATCACATATTCTGGAGTTTCATCTTGAATAGGAGGCAAACCTGGAATAATTGGAATCTGATTCTTGTCAGACTCGTGGGTAGCCAAAAGTTGTTCAAATATATCATCAGGACAATCGTCTAGAACTAATCCTGGAATTGGATCTCTATTTTCAGGATCCACAGGGGGAGTATCATTGCTTGGACGGACAAATCTATTATATGCAAATTTCATACGGTTAACATGTACAGTAGATGTTACCAATTTGTTGTTTTCAAGATTTCGCACCTTGAAATTTACAGGACCAGTCTGTTCGACTAGTAGAAAGGGTCCCGCCCAGAACTTTGAGAGTTTACGTGACAATCCTTGTTGCAATGCAGGTATATAAATCCAAACTGAATCACCAACTTGATATGGAACATCTTGCGCACGATCATCAAAACGCTCTTTCATTTTGGCTTGATTACGTTCAGCATGACGTTTTGAAATGTCCCTAAATACTTCGAGTTGTGATACCAGATTGTGAATGTGCTCACGAAGTGTCTTATCTGGATATTTGCATTGTGCTAGGAGTGTAACATCTATCGGAAGTCTTGCCTCTCTACCATACAACAAGAAGAAGGGACTAAATCCGACTGAATTTTCAGCGGGAGTTGTTCTATAGGCAAATTGTATAGCTGTTATGTACTTATCCCAATCGCTTTGGTATTCATTGACATAATGTGAAATGGTATCCAGAATTACTGCATTAAAACGTTCCTGAATTGCATTGCATTGTGGATGATATGAACTTGTATTCAGTTTGTGAGTGCGCATAATACGACAAACTTCCAATACAATCTTGGAGAGGAAATTTTGACCTCTGTCGCTCAACAAGGTTTGAGGACAACCATGTTCACAAATTACATAATCAAAGAATGCGCGAGCAATGGTTGACGCATCAGTAACTTTCAATGGTACCAAAATTGGCCATCTAGTACAATGATCTGAAAAACAGAGTACATAGCGATTACCTGAAGTGGTAATAGGTAAAGGACCTAAAATGTCAACACTTACTCGTTCGAAAGCGCCTGGCACTTTCATAGTTACCATTGGGGCTAGTACTTTATGTCTATGAGTTTTTCGTTGAGAGCAAGAAATACATGAACGGACCCAGTTGTCTACGTCACGATACATGCATTTCCAAAAGTAACGTTGACGGATTCTATTGTAGGTTCGCTGAAATCCAAAATGTGCGGCTAACACGTGATCATGACAGTTATTTAGAACTGTATCAATTAATTGCACGGGTATATACAAACGATGGACATTTCTTTCAGGCATGTGCCCTTTAGCAGGAGTATGCAAAATGTGATACAACAACCCTTCGTGTGCATAGTACTGATCAGCCTGTAAAACTACATTCCTAGCCTTAACAGCATTATCTGGCAATTCATCGTTTTCCAGATATTGCAACATTGATCCCGCAAATATATCCGTCAACAAAACTTGTTTGAATTTGTCTAAGTTGAGCTCATTTGGAAAGTTTGGAATATTTGGCTTGACTGAATCTTTGTCATTCTCAACACGTTTCCCTTTTTGAAATCGAAGATTTCTAACCACGTTTACTGTAGGACGAGAGTTCACATCATTACTAGGATTTTGTATGATGTCGCTCACCATCTCGTCTAATCCCGACTTTACCCAGGCTACCTTATTAACTTCTACAGCATCAGTGACTTTGGAATGAGAATGATTGCAATCAGTACAAATATCCATTCTGTCATAATCTATTCTACTTAATGCATCAGCGTTGCCATTATGGCGTCCACGAATGTGAATTACATCAAACTTATATGACTGCAGTTTAAGTGCCCATCGCGCTAATCGACTTCCGGTATTTTTGTTAATACCAAAGAGCCATTTCAAAGCGCAATGATCAGTTACAACAGTGAATTTGATACTATGTTGCAAATATGGAGCATATTTCTTGATTCCCTCGACAACTGCCAAAGCTTCAATTTCTGTAACAGTGTAATTTCTTTCCGCATCATGTAATGCTCTTCCACCATAGGATATCACACGTTCCTTGCCATCCTGCTTTTGGGCCAAGATAAAACCTAAACCAGTACGACTAGCATCGGTTTGCAATATGAATTCTGTGCCATCGAAATTTGGATATGCTAGAATTGGTGGCTCTAACAATTTTCGTTTGAGCGTTTTGAATGCTTCTTGACAACTTTGATCCCAAACAAAAGATACATCTTTTCTAGTTAAATTGGTTAGTGGTTCAGCAATTTTGCAAAAGTCCTTTATGAACTTTCGATAATATCCCACAAATCCAAGAAAAGATTTGACTTCGGTTACTTTGGCAGGAGTTGGATAATCTTGGACAATTTTCAATTTTGCTGGATCTGTTGCTACACCATCTTTGTTCACTACGTGACCTAAATATTTGACCTCAGTTTGACCAAAAGTACATTTCTTAGGTTGTAATTTTAGACCAGCTGCGCGCAACCTATCGAAAACTTGCCTTAAATGGTCCATGTGTTCGGAGAAAGAACTACTGAATATAATTATGTCATCTAAGTAACAGAGAACGAATTTCCAATTCAAACCTCTCAAAACTTCTTGCATAGCTCGTTGGAAAGTGGCTGGGGCGTTATGTAAACCAAATGGCATTCTTTGGAATTCATATAGGCCATCTTGAGTGATGAATGCAGTTTTAGATTTGGAACTTTCTTCCAAGCCTATTTGCCAATATCCAGCCGCAAGATCAAGAGTTGTAATGAAATTTGGTTTAGCTGCACCTAAACTATCTAAAGCATCGTTTATGTTAGGTAACGGAAAGTTATCGCGTGCACAAATCTTATTCAAGGCTCTAAAATCAATTGCAAATCTATAAGTATTTGGGTCACCAGCTTTAGGTGTCATGCATACTGGAAAGGACCAAGGACTTGCTGACTCCTTTATAATGTCTTGTTCTAACATTTCGTGGACTTGTCTACGTACTTCGGCTTGAATGTGAGGAGCTTGTCTATACGGTCTAGATCTAATAGGAGGGTGATCACCAGTGTTAATAGCATGTTTAACACGGGAGTAATTACCAGTAGGACCACCTTTTACTTGAAATATATCAATATATTCAGTGAGTAAACCATTGATTTCAGATGCTTCAGTACCTGACATGTGATCAGTATTTAAATTCACTTTTGAAAGGACTTCCTTTACTGAATCTTGTTTACTGTTTACATCGCTAGCTACCGCGGATGCTTGCCTTATATTAACATTGTTAACATTGTTTTTCTCAAGATCGGGGAAGGAGTGAATCCTATGCGGGTCAACGAGAGAAAAAATGCCCAATTTAGTACGAGGGTACAAAGTTATTGGTTCATCAGTAGTATTCATAACTAATAAATGAATACAGTTATTCTGTACACTAGAAGCAGTATTCGCGATCAATACACCTAATGCAGAGACACGTCTACCTCCATGAGAGAGACCAATTGTATTGAATGGCAATTTATTTGACAGTCTTGCGCACACAACAGACTGAGTGTGAGCAGGAATTTCCTGTTTCTCAATGACAAGTATTTTACTCTCCTTAGCAAGTCTTAGTGTACGAGATTCACAATCTATTCTTGCGCAGTGCCTGTTTAAAAACTGAGACCCAAGTATGATACGTGTACTTAAGTTACGAGCAATATTCATAGGTACAGGAAATTGTGTGCCATTGACAGATATGGACAAAACTATGAATCCAGTAATTTCCAAACTACTACCATTTGCTGCGCGTGCTTCAGCTACACGTGATTTTTCTATAGAAAAACGCAAATTGGAAAGATTAGCATGAAACCAATCGTGATCAATAATGTTGACAGATGCACCTGTATCAATCAAACATTGAACAGGGTTACCATTAACAAATGCTGCTATGGTATTCAACGTAGACAAATTAATCTCAATATGCGCTTGTGAAAAACCGGAATTCGATTTTTGTCCAAATGTCTGTCTGTTCAAATCAAGAGGTACACGGTTTGCATTGCCATTTCGGTCTACACCTCTTACATGTTCAAATCTTTGAAACCTTAACCCATCTACATGTCGTGGAACATGTTTCTTTTTCTGTCTAGCAGATGGGTTTATTAGTTTAAAGGATTCCTATTTACGTCAAATTTGGCATAGCATTTTCTCCACCCATGTCCCACACGACCACACCTATTGCATACTAATTTTCTGTACGATCTATAGGGGGCCTGTGACTGCCTTGGTTGATTCCAAGTTTGACTAGGTTGATGCCTAGGTTGAGAGGAACTACTTATACGATCTGAATTGTAAGTACGATCTAGCGGGGAAGAAAAAGAGACATGTTTGTCGTGTTCTAATTTCTCCATTCTGGTGGCTATATTAGACACGACTCCCGTCAGTGTGTCCAGAACAGAATTAATGCTATTTACCTGGGGCTCAGTATTTTGTGACTGTGCGGGTGCGAATAGTGAGTCATTTGCCGTTTGCTGTACTGAAATTCCCAATCTCGCGGCGTCTAGTGCTTGTTTAAATGATTCAGGTTCTTTTGAAAACACAAACGCTCTGACAGAAGGCAAAAGACCACGAACAAAAATAGATAATTTTTCTGCTTCAGATTTACCAACCTGCTTGCACCATCTTATTATTTCACAAGCATAGTCGTCAAGTGTTTCTGATGTCAATTGCTTACGCGACAACAGCTTAGATTCGACGCTCCATTTCCAAGAAGAACCTTCGAAATTACTTTTAAGTAAATCTTTAATCTTGGCTATGGTATTCTTATCTGCATCAGGAATTGAATCCAAATAGACGCGAGCATTTCCATAAACTTTTGTTTGTAAGGCAAGTATAGATTTTGGCGCGGTATAATCTCTCAGCTCAGCATACGTCTCAAATCTACTAATGAAGTTATCTACGTCATCATCTGGATTACCAGAATATTTAATATCGCAATTATGCATATCATATTTAGCCATATTTGCTACGTCAAGTTCAACCTCCTCTATACTATTAAGTGATATAACAGACTTACTATCACTATCACTATCGCTATCGCTATCGCCCATTGCCTTTTTAACAATCTATGTCAAAATCACCAGCTAATTCCAAAGAGAATTCGGAATTTAATCAACAACAAAAAAATTTAGTCAATCTCAAGTTCAAGATCAAAATTCAAGTTCAAATTCAATCAAAATTTGAAAAATCTGAACATGAACCAAGTTGATTAATTATTAAACTTGATTAAGATTATCAATTAAAATTTATTGATTATGATTGATGATTAAATTTAATTAATAGACTAACAATGAACTTAATTGATGAAGTTTAAATTCACCAATGAGAAAAAAAATTAAAAGCTCAATGAAATCCAAGTCAACAATTTAAAGTTGACATCAAATTAAATGAATAAAGTCCCAAGTTACAGCTGAATTTATAAAATATTTATTCAATTGCAGTGCAGTGTATCAATATTATGTATCTTGATTTAGAAATCAGTCCATTCAAAAATAAACAAGATTTATTTCATCCGAAGAAATTGTCTGTCTGAAACGCACCTGTCCAGTAGAAGAGCTTATAAAATCTTCACAATAGAATTTTACCGCGCTCGAGAATTTCAATCTCGGATTAAAATTTTTTATCAATGGATATCAGACCGTGGTCATGCACTTTTGAACCAGATTATCAGAGACTTGTATATCGGAACAATTACATGTATATAAAAGACTTTATCGACTTGCCACGTTGAACATGTAGAATGCGCCCATTATTGCCAGCGTAAATAAGACCTAAATATTGATAGGCCATACTACATGTATTTCGTGTATACTATTTTAAACACAATTTTAATAGACCTTTCTGGGTCTATAAAACAAATTTCAATAGACATATAATTAAATTTCAGCAGTGCATACCAACAAAATGCTACCTGAATTCAAACCGTCTCACCACGCTGAGTTATAGTCGTCGACACTGGATGCGATGAACAACAAAATACATATACAACTTTGTAGCTACAGTCCTAATTATTCAAAATGAAGGGGCTGGTAAATTGACCGGAATAATATAAACATTGACATAAAAATATCAAAACGAACGAATTCTCCACCAGATATTGTGACGTGGTTTTAGGGAAAATACTCGCATGGCGGAGAGGGGATCAGAACACACAGAATGAATATAACGGATATAGCTTCCAAGTTATTTATATATACATTTTATTAATTCAACATAAATAGTTCACTTACTCATATTATAAACGAACACAGCACCCAGCATCTAGACTATCCTAAAGAAATGACATGACACGCATCAATCGTGAGCTTCTGTAATTCAGAGCTCACCAGTCCTGTTGTGTGAATTGAAAACTATATGGCCTAAACTTATCATGAGGTGTTGTCAGCATGGCACGACGACTTGAATTGGTCAGAGATATTGGCGCGTAGACTGAATGGGATTCAGAATACGGAAGTACGGTGTTGCCATTTCAAGTCAATCATGGCCTGAATTCTAGATATGAAAATACCTAATAGAATTAATAATATCAATATAAATTTAGCGTCACAACACAATCATGATTCACTGGATAGAGAACGTGCCCATATGTTTGCAACAAGGAATGGTGATATTCGTACACTTACACCAACTGTTGCATGTTTTTGGTAGTCTCCATCAACTTGATATCTGGAAGCGAGCTGCAGAAGAGAGTCCTCAGCTACCAAACCCATGCTCTTTTGGCAGAAAGTCAAGAATGATTATTTAGTAGCAACGCCAATGACGAAACCTTTCAAACCTGAGTCACGGTCAGTAAAACACAAACTCAAATGCAATTGCCCTAAGGGCAAATGTCTCGGAGGGTGCGTGTGCGCAAAAGCTAATGTAAAGTACTATCTCATGCTGGTGTAGGGGAGATCCTAAGAAATGTCATATATAATTCCTGCAGTTAACAGATATTGACTATATAGTCAAACACGAGGAGTAATTCTGTTATACCCTCCACAGAGGTATTCATAGTGCATGATTTTTTTAAGAACGACGCATACTACCGATGTTGGTGTGTAGGGTATAACAGAATTATGCCAAACATGATCTATGTACCTCTAAATCTAAGACTAATGTTAACATCTGGTTGAGAATATCTTTCTAAATGATTCCTCTTAATGATTTTCCTAGTTCTAAAATAATGTATCAGCACCATGTATATTTTGATTACTGATGTTGTTTATATGTATAAAATATTGAAACCGTACACAAATCCTGCATCCCGTTAGACTATTCGAACCTATCAGGAGTTAAGTGTAACTGTTAAGTCTATGTTATTGAGTAAAGATCTTAAGTTGTTTTTGGAAATGTGGATAGTTTCCATTTACCCTATTGTCAGACAACAATTTGGAGTCGTAAAGAGTCTTCAGAAATGTCCAAAATTAAACCAGCCAAACGTTAATAAAAAATATGAATAGCGTATATTCATATTTAGATTATTGAATTATTATTATTTGTTTTTAAGAATGTCTTAAGATACACCTGGAGGAGGTGTAAATGACGTTTAGGTCACATACATGAGGATTATGTGTTTATGAATGATTGGTAATATGAGTTGAACATAACTTTAATGGTATCACTATGCTATATTATAAAATGATATGAACCTTATACATAAATAAACTGTATTGGTAAACAAAAATATGTCTACATTATGCTTGGTCTGTATTTTTAGTGTGATTTAAACTCTCATTTGACCCTGACCTTGATATAAAACCCCAGACAAGGTTCCTTAGTTTTGGTGTATGTACCATTTTTCAAAATATGATATGACGTCAGATAATTTTTACGCTTGATACAGTGTATGACGTATAATAGTAGTACCCTACCCCTATGATGTGTATTAAAATGCTGAAATTCGTCTTATTCGTCCAAAAGGGTGGTGTAATGATGTTGTAAAATTTGGATTTCGCAAGAGCTAAACAGGAGCAGGACAATTAATTATTGTTAACTAGGTGTATCCCTGCCAGAAAATGATAAAATTAGGAGTATGTTAGGAGGTCAGGGGTCAACCCCTCAATTTGAGGTCTGGGGCTCCTACTATAGGCTATCATTGGAAAGATGAACGCATCAGCACTTTGAGCAATCACTTGTTTCAGGGCTCAAAAACTTGTTTGATAATATAAAGAGGCTTCAATGCAATCCGAATGTGAACACATAAACGCTATAGTATGCTAAAAAACAATAACGTATCACTATGCACTGTAGTTGTAAACATGTTAAATGGACGTAATACTTCATTGATGATACGATCGAGTTTGTTTGTTTATAGTGCAACATAGTGGTGACTATATGAACACATTTTGATTGAGACCTCCCTACTTGTGCAATCATATGCTGCGCACTGAAACAAGTGAATGTTACAAATGTGATATCCTTGGAAAGTAGAAAACATCGGCTTTCCATTGCTATGGAGAACATTATCAGCAAATCACGTAATGTCCGAAACATTGGCGTTAAAAAAAATGACGAACCTTTTTTGAGGAGTTTATATCGACACCGTAACATGACAAAATATGCAACCATCACTCGACAAACGGTAATATACTAATGCAGTCTACAATCTACTAATTAACGTGATAACTTATTTGAATAGTGTATGTTTTCTCAAAACATGCCTAGTGCAAGCTATGTGCCAATGTTGACGTTTAAACGTGTATTTCATAATTACATGCTACCTTCAACAGTGAATAAATACATTAGCACTCTTCTTTTAGCATTTTACTTACTAAACGTAATAGTACAGGACTCATCATCGGCAATTCATCCACCAAAGGTAGCGGTGGCTAAATTTAGAATAAGCAAGTTATGGCACCACTCGTTCCTTTTCATTCCTGGTTTCATTAATCATTTTTCTACCCATCGCTTTAAAAGTCATTATGTAAGCGTCGTTGCGAGAAAATCTTTCAATTTATCGCATATATATTGTGTTGTATTTTGCATTGGTGGTCATTTGTATAGAAAAAGCAACGTGCAGGGTGTACAAAATGTTTCGAGGCTTAACAATTCTCGCAGATGAAATCACAGTATAAAAAAAATGCAATGCAGGTCCCAATTACTGGTCTACTAGTATCGATCAATACTGTAACATAGAAGTTGCCAGTATCGATCACTACTGCATGGTACGATTTTACTGTTCTAGTATCGGTCGTTTCTGGAACACCAAATGACGAGATTGTTCCTCTCTCACCGATCTCACATTCTTCCAAAACTCATGCTTTTTCCCCGCCTCAACCTTCTCTCTTTCCAGACGCTCCTTCTCCACTCTAACCTTCTCCTTTTCCAGACGCTCCTTCTCTACCTTCACCTTCTCCCGTTCCAGTCGTTCCTTCTCTACTCTAACCTTCTCCTTTTCCAGACGCTCCTTCTCTACCTTCACCTTCTCCCGTTCCACTCGTTCCTCCTCTACCCTAACCTTCTCCTTTTCCAGACGCTCCTTCTCTACCTTCATCTTCTCCCGTTCCACTCGTTCCTTCTCTACCCTAACCTTCTCCTTTTCCAGACACTCCTTCTCTACCTTCACCTTCTCCCGTTCCAGTCGTTCCTTCTCTACTCTAACCTTCTCCTTTCCAAGGCGCTCTTTTTCCACTTTAATCTTCTGTCGTTCCAATCGTTCCTTCTCTACTCTAACTCTTTCCTCTTCCTTCTTACGCCCCTCTTCCACCATAACCCTCTCTCTTTCCAGCCGCTCTTTTTCAACTCTAACTCTTTCCTCTTCCTTCTTACGCCCCTCTTCCATCCTAACCTTCTCCCTATTCCGACGCTCCTCATCCGCCTGCAGCTTCTGACCTCTCATCCGACGCCCCTCCTCTATCCTATCCTCTCTCCTCTGACGCTCCTCCTGCCCTCTCTTCTGACGCTCGTCTTCCCATCTCGACCTTACTCCCAATCTTTCCTCTAACGTGCCATTCTGATCGCTTCTTATTTCTGACCTCCTAACCCACGCCGCTCTCTTAGCCATCCACGTCTCATGTTTAGCTTGTAAGGCCGGGCATGCTCGTTTCCAATGCCCCAACTCCTTACAATAACGGCAATAATTACTATCAGATTGCCATTCACTCACCGGCTGACACCTCTCCAACCCATTCTGACCTCTCCCAGTCTGACCAGTTTCGCCCCCCCCCCCCCCACCCCCCACCTACCTGGACTCTGCTCACCCGTTCCGTCGATCCTTCACCGCCTGCGACCACGTAACTCCTTTCCTCATACTACTACCATTCTCGCCAGCGATTACAACCGGACCCTTAACCTCTTTCCCCTCTTGTCTCGTCTCCGCAACAACCACACTACTTGGCCTCTCGGATGAACATGGTTGTGTACTCCCCGGCCTTCAAGCCCCTCAACTGCTCTATTTGCTTATACGCATCACTGCGCTCCGCATAACGTAGCATCTCCCACAGCGTACCAGATGCCCTGTCATATAGCTCCTTTCGAAGCACTGGATCAGCAACAGCATCCACAAATTGCGTCCGTGCCACCATCTCCCTACTTCCCTCATCGATATGCGGCATTGCTCGAAGAGTCAATCTCCTAATGTCTTGGGCCAAGTCATAATAACTCTCCCCCACCTGCTGCTTCCGCGCCTTCAACTCCAGAAAACACTCATCAGGTTCCTCCCGCGGTCCAAACATTCGCGTCATCACACGGACTAACTCACGGTAGTCAATCTCTAGTGGATCCACCTCAACAGCCATAACAGTCAATGCACAACCCTGACAGCATGCAAACAACTGTAGAGCGGCATCCTCATCTGTCCACTGGTTGTACACCCGACACGCTTCAAAGTGTTTATAAAATGCACCCCATACGACATTCCCGTCAAATTTGAGCGGCTCCATCTCCCGCCTTTCCACCTGCCTCTTCACTTGCCTCTCCACTTGCCTCTCCACTTGCCTCTCCACTCGCGGACGTTCCACCAAGGTCGACTCTCGTCCTTCAACCTCATTTCCACAACCCTCCATAACCTCTGACTCTCTAACCGTGGCTACCTCATTTCTTCCAACTACCTCACAAGCCTTTTTCTCCCGCAACTCTTCGGTCCTCGTTTGCATCTCACCCCTGGTAACACGCATCGCTTCCGTCACCTGACCAAAAAGCTCCATGGCTTTCACCTCCCGCGCCGAAGTCAAAGTCAATCTCGTACCCACTTCATCACACAACTTTTGCCTCTGCTCACTCTCCACGTCTCCTAACAGTCGAGCCCTATCATCGAGATCTGCCTGTTTCCTCTCATATTTACGTTTCTTCGACATTACTTCCTCATACACCTCTTCATTCCTCTTCTCCCCTTCTGCCACTACTTTCTCCCGATCAGACAACTCCTTTTGTTTACTCTGCTGCTTTTTATCCTCTAATCTTTTCACCACCTGTGCTTCTTCATACACCTCTTCATTCCTCTTCTCCCTTTCTGCCACTACTTTCTTCCGATCAGACAACTCCTTTTGTTTACTCTGCTGCTTTTTATACTCTAATCTTCTCACCACCTGTGCTCCATTCTCCCGACCATCCAACAAATGTGCCCGTCGCTCTAACTCGAGCTCACGCTCTTTCACCCTCGACTCTCTTCGACCCAACTCTCCACACCACTCCCGATCATCGGCCGCCATTCGACCCTGAAGCATTTTGACGGCTTTCTCCTCCGCTACAAGTTCCTCCTTCCTCCGTTGCAGCTCCGACACTGATCGCAACCTTTCAGCCTCCAATATTCTTTGGAGCAATTCATCAACCATTGTCCTGCAAAACAACTCCGTCTCCAAGCGTACCAAATCACTTTCCCGCCTGTCATATTCCTTCAAATCTAGTTGCCTCCTCCTTTCCAATTCACTCAGCCGTTCCTCTGCTAAGCCTTCCCTCCGCATCAAACCTATCCCTCTCCGTCTCAAATCTTCCAACTCAGTCAGAACTGTCCCTCTCCACTCCTCATAATCACCCACAGCATCCAACTCCGACTCTGCGACACGTGCTCCAACCCCAGAGTCCTCGCTACAGTGACTTCCCTCGCTATCAGCATAGCCAACTCTACCTGAACCGCCAGTTGACCCAACGTTCGTTTCTGGGCCCCACAGCAACCACTCGGCTTCCTTGCTCACCCGTCATACCCGGCCTACCACCAGTCACATGTCACATCGACTCACCCGTCATAGCCGGCCTACTATCACCAATCACTCGGCTTCCTTGCTCACCCGTCATACCCGGCCTACCACCAGTCACATCTCCCGTATGCTTCCCCGTCATTGACGGCACACCATCACCAATCACCTCACCCGGCCTCATTGCGGTACCACTACCAACCACTCGCCGCCTCTGCTCACCCGTCATCAACGGTACACCATCACCAATCACCTCACCCGGCCTCATTGCAGTACCGCTACCAACCACTCGCCACCTCTGCTCACCCGTCGTCAACGGTACACCCTCACTAATCACCTCACCCGGCCTCATTGCAGTACCACTAACAACCACTCGCCACCTCTGCTCACCCGTCATCAACGGTACAGCACCATCAACTACTTGTTTCGTCACATCATCCATCCCCATTGCCATACCACCACCGGGCACTTGGTGCCTCTGCTCTACCGTACCATCATCCATCCTCCTCGGCATACCCTCGCCGGACACTAGGTGCCTCTGCTCTACCGTATCATCATCCATCCTCCTCGGCATACCCTCGCCGGGCACTAGGTGCCTCTGCTCTACCATATCATCATCCACCCTCCTCGGCATACCCTCGCCGGGCACTCTGGGCCTCTGCTCTACCGTATCATCATCCATCCTCCTCGGCATACCCTCGCCGGGCACTAGGTGCCTCTGCTCTACCATATCATCATCCACCCTCCTCGGCATACCCTCGCCGGGCACTCTGGGCCTCTGCTCTACCGTATCATCATCCATCCTCCTCGGCATACCCTCGCCGGACACTAGGTGCCTCTGCTCTACCGTATCATCATCCATCCTCCTCGGCATACCCTCGCCGGGCACTAGGTGCCTCTGCTCTACCACGGCTGTTTGATCGCGTGTAAATTGTCCGATTTATAATCGCATCTTCAAAACAGAGGGCAGCACAGATTGATTATCAATTATCGATTATCGGGTAAAACTAGGTAAATCTAACCGTGCCGCTCAGCTCCGTAACCAAGGATTATAGAACAAAGGGATATGCACCAGTTAGGACGGGGGGCTTTTAAATACATTTTATCACTGCTAGATCCATTTTAATCACGTTCTTTGTTCATTTACTTTGTTCAGCTATTTATTTCTGACGGTGGCCATTCATACAAGCCCGATTTTATTAGGATATTCAGCTTTTTTAGCCTTGCGCGCTCTAAAAAAGACTTTTTTGGTTGCGGTTTCAACGCGAACGTAAGTTATTCCGCCAAATATGTCGCAGATTGACCATTTCGATAAAAAAACACTATACGTAACTCAAAATGTGATATAATATCCCAAAAAGCAAATCGTGGGGCACATATTAGGATATTCAGCTTTTTTAGCCTTGCGCGCTCTAAAAAAGACTTTTTTGGTTGCGGTTTCAACGCGAACGTAAGTTATTCCGCCAAATATGTCGCAGATTGACCAGTTCGATAAAAAAACATTATACGTAACTCAAAATGTGATATAATATCCCAAAAAGCAAATCGTGGGGCACATATTAGGATATTCAGCTTTTTTAGCCTTGCGCGCTCTAAAAAAGACTTTTTTGGTTGCGGTTTCAACGCGAACGTAAGTTATTCCGCCAAATATGTCGCAGATTGACCAGTTCGATAAAAAAACATTATACGTAACTCAAAATGTGATATAATATCCCAAAAAGCAAATCGTGGGGCACATATTAGGATATTCAGCTTTTTTAGCCTTGCGCGCTCTAAAAAAGACTTTTTTGGTTGCGGTTTCAACGCGAACGTAAGTTATTCCGCCAAATATGTCGCAGATTGACCAGTTCGATAAAAAAACATTATACGTAACTCAAAATGTGATATAATATCCCAAAAAGCAAATCTTGGGGCACATATTAGGATATTCAGCTTTTTTAGCCTTGCGCGCTCTAAAAAAGACTTTTTTGGTTGCGGTTTCAACGCGAACGTAAGTTATTCCGCCAAATATGTCGCAGATTGACCAGTTCGATAAAAAAACATTATACGTAACTCAAAATGTGATATAATATACAAAAAAGCAAATCGGAGGGCACATTTTTTTACTAGTCCTATACCTGCTGCCTGTGTGTTACTGGCATCCATTTTGAGAATCCAAATGACGAATACTAAAAGAAACACACGGTGTGAGCAGTAAAATGTGAAATTACAAACCAAATATTGGAGGCCCGGGAGGCCCGGATACGAAAATGCAAGCATCTTATGCACAAGAAATTTTTGTATTTAGTGTATAAATAATAAGATTTCCCGCTGGTCCAACGTCAAATAAGAGACTCTAGAGAGAGGCCAAACGAGACAAAAATCAGTGTAAATGGTGCTTAGATTTGCGGAGCTCCGCATGATTGCACGTTGAGATATAGGGAACTGCTGTTTCGTAAGCAAACTTGAAAACGATGTTACCAAAATAATGTTAACATACAAACCAAATATTGGAGGCCCGGATACGAAAATGATAGCATCTTATGCACAAGAAATTTTTGTATTTAGTGTATGAATCATAAGATTTCCCGCTGGTCCAACGTTAAATAAGAGACTCTAGAGAGAGGCCAAACGAGAAAAAAATAAGTGTAAATGGTGCTTAGATTTGCGGCTTGCGCATAATTGCACGTTGAGATATAGGACGCGTACATAGTACATGCACTCAACTGGTTTGCGTGATAATCGAACTATCGAAAGTATTGAGAAACGTTAAGATGACGTCATAATAAATCGGACTGTCAAACAGCCGTGCTACTATATCATCATCCACCCTCCTCGGCATACCCTCGCCGGGCACTCTGTGCCTCTGCTCTACCGTATCATCATCCATCCTCCTCGGCATACCCTCGCCGGGCACTAGGTGCCTCTGCTCTACCGTATCATCATCCATCCTCCTCGGCATACCCTCGCCGGGCACTAGGTGCCTCTGCTCTACCGTATCATCATCCATCCTCCTCGGCATACCCTCGCCGGGCACTAGGTGCCTCTTCTCGCCCGTCATCCTCGGCGTACTACCACCGGTAACACGATACCTCATCTTCGGCATGATACTGCCGGAGACTCGATGCCTCCTCCTTGACCGAGTCATCATCATCGTGAAGCCGAGTCCGTCACCGTCAACAGTCTACCGTCAAAGTCCGTCAAAATTTAATTACTCACAGCCAAAAATTCGTCGTTAAAGAAAATGAAAATCCCACATCTGACACCACTTGTCGCGGGAGCGCGAGCGCTGCTACTTGATTTATTTACGCGTGCGATATCAAAGTGTGCAGAATTGATCAGGTCTGACACCACCAAATGTTGGGCGTGGGAAGGGTTTAATTTGGAAACCTTTTGTGTATTATTGATTAGCCACGTGGGTTCGTTTGCAGGGCAGAACCATGCGTTTTCGGCTTTAACGCGAACCAGTGACACAGACAAATATTTAAGTTCACAGTTTATTTTCGCTCTCCTTCTTACAGCATATATATATATATATCACAACGTCGGTTTTATTTTACACATCCAAAACAATTACAACTAGCAAAACTTTATAATAAGATCGGGTCAATGGTCAAAGTCTCAACTGTCTGTCCTACTACTGGCCTGGCCTAACCTGACCTGACCTGACCTTGCAACACAGGGTAAACCCTATGGTATGGGTGTCCACTACAAGATATACGTCTGACTCATCCACTCTGCTACCAATGTTCTGCTCTACAAGGATGCCTACCAATTCGTCTGATTTTCGAAAGATTTGGATGTTTTCTTTTCCAGCTCTCCCGTTTTTCCAACACAGCATTCCACGCGTCCCAAAAAGATGGCGTTTAGCATGATCAATCACTGCGCGCCTTTTCACAAGCTGATTTACACGGAGCGTAACAAAATAGATCTCAAGGATATTCAGCCGTTTTCAATAATTAGATAATCAAAATACAGCCAAAACCTATAATAAAAGCGATTCCCGCTACACAACAAACATACAAAGACGGCCTTCATAAGAAATATGTTTTGATTTTCCATTATTTAAAATTGATTTAATAACTACAATTTATTATCGCACCGCCTTGTTATTTCCTTTTCTGCATGGAATTATGAAATATGAGTCCACGAAGGTAAATACAATGATACGGTCGCATAGGTCACGATGGATGAAGAGTCGTTCATACTTTCGACGTTGCGCGTCGGCCTATCAGCGCACGAGGTGAAGCAATGCCAACTTTTATCCGATTCAAAAAATAAAAATGTGTTACAACATTTTGTTGTATTACACTTATCATACAAAAAAAGTCAGGACCATAATAATGTCTGTCAAGATGAAGCTCACAAATAAAGCTCATACTTTAGCCAATACCTTGTAGTGAAACTAAGTGGAAACACGTTCAAGGGCCATACAACGGATAACAAAACGTCCTGTTCAATCTGAACGTGTAATAAATACCTCTTCAAGCGGTGACCTGGAAAGCTTAATAGACGTATCGTCCTCGGAATTAAGCGTGTGTATCGTTTACGACAGAAGCACGATTAATTGTATATTGCGTAAAAGTTGATGTTATGGTTTCGAAATGAAAAAGGTTCATTTTGTTCATTAAGGAACGTTATAGGCCTAACCATCGATTCCCATTCCACCGTATATTCAGTTGCAAAGCCGCCACGGATACATTTAAATTGAAGATGCAATTGCAGACATTAAAATATGTCCACGTATTACTAATAGTGATATAGACAGTTCGGTACGATAAATTGTTCAGGATGTTTTTTCCCTTTTGTGAAGTAGTACCCATAATGCAATGCATTTTGGCTAGTCCAATAATAGAACCCTTATTACATAACACAAGAGAACTGTATCATATAAATTAGACATACATTAGACTAGACCTATTTTTAAATAGGTGAAACGATCTGTGTTATACAATGAGAGATGTTAGTGTTATTCTCATTCTAAATTCATTATATTATTGTTTGAGGTTTACAAAGAGATACAAAAATGAATGAATATCGATTCTTTATTTTAATACGCGACTTGCTCTACCTTGGTCATATGGAAGATTATATAATCATGCAAAAATGTATGCAAACAAAATCTTAGTATTGTCGAACTAAGCAGCAAGCAAGACACAAGAATACGCGGAGATCATTGAAAGTGTCTAATGCACTCCGGGGGACGTTGAAAGCATACTATGTTGCCTCTTTTGATCTAAGCCAATGGAAATATATCCATAATAATACAGAAGTGTTTGCCATTGTTTCCTTTTAATGATTAATGTTTGTTGTACGTATGGTGATGCAAAATATTACGTTGGTGACTATCGTATAACCGGATCCTAAATGTGCACGATTCTACATGCTCCCCAAGATACACAAGCTGAATAATCCTGGTCGTCCAGTTGTATCGACATGCAGTTGTCCAACAGAACAAATAAGTAAATATCTCGACAACGTTCTGTCGCCTATCGTCAGGACCCTGCCGACTTATATCAAAGACTCCACACACGCCCTCGAGATATTCAAGGAATTTCGATTCACTGGTGATCCCGCCGGACCACGCCACATCTTCACTCTAGATGTTAGGTCCTTGTACACATCTATCCCTATACATGATGGCCTGGTCGCCCTGCGACATCACCTTGATCGACACAATCCTTCGCAGTGCAGCACCGACACTCTTATACGCCTGGCTGAACTCGTTCTAACCACATCTTCATTTGGATTCAACGGAGAATACTATAACCAGGTCAAAGGAGTCGCCATGGGCACCAGACTGGGTTGCAGCTTTGCATGCCTATTTGTTGGTTATCTGGAACAACAGATCCTCTCCTCATACAACGGACGCAAACCCGACTTCTTTTATCGGTATATCGACGACTGTATCGGGGCAGCCAACTGTTCTGTCACAGAGATTGAAGCATTTGTTACACATGCCAACAACTGCCACCCGGCAATAGAGTTTACATACGAGATAGCTACACAGAATCTGCCGTTTTTGGACATCCTCCTATCCATTGACGACGACCGCATCCGTACCAACATATTCTACAAGCCGACAGACTCCCATAGTTATCTGCAATACAACTCTTCACACCCTCCAGCGTGCAAGAACGGTATTCCATATTCGCAACTACTTCGTCTCCGGCGACTCTGTGACTCAGATGCAGACTTCAAGAACAACGCAACCACTATGGCATCATTCTTTACAGATCGCGGATACCCTGAATCCGTCACCAATGCTGCTATCCGTCGCACCGCTAATATGACCAAGAACGAGGCAATGACACCTAAACCTCGCACTTCAGTCGAACGCGTCCCTCTGGTACTCACATACCATCCCATCAACACACGAGTCTCCAAAATGATTATGAGAAATGTGCATATCCTTAACGCGGACGACGCAACATCCAGAATATTTCCGTCACCCCCTCTTTGCGCGTATCGCAGGGACAAGAACTTGAGGGACACGTTGGTAGTTGCTAACATTATCCACCAAGACGAGCCGCCTACGCCCGGTTCAACTACTGCATGCGGAAGACCCAGATGCAACACATGTAAGCATGTAACCTCGCGAGATAACATCAAAGGACCCAGCGGTGAACAAAAGGTTTCTTATGAGTTCACGTGCACCACCAAGAACTTGGTTTATGCCATTATATGTACGAGATGCAACATGTTGTATATTGGGGAAACCAAGAGACGCATGGCAGACCGCTTTACGGAGCACCTAAGGTCCATCCGCATCCAACTACCTGGCATACCAGTTGCGCAACATTTTCACAATCATGATTTAAACAAAGACATCAAAATAGCTGGACTGTTCAAATGCCATGGCAGCGATAAAGACAGGAAAGAGAGAGAACAACGACTTATTCACTCTCTCGGCACTCTGCACCCAAATGGCATTAATGTCAGCTTCAATGCATTTCGTGTCTAGCCGTCCGCCATCCCCTGCTTTTAATTGCAGCGCGTGCGCGTTATTTCCCGCACGTGTATTTTGCCCGCGTTTTTTGTCCACGCGCACGCGTATGTTTGGCGTTCGGCTCCTTACGAATTTGGGTGCAGAATGTAAACAATTCAATCTACCGCACCCGATGAAGGCCGATGGCCGAAAATTTGTACAATAAATTATATTATCACGGCATTTCTTCACTTTTGACTTCATTTATTTGATATTATTTAATGCCGACGCAGCTTCTTTATCGTATAAGTGTAACGTACAAGTCACTTATACGTATTAGCCATACGTATAAGTTTTGTAGTGTTTCCTTTGGACGATTATCGACGTATAAGGAATTTATGAAGACACACACGGTGGTACCTGCTTCTCTTCCCGGGCGACCATGGCGGGTGAACATATGAACGGTATTGTTATAATATGCGGGCATGTGATTCCTGACCATGTTGGCAAACCAACTGAATCCCATGATGGTGAACCCGAGTTCAACTCCCGTTTATAGCAAGTTCGGTTGCCGCTTAATTTCCACTGGATAGTTTTGCAACATTATATTAGGGTTTACCGAATATCTTCGAAAATATTAACAAACGTTTCAAAGTGTTGTTTATCAAATACAAACAACACTATACTGCGATTCCTCAAGCTTTGCACGCGTTGTTGCCGTTTCCGTTACATCGGGTAATCCTACCGAGTACTTGACAACAGAATCTCTCAAAACTGCTGAAATGTAGGTCAAGGAAAGCTTTGGCAATAATAGGATTAGTATTCATTGATTCTAATCATGATACGCATAATATTACATTTGCATCCTGTGTGTTAAGTAGTGGATTGAAACAAAAATTAGGTTTAGATCTTCTCTTTCCTTTTTATATTATCTTCGCCCGTATGTCACAAGGTGTTTTACAGACTCTTAATTTAATTTAAAGGGGCATTGAGAGATTGCCGAGAAAAAATAAGTTTGAAAAAACAAAAGGAACTGTTTCAACATATAAGGTACGTAAGAACCCTGAAGTGTAATAATTTGTGGGAAAACAGTTGAATGATGGCGCTAGATTGAAATTTGGTTGAAACAAGTTATGTGGTGAGTGATGCTGATAATTTCCATGAGATCTACATGTATATCGAAATTACCAAATCGTGACATTTTACAACATGATAGACGACGAATTAAGGTAAACGGTTTCTGATAGTAGTTAGTGTATAACCCCGATTTCTATAAAACAATTGAGGGCGCACTCCCATACGTATCTCTCAGTGCCCCTGTAAACAGGATGTGTAGTGTGGTGCTGTGCTTTTTGGATGATGCAGAGGCGCCTTATTTGTCTTGTTAGATGCCCGGGGTTAGATGTAACAGACGGGATTTGTTTACACCTCACGTTTTTGATCACATCCTAAGGTCATATTCAGTGATCCTACGACCACACTCAGATCAACGAAATGTTTGAGGTATTGATCTGTTTCTCTGCACATTTAATGTCCGTTGGGGTGTGTAGTTTGTTATGCAAGCTACGTTATCTTTATAAATATATGATGTTTCTATTGTTCTACAGGGTTTCCCTAAACAAATTGTGCACGTGTTTGCGCAACTTGTTGACCATGAAGTCCTAAAGTTTGGTGTAATATGTTTATATACACAGAAAGGGTAAACACTCAGGTTTCAGATGCCGTTTATTTTATCTAATTTGGATTAGTCAATCCGGAGATATGCCCAGTTTCTCAAAGCTACCAAAAATCGACGTTGTGTCACTTTTACAGAAAGAATGATTATGAGCGTCAAAACGATACTAACATTGGTCTATCCATGGGCATCAATCGTCTAGAAACATTGGGGTGGGCATTTGACCAGACTTGTTTAAAAGAGGCTGAGGAACAAAAATGATGTCCTTGGAATATGTGGCAAGGGATTTCTACGAGCAGTTATTCTGGGATCCCGCACGTCATCAATGTGTTACTGTGTCTTACCCCTTTTCATATCGTAAGGCCCTGTCACACCATAAAGGCCCTGTCACACCATAGCGTATGGCCTGAACGTGGCCTGAACGTATGCCGACGTATTCAAAAAATAGCTCGAAAATTGTCAGAGTCCAAGAACATCCAAGAACGTCCAAGAACGTCCAACTTCCCAACGAATTGCGTAGGAAAAGTCGACATCGGTGATGGAATGGACGTATCCATAGCGTATCCATAGCGTATTAAACGTATACATAGCGTATGACTATAACGTATTGATAGCGTATCACTAACTTATAACAAACTTATGACAGCGTATCACAGCGTATGCGATCGGCGAGCGTATACCAACGTATGCTTAACGTATTCGAAGCGTATGTCTGCCGTGTTCGACGTATCCTCAGCGTATCCTCGGCGTACAACGAACACGTGACTTATGCCGCTGCAGAAATTGAGTTTCGTACACGGCGGGACAAGTGTTGCCAGTTCAAGTAAACGCAGCCTAAATGATAACTATTACAATATCTAGAGGGTAAATCTATTAGGTCCAGCCTATAACTTACGACGAGTAACGTACCTCTAACGTATGTCAGCGTATGTCAACGTATGTCTAACGTATGTCAGCGTTTGTAAACGTATGTCTAACGTACCACGAACCTATCGGGAACTTATGCAGAACGTAAGTTAAGCACACGTTGAGTACGTCGATAAATTTTGAACATGCTCTATAATTTTTCGCGGGCTCGACGTGTTCCAAATTTTCACAACGTATCACAGCGTGCTATTAACGTAAACGACGTATCCCCAACTTACCCCTAACTTGTATCAGCGTACACCAACGTACACCAACGTATTTCGCATACGTTGTCATACGTTCAGGCTATACGCCATGGTGTGACAGGGCTACCGTACAGCTAGCGTATGTACCGTACAGCTAGCGAGCATTCGGCGTTTTGGGAACTTATGGAGCGTTTGAGTATATAAATGGGTCCCTTGAGTATCTCATCCTCACTTCTTCATGGTCTGTCGTGCTGAACACATCAACTCATCATCATACGCTACGCTACGTTAAGTATACGTTAAGCATACGTTAGTCATACGCTCGCATACGCTCGCATACGCTGTGATACGCTGTCATAAGTATGTTATAAGTTAGTGATACGCTATCAATACGTAAGTCATACGCTATGTATACGTTCAATACGCTATGGATACGCTATGGATACGTGACAGGGCCTTACACGATCGCCCGGCATGAGGTGAATACGTGAGAATACGTCAAAACTCGTTGGAAATACGTCAGGCATACGTTAGACATACGGCACATATACGTTATCAACTCGTTATAACTACATTGGCTGTACATTTCCCCGTCAGCCTACGTTCATCAACGTATACCAACTTACGAGTAACGTACGAGTAACGTACCACTAACGTATGTCAGCGTATGTCAACGTATATTTAACGTACCACAAACTTACCGGAAACTTATGCAGAACATATTAAGCACACGTTGAGTACGTCGAGAAATTTTGAGCATGCTCAATATTTTTTTCGCGGGCTCGACTTGTTCTAAATTGTCACAGCGTATCACAACGTGCTCTTAACGTAAACGACGTATCCCCAACGTACCCCTAACTTATATCAGCGTACACCAACGTACACCAACGTATTTTTCGATATTTCGCATACGTTGGTATACGTTGAGGCGATACGTTATGGTGTGACAGGGCCTTTACGTATCGCCTCAACGTATGCCAACGTATGCGAAATATCGAAAAATACGTTGGTGTACGTTGGTGTACGTTGGTGTACTTAACTTATGTTCTGCATAAGTTCCCGATAGGTTCGTGGTACGTTAGACATACGTTTACAAACGCTGACATACGTTAGACATACGTTGACATACGCTGACATACGTTAGAGGTACGTTACTCGTCGTAAGTTATAGGTTGGACCTATAGATTTACCCTTCTAGATATTTTAATAGTTATCATTTAGGCTGCGTTTACTTGAATTGGCAACACTTGTCCCGTCGTGTACGAAACTAAATTTCTGCAGCGGCATAAGTCACGTGTTCGTTGTACGCCGAGGATACGTCGAACACGGCAGACATGTGCTTCGAATACGTTAAGCATACGTTGGTCATACGCTCGCCGATCGCATACGCTGTGATACGCTGTCATAAGTTTGTTATAAATTAGTGATACGCTATCAATACGTTAGTCATACGCTTTGTATACGTTTAATACGCTATGGATACGCTATGGATACGTCCATTCCATCACCGATTTCGACTTTTCCTACGCAATTTGTTGGGAAGTTGGACGTTCTTGGACGTTCTTGGACTCTGACAATTTTCGAGCTATTTTTTGAATACGTCGGCATACGTTCAGGCCACGTTCAGGCCATACGCTATGGTGTGACAGGGCCTTTAGTCTTCCAGAATGTTCTTTATTCATATTGGTGCTTGTACCATTGATCAAGTATTTCCAATACTCCTCTGTAGGTGTATTCCTAGATGGTACGTGAGTGTTTGGGAAATGAATGGCAAACTCTCTGGGGACTTCTGCTGGACTTCTCGTTTCATGATATTTAAGACCATGAACACCCTCTTCTAATGAAAATCGAGGTCGCACCCAGCCATATGGACGTCTGTCTTGTTTTGAAAATGTAGGCCCAATACACATTCTGTGAAACCTCGTCAAAAGGACTGGTTCGTATCATGTAACAAACATCTTTATATTCATTTCTGCTTGGATACACAGGCAGGCACTCATTCTATTATTTAAACCTATTCAATTTCAATACAAAAATGTAAAAAAATCACTTCCGCAATATTGCTTTTGTCATTTGAACTTATTTAACATTTTAACTATTTTGACCTTTGACCCCATAACCGTTGTGCGTACGAAAAAGGGAGGTTTTTTCTTGAGGACAATCGGGCAACTTTTAAAATTTGACCCCAGATGACCTGTGACCTTGGAAGACTTGAATGTGTAAGGATTACAACTAAAGAGATTAATCATCGGGCCTCTCAATATCGCGTTATACCCAAACTTGTTTCAAATGTGGCCCTTTTATTGCATAACATTTTGCTGGACAGCTTACGCAAACAAATGATCCTTAATATCACACCATGGTGGCAACATTAGAGGCCACATTTGCACTTTTCAACAAAAAAACAGCGGTGCGATACTTTTTTCCAGGTGTATATAACACTCAAATTCTGCTCAAATTATCAATCAACTATCAATTTTTAGTATAGGTAGATTAATAATGATTTGATTTATTATGCTCAATTACACAATGAACGATGATTGCAATAAAAGAGTTGACTGCGAATGAAAAGTGGCCAAAGCTGAATTTACATGCTTGAGGAGATTTGCTATAATTTGATAACGAAAGGTCCAAAATGGATAGCAAAAGATTGCTGAACATGATTATTAGTAAGTCACGTCCATAAAGGTTGCTTAAATATTGACTCAACATTTTGCACAACTTTGTTCAAGTATGCAGCAGCTCAACTATTGCGTAAAACGTGCCAAAAACCGTTGAGTAACATGTTTTCATCAACAATTGAGCAATTATAATACTCAAACGTTGGGCAATTACAGTCGCTCAACAGTTGAATATCATTATTTAACCATTTGTTGAGAGTATTTCATAGCTACTCTTGTTTAAAATTCAGAGTTCTCAGCTCGTGCACAAGACGTCATGATGATTGAATGCCTAACATTTAAATGTGCTTAAATTGCACCAACTGTTGCGTGATTGTCATCAGCGCTCAGGCAACAGTTGCCGAAATGAAATATTTATACGCAACATATTTTAGCAACAAAAACAGTTTCCACCACTAGGATAGATTAAACATAGCATGACTGATAAATGGGCATTTAACGTTAATGTTTTGCTTTTCGAAAATGTTTAAATTAATGTCTCTCCAATGATACATTCAGATATTTCGCTAACGGTGCATTTGTTCCTGATGATGGCTTCAGTTCATTAAAGGTGTATGTACCGATCCTTTTTTTTTGCTATGATTATTTTTTTACATCATGATATTTTGATATCAGAAGAATCCCCATATTTTTCGCATTATGTATGTAAAATCTTAGGGGACAGATATGTTCCATTTATAAATTACAGGCTAACCTGTGGTGCCAGTTTTTGTACTTCTTAATGGGCCAAATTATTGTGCCCTTGTGCTTCTAAAAGTAGAACCATTGGAGTTATCAAATTTTTGAATATTGTAATTTTAAAGATGACCTTTCATGTTAAATAGAAAACATAAAGTTAAAACCGGGCCAGCAATCAGATCATCTACCTTTTGGCGATTAGCAAGTACATCGACTAGAAGTTGTTATCATAACATGTATGCCATTTAAGATGATCTCAAAGGATGTGTGTGTGTTTTACAAGGATTTATTTAAGTATATCCACCTATCTTAAATATCCTTTGCAACTATTTGCAATCACCATCGACGTGAAGAATGTCCCCGTTGTTGTATAAATGGTAGGTACCCCTTACCCACTAGAAAACCCATGTTCACTTAGGAATTCGCTCATTATATTTACCGCACATGTGAAGGGTTCAATGGTGGGTACCGTCACATTGTAGGGTTTGATAGGGTACCATCCATGAAAAAAACCACACAACTGAAACAGATATAGTCAAGGATTTTCTAACCTACTTATTATATTGATCGTTTCTGTATGCCGATAATCAAAATCAGAAGCACAATTCAGCTGTAATTTGGTTGTTATCATACATGTAGGTTTTCCCGTTGGTGTACATTAAATAACGGCTGACGTAGCGTAAGTATACTGCAAGCTTTTATGTTGACTCAAGAAACTCTACACAACACAATTATAATAGTAAACTGAAAACATCAAACCAGAGATTGTGCTGTATCGCTGCCCATATGGCAGAATTTATTCCGACCACTATGGTGCAAAATTGAAAAATGCCAATAAGGAGAGACCCTGCAGCTACCACCTGTTAATATGGTTAACTTATTATGTTGACGGTATTAAGCAAGCGCAAGTTTAGTTTGGTACTGACTAATTATGCTCAAATATATTACCAGTCAGCTGTAGAACGGGGCCCCGTTTCAATTGAGGGCGCTCTATTTAGAGACGCACTGCCGTCATATTTTACACGGCGATTCATCAAGTGACGGATGTCCGTCGCCCGCCGGAATACGAACAAAAACCACTTTTCAATAGAGGGCGGGCTTAGGAACGGGACTGCGTTTCCAAGGGAACGGCCTCACGTCACAGTAATTTTCAAAATTCATAAAAAGCCGATTTTAAACAACGAAATAACTCTCGTATCACAGAGATAACCGTTACAAAGGCATCACTTCTGAATACTATAGGGCTTATATTTAATGTAAAAAGTATCACACTTACCCTAAAAATTCTATAAAATGGTGTAATCTTGTCAAGAAAATAGTGGTCTCATCGAAGCAAACCGGTCAAATAAGACATAATTTTAGCTTGTGTCGTGTGATGTTGGGGTCAAATGTTAAATTAAATCATCGAACTGGATGTCGCAAGGAGTTCTGGTACCTTATGCTGCCCACAACTCGAGGGATAGTTCCTTTGTATGCAGATAATTGGGGGTAAAAGGCGAAAATGCAATAATTGCGCAAATTGACGGGTGTGCGTTACCTTGGTTACGTACACCCATCGTTTTAGAGCGCCCTCAATTGAAACGGGGCCCCGTTCTACAGCTGACTGATTACCGCGTGGGCAGCACCCTCGCTGCTCTAGCAGATTGGTACTGATTGGTATTGTTTATTGTCCTGATGCGAATGAGTGGGTAATTCATACCCCACTAATTGAAGGTCACATTAAGCATGATGTCAGCTATGTACTATAGCACCGATGATATTGTGATTCTCTAGATCGGTTATTGATAAGTCTATCCATGGTCTACAGGGTGAGTCAAAAAGAAGTGACCGAGAATGAATATTTGTTTAAAAATAGACCAAACATATTTGGCAAACCAAAATGTGCCTCATTGGTTTGTCAAATTGGTTTGGTATATTTTTAAACAAATATTCATTATCGATCAACTTCTTTTTGACTCACCCTGTATGTGATGCCTGGCTTCCGCCTGGCCACCGGGATGTAGTTGAGCTTCAGGCTAACGGTAATTGTCCATGTGAATAATACGGTGGTGGCGTGATGGTGGATGGTCATGATAATTGAACGGATAATGTCGCGGTCACAAAAGGTAGAATACTACTCTGAGCTTTGGTTGCGCTAAAGCAGTAGGCACGGTCTCGCATCTTAGTCAACACAAATGAAATTAAAGTGCAGTCACGTTATTTTGTTTTGTTTTTATTAAAAGGGACACAAAAAGGGAACGTAGCTAGCACGTTACTGTATCGAGTGTTCATATAATAAGCTTGTTAGGTTGAGTCTATTCGCTGCATAAAGTTGTGCAAAAGGAGACCAGGTCGACCGCGCACTTCATACCTTACATATGTAAGACAATTACTCGGGGACAAAGAAGGTGCCATCCAAGAAAAACAGATTGCCGCACTTGCCACTGATCGTCGTGCATGGAGAAATCTTGTAGTCGCCTGCTCTGAAGCCGAAGGATGATGATGATGATCAATGTTCACCATTTTTCAACGGATAATCGGATATTATATTTGTGTTTTCTTGTTCACATCTTACCTGACAAGATTTAACGAGCGTTCATTATTTTTCGACTCAACACATATTTGTGCTATGATTTAGGTATATTTTAGCTCTAAACAAGCTTGTACTAACACATATTGCATTTTGGGGACACATGCGCGCGCAGCGCGCGACAAATTTCCATCTGTATACTTTTGACCATCATAATTCCAATATTCCTCTTATCAAATGAACCGAGAGTGCCAATATCAACCGACAACCCCTCGCCCCCATCCCCTCCCTACGCTACTGAAACATACGCATTTATTGACCTGTATTAATGATGCAAAGGACATGAAATATAATCGATAAACTGTAGCAAATCAGAGATTTTTTTCGGCGACCTTGTGATTTAAATTTGATGTGTATGTATGAGTGTGGTGGATAGATTTAGTACTTTATCGACGATAAACATTTCCAGACGAAAGGTTTGATCACCTTGAGAGCAATATGTGTCTAGTATGAGTTACGTTACGTTACACAATCGGATACCCACGAGACGGCGCAACATGTATATAATTGATCAACATCCAATATATAGTCAACCGTGTGGGCTTTTTCAATATTATTTTCCATAATGAAGTTCTTGTCTGTATCCTTGAAATGTTTTTCGTTGTCTTATTTTTGTGTTATTATTCCTGAAAGCAAATTTTATCATCTAATGCACATTTTACACCTGAATATACTTGAGAAAGCGTGACAAATGATGTCCTGACGTCAGTAAATCTTAACCTGTCCAAACAATACAAAAACACGTCAGTAGCGATAACTTTGCAATATAATCCGACAGACTAAATGAGTGCGAACGATGACACTTTATTCAAATGGTCCTTACGGCATTAGACACACACACTTGATGCAACACGTAACGCAAGGAGGAACTCTGCAAACTTTTTTTTCTTCAAATACATACGGGGGGCTCGTATTCGATCGTATCTTTAAATAAATGTTCATTCTACCAAACTGTGAGTAAAACTATTGATATACATTACCCTTTTTCACAAATGATGTCTATGATAGAACTATCTATTCCATTTAGGCAATACCAACATTCTTGCGGAGAATTCTAGACTGATCAGACCATCAGTTACGTCATTAGACACATACCGTGACGTCACCGTCCCTGTCATTGATAAAGACATCATGATAGGACGTCGAAACTGTCTGGAACAGAAAGTTCAACAAAGATCTACATTAATTAAATATTAAAAGGTGCATGTTCAAGATATTTTGATATCAGAAGAATCCCTATATGTTTTCAATATCTCTGTAAAATCTTAGGGGCCAGAAATATTCCATTTAGAAATGATAGGCTAACATGTTGTGAATTACTGACAAAGGTGGTTAAACACCTACCAGTTTGTGTACTACTCAATGGGCACATTTCTTGTGACCTTGTGCTTCTAAAATAAGCACCATTTGAGTTATATATGCAACTCGCACTTTGGAACGCGACAATTTTAAGGATGACCTTTTATGTAAAAAAGAAAACGTCAAGTTAAAATTCGGGCCAGCAATCGGAACATCTATATTAATTTAAAATAATTGCCAATGTTGTATAAAGATTGATAAGCTCCCGTCGAAGGATGTGGCATGTTGTCATACGAGAATATGTATCATGTTTATAGGCTAGTTGGAAAAATAAAACCTTACAATCATTATTCATTAATACAACAGATGGGATACTTACGCTAAGAGTTCGGACATACGTCTAGAGAAAAGTTAAGTAAAAACAAACACATACAACCTGTTCTTTAACCTTCACGGGTTAAAAAAAAACCAGACTAAATTACCGCAACAAAGTCATTACAATATCTGTTGTGCCTGTCAGTGTGATACCACCCTACATGTACTGACACAGTGTATTATAATAGCCAGTCATCGTAATCAAATGTTGCAAATATTGTACTGGCGGATGGGTGATTACTAGATGATCCTCTCGAATGTATGTATGATGTTCTCGTCTGCATATTCTCATCAAATCTCGCAATATAAGGTTTCAAAATAAAGTAAATATATCATTCATAATATAGAGGTTTTAAGGTTCATATCATTTTTAATAAAATCATATTGTAATACCTTCAATAGCGACAATTGTGGTATTAGGCCCAACACATTAATTTTTACAATTTTGAATGAGTTTTTACAGGTAGACCAGTTACCCCATACCCCTTATAGGGCCACTTACCCCAAAAATGACTCAACACTTTGTCGAGATGAACATGTATTCAAGCACGCTTGTGAATTAATTCATTTTAAATCAGAATGTTTCAAACAATAATTAATAACTCCATTACCTTTCAGAAAAAACAACAACATTGCATGTACGTATGTTTTGACCCATTGTAACGTTTTCTGTAGCCGGCGAGCATCTTTGATTTCACAATTATTACGGCGATTTTTTGGGGGTTTTTTTGTATATAAAGAGCAAATGTGAACAATAACCCAACGGACATTAACAGGGTTAGGAGAATAGGAATCAAACTGGTAACTCTTGACAAAGAGCTCTGAAAGGCCAATCAATTAATCTCAATTTACCATTATCTAGGCGAGTGAACTCCATTTTAATGAATTTTTAGGTTATGTGTGACTAATTGTACAGTAAATATAATCCTTGCAGTATTATACAGATTTTGTTTAACATTATCACAGCGATATGCATTGAATGTGTACAATTGATGGCAGTGCGTCACTTAATAGCACGCTCTCCAGGCGAACGCGTTCCCGTTCCGGAGCAGACTGTTTAAGACCATTTTATGTTCATGAATAATATTCGAATTAATGCAACAAAGCATTCTGGTTATCATTTTAGATGATAATCCAGATGTATTAATCCAAAATCCAAAACTTATTTAAAGTTAACTTGAACCCAGATTGCTTTTGCTTGTGAAAGCTGACATAATTCGTTGATGCCTGACATTGTCCATATAATGGCGTGTTCCTTCTAGGAATGAACTTCTTGTATTGAGAGCTAATTCCCTCAATGGAACATTCTTAATTATTAAGTTGTTAACTCTTTAACTAACAAAGATTTCCCGATTCTCCTTTTAAATCAGCTAGTTAATAGGTGACTATCAAATAAGCAAGTGGTGGTTTAAATGCATGCCCTATAACCCATGCAAGCATTACCACGCACAAATCGCTGCATGGTGTTTAGTCCAATGAGCGTTTCAATCGGCGGCCTGGAATAGATAACTCGTGCATAAATAAACGCATTACCCACGAGACAACACATGGCGTAATTGAATTTGAGATTAATTAAGTCCATCAACCGTTCGGATTCAATTTTCCATTTAGCACCGTTTTGCATGCATGAAACATGAGCAAATCCAACGGATCCCCAGGTACTTTCCTTTTAATAAACAAGTGCATTGAAGTGTTTTAAGATTTTACATCGGCTTATCTGTCTTTTCGCTGCGTGAATATTAAAATACAGGAGGGATATATTCAAATGACAGATCTGCACAGCCTGAGGGGCATTGAGAGATTGCCGAGAATTTAAAAAAAGAAATTGTTTCAATAGATAAGGTTCGTAGAAACCCTTAAGTATATATAATGATTTATGGGAAAACAGTTGAATAATCGCGCTAGATTGAAATTTGGTTGAAGTAAGTTATGTGGTGAGAGATGCTAATAATTTAGATGCTATCTACATCGTCTTTACCAATTCTTGAAATTTTACATGATAGACGGCGAATTAAGGTAAACGGTTTCATATGGTAGCTGTTAGGCCTATATAACGTAGGTGCAAAAAACACCTGATTTCAAGAAAAATCGAGGGCGCACTCTCATACGTTTTTGTCAATGCCCCAAACTCAATGTATTCAGCTCTTATTCTTTCTTTCGCCTTCATTTGGAGTTATATGATGTCGAAAAAATATTGACCACACTGCCCTTGAATTAACCTTACGGGCCACAGGTCTAGTTGGAAGAAAAGACAATGGCATTATAACTATGTTATGTTATAGATGAACGTGTTGACTGATTACGGCGGAATCAGCATGAGCATGCTTTTTTTTTCACGGAAATGTATAGGTGTGGACGAAATGTTAATGGGACGAAATGGGAAAGGACGAATTGAGAATAATTAAAAAAAACAAAAAAAACAAATCATAATCGAACTGGCGTCCTAATCACTAACTATGAACATCAGTTGTCGAAACATACTATTCAATGCGGTACCCGATTTTGTCATGATTGTGTACAGCTATATATCAACAGGGCACATAATTCAGTAACTCGCAGGGGAAGTTGCAGTGTGACTAAGTGGTTGCACGTTCAAAAGCCATAAAATTGATAACAAAACGTCCTTTTAAATCTAAACGTGTAATAAATACCTCCTAAAGTGCTGAACTGGAAACTATGCTTAATAGACCTATCATTGTTTAAATAAAACATGCATATCGTTTACGAATGAACACTGATGGGTTTCCTTACTGGACAGCTGCTGCTATTATTTGTTTCGCAAAAATGAAACAAAATATCACTGTATTCTGGTGGACTGACTGAATGAATTTGATAAAGGAAGAACAGACATATTTATGTATACAGGGTGAGTCAAAAAGACTGCAATAGTGGAAAGAAGCCATTTTGTTTTCAAAACCAAAATGAATTTTAAAACCTTTTAAACGTTGCAAGAATGATGTATTTAATCCTAACTTTGTGTGAAAAAATGAAGTTGATCGTATTTTGTGTTTGTCTTGGTGACCCTCTTTGCTGCACAACCAAATTTACCTGTTTGTCCACGAGAACAGTGATTTTAATTTGAAATGGCACACATTGCATTTTCATATTTGAATATCCCGCCAACAAAAAAATGGAAAATGTCAGTTTTTTATTTGAAATTTAGAACATTATACGCTTTCAATGCAATCCGAATGTGAACAAATAATCGCTATAGTATGCTTAATAACCAATAAAGCATCACTATATACTGTAGTTGTCAACGTGTTAAATGTAACACTTCATCGAGGTTTTTGTTGTTAATAGTGCAACATAGTGGTGACTATATGAACACATTTGGATTGAGACCTCCCCACTTGTGCAATCATATGCTGCGCACTGAAACAAGTGAATGTTACAAATGTGATATCCTTGGAAAGAAGAAAACATCGGCTTTTCATTGCTATGGAGAACAATATCAGCAAATCACGTAATGTACGAAACATTGGCGTTAAAAAAATGACGAACCCTTTTTGAGGAGTTTATATCGACACCGTAACATGACAAAATATGCAACCATCACTCGACAAACGGTAATATACTAATGCAGTCTACAATCTACTCATTAACGTGATAACTTATTTGAATAGTGTATGTTTTCTCAAACCATGTCTAGTGCAAGCTAATATCTATGTGCCAGTGTTGACGTTTAAACGTGCATTTCATGATTACATGCTACCTTCAACTGGGAATTAATACATTAACCCTCTCCTTTTAAAATTGTACTGACCAACATAATAGTACAGGACTTATTAGCGGCCATTCATCAAAGGTAACGGTGGCTAACATAAGAATAAGCAATTTATCGCACCACCCGATCCTTTTCATTCCTGGTTTTCATTAATCATTTTCTACCCATCGCCATGGAAACCATTAATGTTAGCGTCGATTGGAGAAAGTCTTTTAATTTAACGCATATATCTTGTGTTGCATTTTGTATTGGTGGTCATTTGTATAGAAAAAGCAACGTGCAGGGTGTCCAAAATGTTTCGATACCTGTTAAAGGCTTTCATTTCTTGCAAAAGAAATCGCAGTATAAAAAGCGCGCTTTGATCGGCGCGAGTCTTTACTTTACTTTAATCTTTAGTATCCCTCAATACAGGTACGATGTTACTGTTCCAATATCGAGCGATACTGGAACCTTTTGGATGTTCTGTTCCAGTATCGGGCAATACTGGTACACATGTTAGCAGTAGTGCTATTTCCCAGTTTTGAACGATACTGGTAGGGGAGAGCGGGACACCCTCGGGGCAAGTTCGCCCTTAGCCTTGGTTCAAGGCGACTCTTGTCCCCACACATCCTACCTCCCCACATCCTACCTCCCTCCTAACCCACCCCACCCCTTCCTCACCACCCAATCCCCCCCCCCCCCCCCCCCCCCCCCCCACCACATCCTTCAAAATTGTATTTCTCCTCCTGTAGCCTAAATAACTATCTGGAATATAGTAACACTAAATTAGAAGATAGTGTTCTAAAATGTGGCATTTAGTATCATTTTAAGCGATTATATTCTGCGAAAGTGACCACACCCTCAAATGTTGGACCCCCTAAATATATTTTTGGACAATTTACTATACAATCCCTTTTGATTCACCCTGTAGAAGAGTAGCACCACACATTATATAATTACATCACTGTATTTGAGTCTGGGCCGTCTATAAAATGCCACTGTTGATGTAATCCATACCTTATTTGCGATATAAGATTTTCTAACCTGCATTTAAATGCTTACATCACGGATGTAAAACATCGATTGGCGGAGACAATTCGTGCCGTCTTGAAATAATTGCCATGATGGTTGTCGTCTCGGTTGATGGCTATAACTATACGTTCGTTCGTCTATACTTCTTATCATGTATCTAGGTTAATTCTCCAACTACGCTATTCTAATGTATTCATTTTATTTAACTGCTCGATTTAGGCTTATATGGAATTTAACATTTTGAATGTTGAACGAGTTGAAGCAATGCCAACTTGTATCCGCCTATGTAACAACGGTAGTATGAACGAACTTTAGGTCGGCACGCAGCCTGACCACGGGAACTTAGCGAGAATATAGTTGGGAAAACAACATTTACCTTTTACAATATTGGTTTTTATAACGAGTATTACACTTATCCCACACAAATAATCAGCACCAAAACAATGTCTGTCAAGATGAAGCTCATAAATAAAGCTCATACTTTAGCAAATAGCTTGTAGTGAAATTAAGTGGAAACACGTTCAAGAGCCATACAACGGATAACAAAACGTCCTGTTAAATCTAAACGTGTAATAAATACCTCTTAAAGCGGTGACCTGAAAAGCTTAATAGACGTATCGTCCTCGGAATTAAGCGTGTGTATCGTTTACGACAGAAGCACGATTAATGTTCTATTATGTCATAATAGATTTTATTGTTTCGTACTTATTGATCAAATTAGTTAATGAATCATGATGAGAAAATAATTCCCTAAGTTTTGACCAAAGCTCATACATTTTGACAGTGAGGTTTTATATGTTTTAAAGCAAAATGCTTAATCAATTAATTTAGTCATAATTAATTATCTTTTTGGTCAAAAATGGCCTTAAGATATTTAATTTTTCATATTTTATTATAAAACATTGTTGATCAGTCATGTTCGAATAAAGAAGAATAAAAATAAGTATTGAAAGGTCGTTTAAGGGGCAATTGATAATTAATTAGTTACTTAATTAATTAATTAAGCATTTTGCTTTAAAACATATAAAACCTCACTGTCAAAATGTATGAACTTTGGTCAAAACTTAGGGAATTATTTTCTCATCATGATTCATCAACTAATTTGATCACCCAACTTAAAATAAAGACGCTAGAGGCAAAAAACGACTTAATTTTGCGATGTTTTTAATTTCGCGAACATATTGCTGGCTCAAATTCATGAAAATAAATACCACAAATTTTGCAATTTATGTTATATGATAAGTGGTTATAATTTTGACTTAATTAAATTATGAAACCACCTTACTGAACATACATAAGTAGGTTCTCAATTCACAAAAATAACTAATGGCAAAAAAAGCAATATTGCCGGATCCGGCAGTATGCTGCCAGATTCGATAGGTTGCCGTTTTAGGACATTTGCCCTGACTGATTACGAAGACACTGGGTGGTTTATAACTAAAATTAATAAATTCCCCCTTAAATTCAGATGCAAAGCCGCCATTGATCACAGATGCACCCCATCAATTAGTGTTTATTTTTCTTCATCAAAGCACATCACGAGTAAATAAATTAACATGTTATTGAACTTGACAGATTGTTTCTCGTAACATACCTCTAGGTCTAAATATTGTTAAGATGTCAATGCAAACTGTATCATGATACATTTCATGTTCACGTTGTTATTTCAAAACCGGAGATTATGTTCAATTGAAGTAAAGGTTGTTTTAATATACTAGTTTTTTTACGACAGGGTACTTTTTTTCTACTTCTCACGAAATAATATCGAAGCTAAAGCCCCTTGAGCAACCAATCCAAAATGTGTAAAGTTACCACGGGAATGTTTGTTGTAATACCTAACAGCAAGTTGAAACAAAATAGAGGTGGTAAAAACAACTATTCAAATTACAATTATATAACCTGTTCAGAAGGTGATACATTTGTTTCATCTGTTTCCGAAGGGTATGTCAAAGTCATCCGACGTGTTTTCAATTTAGTTATGAACGGCTGATTGCGTTGAGAACCCCCGCTTAACATGAACCCATCTAGACGCCACTTCGGAAGTATCTTCTTGTCAGTGTACCGCAATAATGTCTTCAGACTCTGCGTCTGTTTTGAATGTCTGTTCACCGGATTGTGATATTGCGATATTCATTAACATACAATGTCTTGATCTCCAATATGGAGTCTGAATCTTTAGTCACATTAAGAGCATAACGACCTCTACTCAAACATACGTTATTTTATTACCAAAGTACTACGCAAAAGTCACCGGTATTTTGATATCGTTGGGTTGTATATTCCACCCTCTTATTTCATAGTGAACAATGTAATTACGTGTATTTGAGTCTTGGGAATTGGTGATTCCTAACAAAGTGACTGTCCTTATTTGAAAAGAAATCTTAAACTTTAACTTCCGGTGTTGAATCAAATTTAAAAAAGACTATGTCATTTAACGGAAAGGTTAGGGATGGCATTTTTAAAGAGATGGTGACTATACTCTATTTGGCTTCCTCTGGACAGTGACGTTACTTAACAGGCGCAGCTTTTACGCACGCGTTTGTATCATCCGTCTTTCAACGCTCGTGTGAATACGCCAGCGCCTCGAGTAGGCGCGCGCGTTATTTGCTGCAATTAGTAGAATACTCAGTAACGTCACTGTCTCGTGATGGCCAAATAGACTATAGATACAATACTTCCATAGAGACGTGCAGTAGTGTTTAATACTATGAATTAGTTCTCGACTCATCAACAATTCGGAAAAAAGGGGGTACTTTAGGTCCCAGATTCTGGACTGTACTTCTAGTATCGTGATACTGGAATACCCAGAATCTCTCGATACTGGTACAAAGTCAGTTCTGGATGATACTTTCACGGGTACTAGCACATATCAAATGTTCCAGTATCCAGTATCATTTACAAGTGTGACACATAACTATTGGTAGCATGTGTTTGACCAGACACATGCTACCAGTTATGATGATACGATCACCCGATACTAGAGCATACACTCGTAAACTAGTCAAATTGTACCAATATCGAGCGATACTGGCAACCTTTACGTTCCACGATTGGAATAAAATTGGATTCTTTGAGAACAACATTTATTGGTTGAGCTATCTTAGCAAGACCAATAAATATTGGGTGACAAGCATCCAATTTTATCATTAGTTATGTTTTGGATCCGATACAATCAACTCTTGTACTCTTCATAATATAATATTAATAATGAACGATGCTGATATACCAATATCTGTGACACAAAGTACACTTTTCGCCCACGTTCAGACTATAGAACCTTTGTACTATAGAATTTTTTTTTTTGTTGTATTATAGAACCTTTCGGACTACGAACTGTGAGTCGATAAACATAAAACCGCGAATGCGAAATGGTCTTCACCTCATTGCAAGGGATTTTACCTGATACTGGTTTTTCCCTTTTAAAGGGAATTTTTATCAAACCATTCAACTCACTCGGGCGACTTGGTGTAGCTGAGCATACAGAAAGAGCAATTAATTGCTCAAGCCGTTCCTTTTTATTATTCATTGCTTTACACAACGCTAGAAAAGTCAGTAATGTGATAATTGCGGGTACTGATCGCATACATATAGCATTCGTGTTGTTGTGTTGGTGTGTTGCTGTTTTATTTGTATTGAAAGAGCAATGTACTTACCGAAATGTCATGTCGGAATGTGGGTCGAGGATTATTATGTTTGATGTAAGACTGTGAAAACCATAATTGTAATCAAAATAAAACACAATTCGGCCGAGTGCACCAATGGCGAGTAACTGAGGAATAGCGCTATATCGCTAGTAAAGTGAGAGGTAGGTCATTCTTTTGAGAGCGTCAAACCGCTAGGCTAGTATACTAACAGTAGTAACACTGATCAATTTTACGCTGAATCATATACCTGCCCAGACCCAAGAGTAAGATAGAGCAACTATCGATGCTAAATAGTTTGCAAGGTGTACACAATAGTTATGTTGATGAAATAGTTGACTTTAATCAACTTGCTTTGAGTAACTGAACACGTCAAATCAATTATGAATCAAGAAATAATATACATAATTATATAGATAGAAATTAAATATAGAAATGAAGAGATAAATAGAAAATAAAATAAAATATAAACGCATGGACCCTTGTAATTGATAAACAATTGACATAAAAATGATGCTACATTAATCCACCATCAAATAATTATGTTTGTAATGTTATCTTAGTCCTTATTTTTGAAAGGACGGTAAAAAAAATTGAAATTTTCGAACGGTAAAAAAAAAAAATGAAATTTTCGAACACACAAAATGGCTTCATATTCACGACCTTAATTACTCGACTGGACGTGGTGTGACGTGTTGCATTATTCATCTAATTGAAATTAGCGGTTGACGCATAGCGACTGACGAGACATTTCTATAATTCTACGAAACACCATTAGTGTCATTATGATTGCTGTTCGATACATGTACAAACGTTTGACGCTAGCGATACTTTTTTGAAGTGGGACGATGTTAATTTATTTCGGTATTTACCTCGCTAGTCACTATTCCGTTCTTATTCTCCAGTTTTGCCCTTTAAAATTACATCGCTAGGAATTTACCCTGTAGTTAGGCATAAGTACTAGCGAGGTAGCGTACATCGCTCGTAAGTCACACCAGTTTGGTGCACTCGGCCGTATGTCATACTGATAAACACTATTTGCGTGAAGGTGAAAAGGTACAGCTAGTTTAGTGCGTCATTAATCTTGGCTTCCTTTAATTGTTTTCTAAATCGATTAAGGGGAAAGGTAGTCATGTTAATTACGAAAGCAAATATTCGTTTACCGAAATCAAGAGATAGTTGTTGATGACATTTCTTGCAACTAAAACTGCTACACCAACGACGAAATGGCCAAACAATCCAATCCAACTGCTATGTCTTTCGCAATGCTTATTTAAAACAAAAAAAGTACGGTGATATGAATCCGATGTGATGATTGTGTTCGTTAACATTTGTAATGAGTTAAATATAAGAGAAGTCATGTGATTACTTCATTATGATTTCGACAGTGGCTTAGCTAGGTTTATGATATGGGGCATATGTCATTATGAACGGACACAAGTTAGTAAACATTCGACAGGAGTGAACGAGGCGAGCGGAGCGATACTGGTTTGGATTCTGGGGCGGATCCTTTGAAAGCTCTTGAGGTTTAGCCCGTTTAGATTCCACAAGAGGGCTAATAATAAGCTATGTTCATGTACGTAACAAAATGTTTGTATTAAATTGTTACAAGCCTTTATCTTGTCGATATGTTGAATTCAACCGACGGTTATCCCTATTGGGACGGGGTCACGGACTCCGGCATCCCTCTAGCTGGATTTCATACCTGATGTTGCTGTACCTTCGTCTACATTATTATTGTTACGTCACTTGCAGATAATTCAGATTATATTAAATAATGATAATAATGATTGCGCGTGTATACTTTGTTCCGTTTCCATAACGGTGCGCTGCCTAATATTGTTCTACTCCAGCAGAGCGATTGATCGTGTAAGTTACACGGCGTGGCGATGGCGTACCGATGGAGTAGCGATTTAGTGTGGACACGGGCCAAAATATTCGTGGAATTTGCATTACTCTCAGCGCTACTTACGCCGTCATTAAATAAAATAAGAATAAGCAGCGCACTGGTATATATTAATTCTCGACTCGTCAAACATTCCACTTAATCGGGCGAGTAGGTGTATCTATTAAGCATATACTACAGATGGAGCAATTAATTGCTCAAGCCGTTCCTTTTTTATTATTCATTGTTTCAACATTCCTAGGGAAGTCATTAATGTAATAGTTGCGGGAAAGCATTTTTTTAAACTTATCTCATATATCACACAATGTTTACGGAGGTGTTGTGTTACAGCGTTATTTATATTGCAGAGTGCAAAGTACTTATCGAAAGGTCATATCGGAATGTGGGTCGAAGATTATTACGCTGTTTATAGGGTTTTGAACAATAATTATTATGATTTAAAGGTAGATGATCCGATCACATTTTCGTAACACAGAAATATTTCAAACATACGGAGATTTTCATATCATATGAAAGCTCGTATTTTTCTCATCATCATACTGAAATTTGACGGCCTAAATCGGTATAATTACGGAGAAATCAATGAAATAACGTCGAATTACCGCGAATGGTGGTAACCACCGATATAGTTTGTGTACTACTCAATGGGTACAGTTCACAGCATCTTGTGCGTCTAAAATAAGAACCATTAGAGCTATGCAACTCAAACTTTGGAACACGACTTTTTTAAGGATGACCTTTCATGTAGAATAGAAAACTTCAAGTTGAAAATCGGAACATCTACCTTTAAACTATAATAAAAAGTACGATATGTTAAAGATGAAAGCAATATTTGCAGGCAAGTGTAAAACGATACAGTTGTATAGCGCTTCATTAACCGTGGCCTCCTCTTTAATCGTTTTATATATCGATAAAAGTAAATTATAATTATATCAATAACGAAAAAAAAGGCTTTTTCTAACTTAAACGATCTTTGAGGATCAGACGTAATATACCTTTTCGCTTTCGCAATATGTCACTGCAACATTGAAATCATTTCCATGGTGATATGAATCCTAAAGAACGTGCCACGTCAATTATAATATTAATACATTTGTATTCATACTTGGGGTCATTTCCATATACTTTAGCACAGCTATCCCCAGCTTTACTGGGGAAACACAGCTTTCCCCAGGAAAGCTTGGAAAGCTGTGATAGAGTATATATAAAAGTTAAACTCTTCAATTTTTCAATGTTGTGGCCGCTAGAGTCGGATGACCAACTATTACAGCGGGTGATGTCAAGGTGCATGGGTGTAATCAAGTGCTAGTGCAAGGTTTTTATCGTCACTACTCTGCTTGCGATCAAAGTAAGTCTCTCAGGCATCTGGATACAAGAAGAATACGCTGATAATAAATATAGTTGCTTAATTCAAACTAGCTCATTAGTACCATTTATCTTTAACCATTACACACAAACACCCCTCCCCCAACCTTCCCTAACACATACAAAATAACGTATAGCAGTCCCCTAATACATGTAGGTGTATAAACGGTTCACGTCAATCGTCATTATGCAAGCCTTAATGCATTTCTTCGCCAGTAACTGCCCAGAGTTTATCTTGATTGCAGACAAAAGTAGTGGTGGCACTTCTATTCTCATCAAAACACGTGTTTTTAAAAATAATGTCTTCTAAGGGGCGATATCCAAACTCTCAAGCGGTTTTACACCGGTATTAAAACGATCTTTTTTTCTATTGTTAAAAGCATCGGAAAAAGATCAGTGATTAACATCCCACTGCACCCGCCTCTCTACTTATCTGGCGTTAACAATAGAACTATTGTAGTACTGTCGATGGCTCAATTAGTCGTCTAGACATATCAATTAGGCTACCGATAATCACGAGTCTGGAATGTTGTTTACTCTCACTCTAACATGGAACCACTATACAACTTGCGACATTTTCCCGGGACATTTTCCGCTCAATTCTCACAGCCCTAGTGCACGTAATACTGAAGCAATTACAGATTGCACAGCACCCGCAAGAAGCTGGAATCCTAATAAACAATTCGTATTGTTTAAAATGCTAATTGCTTCATTCTTTTTAATTTTGAAAGATGTATGGGGATCAGCAACGTGTAAGAAATGTGATGCTTAAATAACCCCATACTAAATATATGTTTATCAACGACTTTGCCAAAACTGTAATAGTCTAGTGCAGCATAGTGGCCACGCTCTAGCGCTCCCACGCAGGAATCCTGGGTTCAATTCCTCAACCAACCATTACTTCTTCTCCTTTCTTCTTTTTTCTCTCTGTGTCTCTTTGTTTTGTTTTGTTTTGTTTTGTTAACGTTTTCGTTTTGTTATTTTGTAATATTTTTTTAATTTATTTTTCTTGGGGAGGGGCTTTTTTTTATTCATTAGACCTATTATTGTTTTATCTTTTTTTTTAAATCATGTGAACCTATCCATATATTTGAACGCGCATGACAAGAAATTGCTGTGTACCGGTTAGCTCAGTTGGTAGGGCAGCGGATTTACAATAAACACTCATAATGATATACAGGGTGTCCCAAAAGTCTATGCATGTTTTTGAAGAGTCATATCTCATAACATATAAATCATATGGTATCAATTTAACCATATTTTGATGGACGAGATTTGGGAAATTAATTTGATACCAAACCCAGCCCTATTGGCGAACCCACAACAATATTAAACTGGTTGAAAGTTTTTGGCCGTGTGAGACCAAATACCACACATTGTTGCTAAAACAGGTGCGCATAAATTAACGGTATGAAAGCAACGTTGCGCATTTGTCACAGTTCACTGCTTACCTTGCAACATCAATGTTATTACCAAACTCGGTTACTCACAACATAAATAGACGTAGTAGACAACATTGCACAGCAAAAGTCTTCATTCAAGATGGTTTACACTACAGCATAGATAAGCGAATACAAATTGGATGGTTCTACGCTGAAACAAATTCAGTTCAACTTACTCAACAAAAGTTCAGAAAACATTTTAAGTGAAATGGGCACCAGGAAGAATATCCATTCTTAAGTTGGTGGATACATTTTTGAACACAGGAACTGTGCATGATTTGTCTCGATGTGGTAGAAAAAAAGACTGGTAGATCAACAAGTCACATTGATGTCATAAGACATGCAGTAGCCAAAAGTCCAATGAGATCTATTAGCTGTGTGATGTGTGTGTTCACTTTTCTGTTACGTTATTCAATTTTTAGGTCTGCTTTTGCATTAGCACACGTCACTGTATAAATGGAAAACATTTAAACTAGAGTTCACAATAGAAACGAAAACTGTGTGTGATATAGTTTGTTATTATGATGGGATCACTGTTATGTAAAATTGTAAATATTACAATTGACGGATCACTTTCCGTGTAACCAACTCCACCCGTCTTTTTGTTAATCTCAATAGGTATGGATTTATGAACTTTATTCCTCCGAAGTATACAATTACATTTTTGCAGTAATACATATTTTACTTCTAGGGTGGCATTACAAACAGATGTTACTCCAATGTTTGGTATCAAAACTATTTCCCACATCTCCTCTTTCTAAATATGTATTCATATTTTCAATACGACTTATATTTTGTGAGATACAAAGCTTCAAAGTCGTGCATAGACTTTTGGGACACCCTGTAGATACCATTGAATCGTAAGTCCGATCTCAGTAGTACCTTTATTTTGTACGTACCATGTTATTTTACCCATATTTATGATTATATTTATTTATGTTATCCCTTTATATTTATTTCCTCTGTTTTTTCTTACTTTTTGGGGGCGGGGGGGGGGGGGGGGGGGGTGAATTTGTTTTTGTTGTTTTTGTTTTTGTTTTTGTTGTTTTTGTTTTTGTTGTTTTTGTTTGTTGGGGGCTTTTTTGTGTGTGTGGTTGTTTTAATATTATTATTATAAGGAGCTACATACGTAGTAGCAATACAATTATGAGAAACAGAACATGAATTTTAACATTATTCGATACGAAATCGGATACAGTAATTGGACAGGTACAATTCAATGTTTTCATTGTCCTCATCGTGACAGAAAAAACAAATCCTTTTTGTAATCAATATTATATTCAATGCTACATGTATTGAATATTGATTTAGATAATGTGATGTGAATACTAGCAATAGAAGTCATCCATGAGTCGGTCATATTTGTAGGAACTAAAGTCTGTTCCCAAATTTAAAAAAAAACCTAATACTACTTATCAACACGTTTAAATAACCCGCCAAATGTATAGGTCATTCTTTGAACAGTAAGACTTGCATCAAATTGATCTGAACAACAAATACTACGGGAACAAGATCCTTTTGTTACGGACACGCATGAGTGAAATGGATTCTATTGAGGTAATTCCTTGATATCTGACTGTGCAATCGATAGGGATTTACATAAGTTTCGTAAAAATCGTTGAGTCATGAATGCAACCTTTGAGTTTGGGGGGGGGGGGGGAGGGGGGGGGGGTATACTAGGGTTTTTGTTAAATTGTACATTTAATCAAGGAGTTATCATATAATACACTTCTAGAGCTCATTCCATTGTTCATTATCCATTGTTGTTAACGTCGATTATATCTACGAATGCACTGCCGGAAGTCTCAATCGTGCAAGGTCAACATAATCGCTACACTTTCTAACGTTGACCCATGCAATATCTAAAAGCTTTGTCATATAATGCACGTTGCGAGGGGCAACCGATTCTGTTGACATTGCACGATTGAGACTTCCGGTAGTGCTTTCGTAGATATCGACGTTAACAAACAATGGACATTGATATGACCAATAAAGCTGTGGAAATAGAAACAACGATTCATATAGTTAAGGAGTTAACAGGTTAAGATTGATGAATACTAAGGATTAACGCACCAGTTACTTTTGTCAAGTTGTCAAGTAGTAGTTTACAGGTAGTCGTTCAATTGCATTTTAATCGGTTAACTTATACGATTAAATTACACTATGAATGATCATGGTATCTAACACCTCAATGGAATGACAGATTATCAATCCCTTTTACAAAATAGTATAAATGACAATGATACGATGTTTTGTGTTCTGTATAATTGTATTTCACACGATTTAAACATAGTACATCAAACTCGAACCATGTTATTTAAATACATTAGTTAGGCCAAGTGAAAAAATAGAGTAGTTTATCGTCCCCTGCGCATCCCTTTTCAGGAATTATGTAATGTATCTTTATTTTCGTTATTTCTACCATAAATGTTTTCAAAAATATTTAAACAGCTGACATCTTGGCAATAGATTTACGTTAAACCAATGAGCATTTTAAAGCAGGTTTTGTGTTAACCAATCCCCCAAAACTATGAAATAAAAAGATTTTACAAAGGCCTTGTCCTCCTCAAGTTACACAACCAATCAGGCAATACCATGGTGATTTTGCATTGGGTTTTTTGGGTTTTTTTGTTACAAAAGTGCCCCCATCCTCCTTTATTTTCAAAAGATAGGACGAGAAAACTAGGTGTTTTTTTTATTTGGCCTTACCATTAGAAAGACATATCTTTCTATTAATTCACAAACTGTGCCTAAATTATCGTCATCTTAAAATTCTTAATTGTAACATTTTGAAACAAACAGGTATTTTATAAACCATCAAAGCAAATGGTATAGGAGCAGTCCCGCATGCACAATGCTAGACAAATAATTATCGATCCAAAATCATGTAGTGATACAGGGTGTATACAAAAAATAGGATTTTTTCATGGCGCTTTTTTTAAAAACTTTTTCAAAACCACTGGACCATGCCAACTCACCGTCAGTGCAAATCTTCTGAAAATCTGAGATTAATCCAATGAAGAATAAGACCGCTAGAATAATTTGCGTAAACCCTGTCATTTACTAGTCTGTACAATGGGGTTTACACATACAAACCAAAAAATGACATGGTTTACATTTGAATACTTTGCATTCAAAAATATTGTAAATCATCTATCTATAAACAATAGCAAATATTAATTTGGTATTCCCCTTAATTCTGGCATAATAGCTACATAATTCATTAATTTGATGCATGCATATTTCTGTGCAATGTTCAATTTTGCTTATTGTTCTCATGAGAAAGCCTCAGCATGTAGGAAAGTTGTGGTAGGAAAGCACCAATCATGTCAGTAGTTCTTTTATACCACCAATCATTGACAGAGAAGGACATTTATACTTGTGGGATTTGTAAAGTTAACTTCAATTTTTTACCATACGCATGATAAAAAAAAATCAGCATGAGAAGAATACAAATGATTTCCCTTTTAACGTTACTCTACTTTATTGTGTGAATTACCATTGATACATACTACCACAATTGGGTTGACTTGCCTAGTTAGTCATATTTTCCGTAATTGATGGATTTCCCCCTTTTTCAGGATTTTAACTTTATAAGTTGTACTTGACAATGAAATCAAATTGGTCATGGTTCGGTGGTTTCAATAAGGATTAAATTAATCCTTGCTGAAAGAGAGTCCTGGTTATTTTTATACACCCTGCATATTCAAATTACATTCCTTTACATTACACATAAACAGTTACAGACTATACTGATTTCCATCCGACACTAACATTATAGTAGTATGCAGCAATGTTAAATGTGGCTATATTTTTAAATACACAGTCATAATCAAGTTTCTTTATTAAAATGGTGTGCGTGATGTGCATTTAATTATGGATCTACTTTATCAGTATTATTACTTTTTAGTTATATGAACGGTGAAATTGTGGAAAGTGTACTTCTGCTGAAGAGGTACTTGCCCTCCTTGCTGCTGCGGAATAACAACGTTCTGTGGTTGTGGCTAAGCTGCTCCTGGATTCTCTTGTATGTTGGTAATGGTCATTGATGTGACTTTGGTTCCTGAATTTTAGGTCTTGCTGATGCCGATGACACGGAACTATGCTGTAGAGTGTTGCTGATGCGGTTTTTAAAGGTTTTGTCGAGCCTGAAATGGAAATATTTGTGCTATTAAAACCCCATATCTTATGACAATTGTGGAATATTTCGTTAAATTTGAATAACAAATGACACCGGTTCGTTAATGATATACAAAGTTGAACTTTGCAATTTTGAGAGAAAAATTAAAGATACTAGTTCAAATGAACATAAAGTTAAATGTTTTTGTAAGAGGTAGCATTTATTAGCCGTGTCAACTAAATTAATTTACCTTTTTCCTTTTTCAAGTATTAACTAAACACAACGGTAATAGTAAGAAATCTATCACAGTAAAATTATTGTGTCACTATGTTAATCTAGCATTCTAAATACCACGCCCCCCCCCCCCCCCCCCCCCCTCAACAACAACAAAAAACCGCACCCATCAACTAGCAATACACAAACATTAATATACTAACAAACAGACCAAAAAACAAATACAAAAATCCAACAAACAAACAATCAAACGATTACATTCATGCTCACCTTGAATTACATTACATTGGACTCATTGGCTTTCTGTTTGGTGCTTGTATTAACCGTATACTGATCGGAGTTACTGCGATAACCACTAACTTCTTTAATGATCTTCTCTAGATGGTACGTCGCAACGGAAGCATTCTTGTAAACATTCTTGTGATGGTTTCTCCTCAAACTGTGTACGGTATAGTAGCCTGACTCGCCAACGTCAGCACACAACTTCTCTGTCACGTTGGCGATGGTATTCCCCCCAACAGGTCTCTAACTGTGCCACACTTGATCGATAATGTTGTTTTTAGCTTTACTACAATTCGATCTAAAAGCGCATGAGTAACTTGTTTTTTACACAAACCTATACTTCATGGATTATATCCGTAAGCCCTACTTAATACCAGTTTTATCCGTGGTCATGCATATCCAACTTCCAATTCAAGTTTTGTCGATATGTTTTTCCACTCGGTCATTGATCCCAGTTTTGACAGCTCACAACCTAAATCGTATACAGGCTAATTGAAACCCTCCATGCGTATTCAGCAGTATCTTATGCTACACATCATAAGCGGTGTTTCTAACATACGGAAATTTAACTAATATTTTCGTTGGAAATGATGTTTTTTAATCTCAATTTTAACATTTTAGAGCAGGTTCTGGTACGCGTCGCGAAGTGTATGATAGATAATTGATTCGCAAACAGTGCATTCGTCTTGATAATCGCTCTCGGCCTTGCATTCGTGCACCCGCCCTCTTGCGCCTATCGGCGCTCGAGGGCTGGTGCGCTCATGCAAGGCCTCGAGCGATTATCAAGACGAATGCACAGTAGCTCATCAATTATCCTTATCATAACTCCTTGATTTAATATACCGCGAATAACTTGTAATGTTGTTCAAAAATTGTTGATATAGGCCGAACAAAAATAACTTAAATCTAATAAATCATAGACTCATTTTACAGACAACAACACCGTGTTTAAAAATCCGTGTGTATTTAGGGGATAGTTGAATGAGAACTATTATTTGGGTATAAAGCGCTGAGGATTTCAGGAAAATCGAAATAGCTCAGTTGGTAAAGATTAGGACTCTCAATCAGCAGGCCGTACGTTCGAATCTTTGTGGCGGTTTATACGGTTTATATTCCTTGTGCTCTATACGTAGAACGGTCGAGTCTGGCTAGAGGTCGGTTTTCATTTATATTGACATCATTTTAACGTTATTTATTTATTTTGTATTTTCTTTCTTAATTGTTGATGTTTATTTAATTATTTAGCAATCAATTAATTATAAATAGGCCTAAATACAGTAGATTTGATTGATATAATTATTAATTTATATATTATTTATTTACATTAATTACTTAATTTCTTAATAATAATTATTTATTAGGTCACGTTCAGAGTGTATGCAACATTCTTAAATAGTCTAAAACGCAGAAAAATGACACTATTAGGGGAGTAAGATTCATAATGCTACTTGATTACACACATTATGCCTAAACCAGAAAACAATAACACGTTATGTTTAATGGCTCCCATATTGTTTAGTATTCAATGATAACATTATCCATGCATGTACTGCTTACTCAAAAATCATCCACGGCTGAACAATAGTCTTTAAAGGCCACTTCAAGGAGGAGGATTCTTATGACGTTAACGAGTGGAGTACGATAAGCCTGGCAATGAATAGGCGGCTACAAACATATCTCGTTTGAGTCGGGGTTTGAGTGGTGTCGCGATTAGCCTCCTCCTCCATCACCTGCCATGATAAAACCTGGCACTTGTACTAGAAACCCGATAGGTGTACAATCTGGCAAATGGGTCGCTCTTTACGTCACAACGGGGGTCGGGTGAACACTGGTCATCTTAATAACACAACCTTCCTCGCGCTTTCATCTGTCTGCTTCACTAATTGAGCCATCGACAGTACTACAATAGTTCTATTGTTAACGCCAGATAAGTAGAGAGGCGGGTGCAGCGGGGTGTTAATCACTGATCTTTTTCCGATGCTTTTAACAATAGAAAAAAATATCGTTTTAATACCGGTGTAAAATCGGTGTAATACCGGTGTAAAACCGCTTGAGAGTTTGGATATCGCTCCTAAGTGCTAACCCGTAAACAACTTTTACAAAACTATTTGACAGCCAATTAATCATGTGTAGGCAAGGTGATGAATTTGTTATCTAAAACAGCTGATACAATTGCTTAGCATATGGTTAATGAAAATGTCATTATGTTGTTATAATTCGAGAAAACAATGCTAATTATTACTGATGTTGCTGTACCCATATACTCTATTCTTGCCAGAGTAGGAGTTACAGGGTGGAATAGTTATTGTTTGACAAGAGCCTAGTCCGAAACTAAGCCGTGCGTTAATTCAGAGAAATAGAAATAGGTCGTTTGCATTTTCTGCTTTGATTATGTTCTCGCCATATCGCTATATTGCTGGTCTCTGCCATTCTCTGCCATAATATGCCTACTAACTTAAAATTAATAACCCGTTGTCACCTTCGCGTAGCTTGCAGGTAATTAAGAGTGCATTATCGATAACATTGATTAAGCGTGCACTTTGCTAGGCCTCCATAGCAACACAACCCCGACATATTTTAATAACCCGTAATAATTATCGCTTTTGTATCGGTAAATATTCTTACAAAACCATAATCATGTCTTCGTAGACTTATTTCTCTGTAATTACTATGTCATCATGTATATCAATTATGTCGGGTTTTTTTTTAATCGATTGCCACATTGTACATACTTGCTATTATTATATTATATTATTTTGTAAATATTGATA
>CM069446.1:4384604-4515957 GCA_035610835.1 Ophiura sarsii | reverse complement strand
GTCCTCTATAGGGAGCGAAGCACATGTGCCAAAAAAGTCTGGAATTCCAATGAAAAATTGGTGGGAAAAAAAGTCTGGAATTCCAATGTCCTCTATAGGGGGGGGGGGGGGGGTTCATTATTATCTGGAATATCCCATTGACAGTATCCAATTGCACAGGTGTGCACTGTGCATACTCGCTCGGTTTTGATTCGTTGTTCACACATCACGGGTGCGCCGATTTTTACTGCGGGTGTTATCAAACGTGTTGAAATGTTTTTGTTCGTTTAAAGAGAGTAGATTAAGTGTATGCTTAAAACAGTACATTTTGATTGGCATCGTCCTGTATAAAAATATCAATACATTTGTACGCTTCATTTCGTGAACAATTAGAATAATCAATCCATATGCAAACATGTTAATTTGCCCACAATAGCACTTCCCTATTATTCACGCAACGACATCACCAAAGCGTGCATTATTTGCTTCGAATTTTTTCTCGAAACAATTAATGTATTGACCTATAAGAAAAAGGAAGAGAGGAAGATCTATTATTATTATTTTTCTAAAGATGAACGATGATGTAACTGCACTGTTTTCACATTAAATCGGACTATTAAAATGGTTCGAATAGAAACCGCCACGCCTCTTCTTTCGGTGTCAAATGAAATGTTAACAGTGGGCGAACATCCGTTCATCTTCAGCGGTAAATGTAAGCCACCTGTCACATTTGACATTAAACGAACTGCATGTGATTGAAAGAGATACACTGACATATCTTTTGATACATAGTGCCGATGATACAGCACTCGACTCAGTGCCCATTCATTAGGTTCTACGTAGCGAAAGGAGCTAAGAATAAGATATCGGTGTCACTAATTGTCATTCCGCAGCCAATTCTAAAGACGCTCGTGTTGAAATCGCAAAGGAAACGATTTTTGACTAGGCCCAATGTTTGGTGGTCTGTTATACCGGCGTCTATGTTGTGAAGACAAACAGGGAATGGGTAGTACGATGTGAAATTACGAAATGTTTGATTCCGCATTATGAAAATGAATGTTTTATATTTATTTATTGTTTGAAGTATGAGAACTTTGTTGTGCATGTCGTTCAGAAAGAGAGGAACAACAATGTGGTTGTTCAGTGATACCGATTAATGCTGTTGTTATGACGGCCACGCTGAGACAATGGTCATTTGTTGGTAATCTTGAAACCGATCTCAAGCAAACTTGAGAGCAATGACATAATATAATAATATCATACAAACAAAATGTTTGATGCAGCATTTAGGAACATGCAAGTATCTTATGCACAAGAATGTTTTATATTTAGTGTCTGAATAATGAGAACTTCCTTGTGCAAGTCGTTCAGGAAGAGAGAAGAAAAAAGAAAAATGTGAATGTGATTTGGTGTTTATATTTGCGGCGCAGAGCGAGATAAAGGACGGCATACAGTACATGTATACTAATGGTTGTGCGCGCTTCACGCAATGTACGCGGTACGCTGCTTAGTTGTGTTCGTTCAATTATTAATTTACCTATAGCTGGATTGGCGTGGATACTCGTACTCTCAAAATTATTAAGATGACATCATAATAAAACAGACCGTACAACAGCCCTGAAAAAATCTCAAATGTAGAAGTGTTGCATACCGTAAATGTCACATAATATTAGATTACCCTTGTTATTTCGATACATTTTAGCTAGTTATTGATCTTAAAACTGTTGTGTGAACGATAACCAGATTGTCATTATACAAACTAGTTAGTATGTAAACGACATTCTCATTCTCGATGAAGAGAATGGATACTTTTCACCAACCCAACCTAATAAAGTGGTACTGTTGATTATCTATGCAGGATAATCGCACAGATCACATCCTTTTAAGATTATTACCTACATATAACTAGTTCCTCGTAAAATATTAGTGTCCTTGCTCATAAGCAATGATTAACATTGAAAATCAATTTCCTTCGCAATTTCTTATCATTTATTTTATCGGCTTATTGAGTTATAACAACTAATTATTTATTGCTTATTGCTTATGTCCACCAATATAGATTTTAATGATGTTTTATTGACTAGCAATATTAATATTCTTTGTCATAACCCCGGGGTCAAGGTTGCCAATGCCAATCATTCTTTGCTATTCATTAATTTGTGAGATCAAAATGCCGGGGTCAAATCAATAAAATCAACAACTTACATGTATAAGGTGGTCCCCGTAGACAAAAGACTTATTAGTTTGCTTGTGTTTTTTTATTCAAAAGAAAAACAATGACACCCACTGCCTCGTTTTCGAGGTTGTTAGCTGGGGTCCCAATTAGCATCCCGCTTATACCAACGGAAGTATGCATAACCAGAGACTAATTATTAAATATATTATAACAGTTCCTATAATTCTAAATTTGCATGATGCATACACCTATTATACATTATAGATATAATCACACTAATAAAACAGTTAGACAAATCAATGAACGTATTATGTGCCTCTGCGGTCACGATATGCCATGCATGTCGCAATGACTAGCCCTGCGTACACCTATGGAAAAATGCACCTCTCACGTTCGAAGCTCCCAATAAAATATTGTAAGTGACCAAATCATACACCCATGTAATTTGTACAGTACAATGACAAGGTTATCCGTACTATCCGTCATACCACAAATACGATCATTGGCAATTTATGTTATTACGTTGCGACGGATGTTGAATTTATCGTAATAATAATAATAATAATAATAATAATAATAATAATAATAATAATGTACTTAATAACAATTTCTATACATTAATTTAATTAATTTGGTTTGCATCAGTAATATTTCATTTTAATAGTAATTAAAATGCCCGTCTTAAGAAATATTTAAACACTACTATGACTGTAATGACAGAGGCTAAGCATCCGTCACTGTGTAAGTCACCAAAGTCTTTGTTCTCAACGTACATTAACAATTGTCAACATTGTCATTAACATTATTAATTGACTAAGTAATTGTGAGCTTCGAAACTTAAGTTTGAAGTATATGTACACTTATTTTCGTAAAAGTGGAAACAAATCAACATCCGTCACTATGTAATACACCCGTTGAATTATTGAGACAGATTTGCGTCTTTTTAGAACATCGGTTTATCCCCCGTGTGTTTGCATTTTAAGGACAATTATTTTAGAATGTTCATTGATATAACCCATTGACCCCTACAAATGTGTAGCGGAATTCATCATAAAATAACAAATAGGAAGGGGGTTTTCTTACGGAGTTACGGAGTTCAAAGGGATTCCCTAAATAAAGGGTTCAACAAAAGAAAGTATACCACTTTGTTTATGTCATTTTGAGTAACTTTCAATTTGTTTCTGACCAAACAGGCTAGATAGGCATTTAGATGAATCTTTTAGGCATCATTTGATACCAAATTTGCCCCCTAACAACAAAGATAAACCATGATTAGCACCATTTAAAGGAAAATATCCATTTTCAAAGGTCGCATTTCGAATACACAGCACGAGAAGAAAAGACCAATATTGGGGTCTCTCTGTGTGTTTGTATAGCCAGGATTGACGGGCTATCGATCGCACAGCGCATCAGTTTAAATTTGAATTAGCCCGCGCATTGAGATATGCGCGGTGATCAGTACGGGATAAATACGGCATATGTGTGTGTTGACAATTGGCCCTTTCTTCTCGTGCTGTGTATTGGAAATGCGACTTTTGAAAATGGGATATTTTCCTTTAAATGGTGCTAATCATCGTTTATCTTTGGTGTTAGGGGGCAAATTTGGTATCAAATTAAAAGTTACTCAAAATGACATAAATAAAGTGGTATACTTTCTTTTGTTGAACCTTTTACAATGAGATTGTTGAATTTGTATACAAACGTGACAAGTGCGACTCAATGTTTACCCTATGAATTAATGTGTGTTTTCCTTTTTTTTAAACAATAAAACTCAATGTATCATTGCCCTGCCTCCATAAATGTTTAATTACTATGTATTAATTCCTGTATGGACTTCTGTCACGATTTGATCCATTAATTATTCAAAAATTGCTCAAAGACATATACATCATAAAAGAACATATCATTGAATGTGTAAATTAAATATGCAACGTTTTACCGCTAGCTATGTAAAACGAGATGCACAATCACACGCTTCATATATTATCCTACGGATGATCAGTCATATCATAGCGTGACAGGTTGATTATAGCCAATATGGTAAGTTGTTGGTTGGTCAAAATTGGGCATTTTGATCAGTCTTGAATAGAGTATGATCTTGAAACGTATTATATAATGACGGTAATGTGTGGATATATACCACGTTGATATGAATGTATTGTTAAACGGATTAAGAGCACAGGAAGCCTTCACCTATTGCAATAAATGTTAACAAGGTGCTGTGTTTACTCTGATATGTGCTGTGAAAACAAACAAATGTTTCATTAAGGTCAGATATACAGTTTCAATCATAACCGACCACCACTGATTGCTAATAGATCGAATGAAGGAATCAAATCCCAATGGCTCTCCCATCTCCTGCATATTTGTTTGATGTCGCCAGGTTGGTGCCACCATTCCTGCTTGAGTGCTGGTCATTATTGATTAGTACTAGTGTAGTTTTACCATATCCGGCATTCCCATACATCGCATGTCAATATTTGATGAAATGTTGATTCAAATGTATTGGTAAACGGATTAAGAGCACGGAAAGCATCCATAGATTGCAATAAATGTTGACAGGGTGTTGTGTTTACTCTGATATGTGCTGTGAAAACAAACAAATGTTTCGTTAAGGTCAGATATACAGTTTCAATCATAACCGACCACCACTGATTGCAAATAGATCAAATCCCAATGGCTCTCCCTTGTCCTGCATATTTGTATTGATGTCGCCAGGTTGGTGCCACCATTCCTGCTTGAGGTTGCTCGTGGAATTGAGTGCTGGTCATTATTAATTAGTACTAGTGTAGTTTTACCATATCCGGCATTCCCATACATCGCATGTCAATATTTGATGAAGTATTGATTTAAATGTATTGTTACATCCACAGATTGCAAAAAATGTTGACAGGGTCTTGTGTTTACTCTGATATGTGCTGTGAAAACAAACAAATGTTTCGTTAAGGTCAGATATACAGTTTCAATCATAACCGACCACCACTGATTGCTAATAGATCAAATTCCAATGGCTCTCCCTTGTCCTGCATATTTGTATTGATGTATCCAGGTTGGTGCCACCATTCCTGCTTGCGGTTGCACGTGGAAATGAGTGCTGGTCATTAATAATTAGTACTAGTACTAGTGTAGTTTTAGCATATCCGGCATTCCCATGCATCGCATGTCAATATGAAGTGTATCGATATGGAGTATTGACACCTGTCCCAAATACATCGGTACGTGTTAAGGCATTTTTCATTATAAATAATACAAAATACCACCATAATGCTTGGATAATATTCCTAAATTATTTAAGAACCGTGCTATTTAATATTTATTGACAAGCAAACTGTTGAACTTACGCTTACTTGTAACATACCTGAAACAAAGTATGCTCTTTAACACATACAAGCGTGCTAATCTGGCTTGTCCTAATAACTAAATTTAACAAATTAAATAACAAATTTAATAATCGAATCCGATGTGTCAATGTGTTGCATTTACTGTATACCATTACTCTCATTTGAAGCTTGTTGCGGTAGACGTAATAACATCGATATATTAAAAAAAAAACACGTAAATTCAGGATGAGAATATCAGAATAATACTCAGTCTAATTAGTAAACCCAAACACATACTACCAAATCAATTGGTAAAACATAATGTTAACACATTGTTACTTTTAAAACATTGCATGAACATTCATCACCTGTATAAATGAAATGACATGCTTTTCATTAAAATGTTGTTGTTTTCTGTTAAAATAAACAATGTTTGTGATTGACTATAATGTATAAATCTTCATTAACGACATGGACCTAGTACAATGTATTGGAGTGTAACTGAGCATCAATATTGTTTCTTTCTTATGTTAGATATGTTTAATCTCAATGTGTGAGCTTAACAAAAAGTATTACATTTAATAACCAACCCGGCCTATAAGAATGAATGCACTTGACTTTGCATGGAAATAGTTACGATGAGTCTTTGTTGCATTCACGTGTCCTCGCTTGGACTGACCTGTTATTGCCTCATCGTCCAAGGCTTTCTTTATAAAAACTTTTCATCGATAACCTTGACATTTCGTGATCGAAGAGACTATCTATACCACCGAGGGGCAATTGGATTCAACGAGCTAGAACGCTGTGAGGTTATATATATAATTCAAAATAAGTAAATTAAAGAAATATTTACATTTCCACTGTACGTCTGAGCCCTAGGCTGTAACAAGGTAAAACAACTATGTACGTTGACAGGGTTATGGTCAGGGTTTATAGCGTATGTTCTCTCTACGAGAAAGATGACGGACATATGGTCTCGTTTGCAAATCTCCAACAGTTAATAATACGTACGAGGCTAAACGACGTGATATATTTCAAATTATTTTTATCAAAATCTTATATTTACAAAAACTAATAGCAATTCAAAGTAAGCTAGGACAATATGTATCGAACAGCCATGATAATAATGACATGAAAAGCTCTCCGTAGAATGATAAAAGTCGTCACTAGCTACGTCAAACATCAATTTAATTAATGAAACACCTCACACCACGTCCATGCAAGCAACGCATTCCGTGAAAATGACTCCCATGTTGTGTCCAAAGAGTTCAAAGTGTTTTACCCTTCTTTCATTACTTTCATGACATTACAAAGACATTTTGTGCGAGAGTCACATAAAATATGGTACGGTTTTCATGATAAAAATACTGTGGGTTAAACATTTTTAGAGATTATGTGCAAAACGTGCTAAGTCAACCAGATATCAATTGAGATGTATACAGAAAGGTGTTGTTCTTGTAAATTACATTTTTTTATTATTTGATGTTCGTATCTCATTTTGTTGAGGAGTTACACAGATTTATAAGCTTTTGAATATATTTTGGTTTTTCCGGAAATTAAAACAAACAAAAAAAGGTTTCGTACATCTAGGTTGCCGTAAGCAACAATCAAAATTCCAAAATTCATGAAAATTGCCATTTTAGGTCATGTTATTGTAAATTATTAAAAAAAGGTATACAAAAAGGAAACTTGATTTTGTTATTTTTGTTCTTTTTTTTAGTTCTAAGACATTTGACAACCTCTTTAAAATGGAATGCTAAACTTTAAGAGCCATAGTTGTTACAAAGAGTGTTTCTTAAAAGTGGATACATTTGTTTAGTGGCATAACGTCTAGGTCATTTTTAAAAAGAGATAATAACTAGAGCTAAATTGTGATCATAAATCTGGGATATTAGTCGAGAGCGTTGACCTTTGACCTGCTGAATATACTGCTCACAAAAAGTATCGAAACACTTAGAAATGATCCAATATATAACGGCTCGAAAAGGTATGCATTAATCATACAATCGACAATCTTCTCGGACAAATAGCATTTTGAGTGAACATGCTATAACTCACCTTTTGAAAAAAAATTAGTTAGGTGCAGAACATGAAAGAGAGTTACAAAATACATCTTTTAAACTTTGTTCTACATCTGTAGCTTGTTCGGGTCCAAAGTTATTGCTCTCGGTAATTTCCGGAAATTCCCTGTATTTCCGAAAATTTCTGGAAATTTGAATATAATTAACTATTTTTAAAGCCAAAATGGTGGAAATATGGTTCTTTGATCATGGTTAAACATTGAAAGGAATGTCCTTAATGAAATGCAATGAAGAAAACGTAAAATGTATGGGATTATTGTTTTGAAAATTGCACACGAACATTTTCCGTTTTCTCACAAAATATCAAAACTTCATAATTAAAAAAGTTGAAAAGGTATTTGAATGCGGTTTTCTGTTTTCAATGTTATTTGATATTTTCTTTCAGGTGTACATTATTTGGAAATAAAGATTGCTTGGTAAAGTGGTTTTTGAAAATTGGTCGAAACATTTTTGTTCCAAAAGGTGCTAACTCACTGATTTCCGAAAATAAAGAAAGACATAGGAAATACAGTGAAAATAAAAAAATGAAATCAAACCAATGTTAACACTTTCCACGCGGCTACTATTTTTACATACACAGAACTGATTTTTCAGAAACCTTTCAAAATTGTCAAAGTTTATCTCAATGATTACTGACCCAGTACAAAGCATGTTTGTACTTATTTCAATGCATTTCTCATGGTGATTCTAAATATGGTAATGAAATTCAATAATTTTGACATTTTTCAAACATTTTGTGAAATTTTGGAATGTCGTCTGCAGCCGCCTGCCGCGTGGAAAGTGTTAAGCTTCCACGTAAAGTATCTTTCATATGCTTGAAAATTAGCATAATCGAAGAAGTGCAACATCCTCATTGTAAAAAAAACCCGTTGCTTTTCTCCTACATGTATTTCACTTTTAGTGAGTTTTTTGGAAACAAACTCTTCATATATTGATCCAAGGAATCTTTTTACCAATTCTGACAATCATCGGTCATATCCTCTCTGACAATACAGTTGCATTTTGAAAGAATGGAGTGAAGATTTACATTTTGACCCCTTGTGACCTTTTCTTAACCTTTGCCCCAAACGTCATGATTCACTTTTTTTTACTAATCTATGCGCACAAGATGAAATAAGTCTGGTTAAAATCAGAGCATTTCTTAATTGTCCTATAGTGACCCCTGTGTGACCTTTGACCCATCATGTTTCCTAACTTAAATAGTGGTGCACCAAAGGGTACTTCTGATAAAATATGGTCAAACTCAGCCCAATGGTATTTGACATACAGGTCGGTTAACAGAAAGAAGAAGAAACAGTAGCAATAGTATAACAAAATAACAAACAAATATTCAATATTAACCAAATCAACCATTCCAAAATGCCCATATTAAAACATGATTTTCTCCAAAGTACACTTTGTTGGCTTAGCACGTGTTGCAAATAAACTCTTTAATTGCTGATATATTATATTGTTATACATGATCTGAAATGTTCGGCTAATTTTTAAAACTAAAATCTGCCCTAGGGGTACTATATTCATTGTGACTTTTTTCGAAATTAGAAGAAGAAAACAAATATCACTAGTTTTTATACAAAAATAAAATTCTTATCACGACAACTTTCAAAAGTCACACTTTTTGGCTTCTAGTCCCACAGAGCAAACGTAATGACTCAGTGATTTCATATAGAGAATGGTCGTATTACGTTGGTATTCATGGAGATCAAATTACCACGCCAATTACAATTAGTGATGCAACAACATAATGTGTTTGTCAGTTTTTGGTGAACAAATGGCGATAAATGACATTAAAAACAATATATACAATCATGAATGGGAGCATTTTTCTACTGTTGAGGTAGTTTACCCGAGGTTGAAGCAACAACACGTAATCATGTTTTTTTTAAATATCCAGTCAATTCAGCGAAATGTCGCAGAGTCTCTATTAGGGGCGATATCCAAACTCTACAGTGATTTTAAAGCATTTTTCTAGCGATTTTACAACGATATTCCAACGGTATTTCGTTCTATTGTTAAAAGCATCGGAAAAAGATCGGTGATTAACTAGAAACCTCTCTACTTATCTGGCGTTAACAATATAACTATTGTAGTACTCTCAATGGCTGCATTAGTGAAGCAGACAGATCAAAGGCGCAAGGAAGGTTGTGTTATATTCTTTAAGAAATACTATATTATAGTATTTCTTAAAGAATATAACACAACCTTCCTTGCGCCTTTGATCTGTCTGCTTCACTAATGCAGCCATCGAGAGTACTACAATAGTTCTATTGTTAACGCCAGATAAGTAGAGAGGTTTCTAGTTAATCACCGATCTTTTTCCGATGCTTTTAACAATAGAACGAAATACCGTTGGAATATCGTTGTAAAATCGCTAGAAAAATGCTTTAAAATCACTGTAGAGTTTGGATATCGCCCCTAAGTCAACTATGAACAGATCGAATGCTGATATGTTCTGCAATGTCACTTTTTATTTCCTCGGTGTAACCCTTTCCGCGCTAGGGTGTTAAAATCCGATGCAACCCCTGACCACTGGGCATATTTTTATATCCAAAGATGTGTAGACATGGCCAAAGTATAGTCACGCTTCATATCAACTAAGTTGGTATTTGTGGTTATCTGATCAAAAAATGTTGTTCACCAAAGTTGTAGGGTATTTATTTCTTCTCAATAACCCTACACAAATTATATTTCAATAAGATATTAAATTGCACCAAAAAAAATGCTGACCATTTTTGAAAACTTGCACACACAACCATATGACCAATGTGTGAAGCAGGTGCTATTCATGCAGTCATGGTGAAATACACTGTCAAGTTAGAGCATGTAGTTAGGTACAATACTTATGAATCAATAACATAACAATAGAGTCTTCGCCCAATTCCGACACACACAAATAATTAGTGTCTGTTTTCAGTTCAATTTTTTTTGAAACTCAAGATATATCTAATATTTCCAATATCACATGTTCCTTTTGTTCAAAATGTCATAAAGATGAGACACTCATCTTTCTATCCATACCAAATGTAAGTAGCAAATGCTGGAGCTGCCTGTCGTTATGTATGCAATGGATGGGCAGCTCCAGCTGCCTGCCGCATGCAAAGCTCATCAAAACTTCATTGATGAAATATACTGCGCTATCAAAGATTCATGTGATTACATTATTTACCATACAATCTCAAGTAGATAAATATCACACATCGAACACTTAGTGAACATAAGGTTCAACGCACGCATGTTTTTACGTGTCTGAAAATTAAGCTTCAGCGGGCAAAACCTTTCAATCATTATATTGAAACTATTAATCATGATAAACATCTCAACCAACTCTCAGACTACATTGTAAATCCTCGTCTACATGTGACAGTGTTTACAACACATCATCCGTAGGACCGGGGTTTTTCAACCTTCTCCCTAGATTGTCGTTATTTGTCATGTCATGAGTTTGGTTTAGGTATTAACGGCGAATAGATACGAGTCTTCCCTTTCTTATGATATCAAACATGAACAGTGTGACGAAATTTCTCCATATGCTGTCATTAAAATGTCATTAAGTAAATTCTTCTTCTAATACATATGTTGAGTGTTACGTGTCCATATTACTTTGATTTATTCCTATTGGATCTAAAAACCGTACCCTGACTGACCCTAATCCTCGTGTAAAGTATTAGGGTCATATCTCTTCGGCTAACATGAGTTCAATATGTTTTCCAACAATTACCCAGAGCCAAGCGTATTTTTTAGCGCCGGAGAAAAATATAGAGTGGATGCAATGTCTGACCTACTTCATATATTCTTACCAGAACATGTGTTTAATTATAATTCTTAAACAGCTAAGAAAGTTTAAGCAATCTCATTGGTTTTCAGAGAAATCGGCGACATCTAGATGAGACATCTTAACACGGGGAGGTGGGGCTTACGTTTTAACAGTGCGCCCGACCTTCACAGTGCGTGGTTTGCTCCATAACGCGCACTTCTGCAGTGCGTCTTTAGCGCTTTTCCTGCGTTTATGCCGGCGCCGCGACGCTTACGCATGGTTTACTCATCGCATGTGATTGGATGGAGTGTGTGTGGGTTATTCGATCCTAGCAGGGGTAAAAGTTGTCAAATGTGGACAATAAAATGTACTTATTTCTTTGATAAATGTCTAAAGTATGATTGTTTAAGAATGAGAATAAAGGTATTGTTTTTAGACCGTACCCGTGTTATATTGTCTGACAAAATGCGTTCGATAGTATTATTTTTTGCGTAGAACAACGACGCCGCAAAATAATACTATCGTCCGCATTTATGTCAGACAATATAACACGGGTACGGTCTAAAAACAATACCTTTATTCTCTAAGTATAACTGTCACCGCAAATAAGCTGTACGTTGATTCACATCATCATCTAACATTCATATCAACTCGATTGCTTCTGTCTGACTTTATTTTCCGGTATGTTGAATAAATTACATTTGATTTTCCCTTACGAACATCGACATGACTGATTTAGTATGCATGGAAATCTTACCAATGTTTGCCGATCAGTCAAACGCTTTACAATATAAACCAAATGCTGCATTGATCAAGTAAATTGTCCATAGTCTTGAAAATAGTGCTCACAGATTGACTAACCAAGGAATTATATAAATGTGCGCATAACTCTAAAACATTAGCTCTTATATGTAAAAATATCAAGTTAAACAATTGAAAAGACACGTATTCTCTTTAATATATTAACACAGAAGTAAGCCATGTTTGCATTTGGTTCTTCTACATGCAGGCTCGGTATAGAAATAGGTAGACTAGGCCTGTTGATTAGCTTCTTCTACATGCAGGCTCGGTATAGAAATAGGTAGACTAGGCCTGTTGATTAGCTTCTTCTACATGCAGGCTCGGTATAGAAATAGGTAGACTAGGCCTGTTGATTAGCTTCTTCTACATGCAGGCTCGGTATAGAAATAGGTAGACTAGGCCTGTTGATCAGCTTCTTCTACATGCAGGCTCGGTATAGAAATAGGTAGACTAGGCCTGTTGATTAGCTTCTTCTACATGCAGGCTCGGTATAGAAATAGGTAGACTAGGCCTGTTGATTAGCTTCTTGTACATGCAGGCTCGGTATAGAAATAGGTAGACTAGGTCTGTTGATTAGCTTCTTCTACATGCAGGCTCGGTATAGAAATAGGTAGACTAGGTCTGTTGATTAGCTTCTTCTACATGCAGGCTCGGTATAGAAATAGGTAGACTAGGCCTGTTGATTAGCTTCTTGTACATGCAGGCTCGGTATAGAAATAGGTAGACTAGGTCTGTTGATTAGCTTCTTCTACATGCAGGCTCGGTATAGAAATAGGTAGACCAGGCCTGTTGATTGCTCGAAACTGTTGGCTGAAGGTGTTACTGGAAGACTGCTTTCGTGGATAGACAACTATATATTTATCTGATAGATCCATCAACGTCGTCATGTCAGGTCAGGCATCCAACACTGCTCCAATAAATCCTTCTGTTCCACAAGGATCTATCCTTGGCCCACTACTGTTCTCTGTTTTTATTAATGACCTTGTAGATGTTTGTGACAACGAGCTATATCTATATGCCGACGATTCAACACTCTATGCACACATTAAGTCATCAACCGATCCCAACACAGTAGCTGCTAGTCTCAACAAAGATCTAAGTAACATGAAAGTATGGGCTGACAAATGGAAAGTGACCTTTGAGCCTACCAAATGCAAGACCATGGTAATCTCCAGGAAAAGATCCCCATCTGAACTTGATATCTACTTTGGAGAGTGCAAACTACCATTTACAAAAGAACTGGATATCTTGGGCGTCACCATTGACAGCAAGCTTACCTGGTCAAAGCACAACCCAGGCATTGCAACTAAAGTTGGTCAAAAGCTTGGCGCTCTACGCAAAGTTGCAAATAAACTGGAGGCTAAAGGTAGATCTACTGTCTACAAGTCGCAAGTCCGCAGCATTATGGAGTATGCTTCACTAAGCTGGGCGAATGCTTCACCCACCATCCTAAGCCAGCTTGACAACATCCAAAAGAAGGCACTTAGAATCATTGGAGTTAATGAAGCTACTGCTCGTTCACAGCTCAAAATTGACAGCCTGCTGCTCAGGCGACAGGTAGCAGCGGCTACGGTCTTGTACAAGATGCATAATACCAACTGCCCACAAGATCTAGCAGGGTTACTTCCCGCACCATATGTCCAACGCCGTGCTACCCGTTCGAGCGTATCAATGCCAGTCCATGCTCTTTCTCTGCCGACAGCCAGAACTCGCTGCTTAGACAGAAGCTTCATTCACACTGCTGTTCCCTTATGGAATAGTCTTCCAGATGATATTGTTGGTAACATTTCAGCAGCTGGAATCCAGGCTTTCAAGTGCCGTGTGCACGGTCATCTTCTCTCAAACTCTTAACTTGTCATAGCCTTCACACTCTTTAATGACACCCTTCATTCAAGTCCTTTCAACATCCGACTGATACATATAATAGCATGGTGGTCATGGCATTTATGTCAGACAATATAACACGGGTACGGTCTAAAAACAATACCTTTATTCTCTAAGTATAACTGTCACCGCAAATAAGCTGTACGTTGATTCACATCATCTAACATTCATATCAACTCGATTGCTTCTGTCTGACTTTATTTTCCGGTATGTTGAATAAATTACATTTGATTTTCCCTTACGAACATCGACATGACTGATTTAGTATGCATGGAAATCTTACCAATGTATGCCGATCAGTCAAACGCTTTACAATATAAACCAAATGATGCATTGATCAAGTAAATTGTCCATAGTCTTGAAAATAGTGCTCACAGATTGACCAACCAAGGAATTATATAAATGTGCGCATAACTCTAAAACATTAGCTCTGATACGTAAAAATATCAAGTTAAACAATCAGAAGTAAGTCATGTTTGCATTTGGTTCTTCTACATGCAGGCTCGGTATAGAAATAGGTAGACTAGGCCTGTTGATTAGCTTCTACTACATTCAGACTCGGTGTAGAAATAGGTAGATTAGGCCTGTTGATTAGCTTCAATATTGTTCCATGGCAAAACAAAAACCAGTGACACAATCCTGCGTGTGCATAACCTAAGTGCGGAAATAACAAGAGCACGTTGTTTCATTTGTTTCGTTGAAAAATCAATCCATAATACTGTAATTTGAGTACCTTAAAAACATAAAGCCTAAGTGCGGAAATAACAATTGCATTTTGTTTCATTCCTTTCAGTGAAAAATGAATCCATAATATTGTAATTTGATATATTTAAGTTGGAACTCTATCTATAGAGCTTATGGGCATACAGTTCTTCCCTTTTAAGTTGTACTCCAGCTTCATTTTGTTTTATTCCTTTCAGTGAAAACAAAAATTAATCCATAATATTGTTTTTTGAGTAACTTAAAACATTAAAACTTAAGTGCGGAAATAGCAATTGCATTTTGTTTCATTCCTTTCGGTTAAAAATGAATCCATAATATTGTATTTTGAGTAACTTAAAAAAATAAAACCTATGTGCGGAAATAACAATTGCATTTTGTTTCATTCCTTTCGGTGAAATATCAATCCATACTATTGTAATTCGATATACGAGGGTCATTCAATAAGTTCTACCTCCTCACTAATAAAATCGCTAATATAAATGTCAGGCTCATGACATTTGTCATGAGTATAGCTCTGAATCATAGCTACACATCTATAGTAAATGCTAATTGATACCTATTTCACTTTTGTCATGAGGCAATCAAAGCCAGAGAGATATTTTGGACAACGGACACGGAAAATTACCCCAAAATAAATACATGCTTTTTTTCGTTTTCTCTCATTGTATGATTAGGTATAACCGCCCGATTTAAATACTAAAAATAGATAACAATGGATGATTTCTGAATATAATGATATACTATCATGTATAAATCAGATTGTAGGCAATATCAACCATTGTAGCTTGCATATGGTATAATATCAACTCGAATGTATTGCTACGCCTTTAGCATACTGGAATACTGATATTCAGTCAAATGTTCGTTATTACAAGTCAAGCCATAGTGATACTTCGAATGTTGAATCTTAACATAATAATAACTTTATAAGTTTTCCTTATATGCAACATTTATAATAGTTAATCAGGTAGTCAGTGATAGAAAAATATATCTTCGAGAGACTTGAAATATATCCATTTAGTCCTGTATAATGAATATCTCTTAGTTCCTATGAAAAGCAAATATGACTTTTGCAGCGGTTCTCTATGGTAGGGTTACAATTGATGGCTGTCTTGGTCTGGTTCTGGCTCACCAGAGGGTTTTTTAGCCAAGAAATCAGTCACTTGTATTGTTTGATGTCTGTACAAGAGATATTTGTAACTTAAAACGGTTGTAATTGACCGATAGGTACATTTTGTCTCTTAGAATTGGCCAAATGAATAGCACTTAGGAGACATTTGGCTGTTTTTTACACGTTTCCGTCGCACTAAAAGGAATTATGCATATCTAGAAAAGTACAATGAGTATTCAGACCAATCTACTATGATATTGTAGCTGAAATTCAAAGCTACAATTGTGGAATATTTCATACGACTGGCTTGTATAATAGCAAAGTTATGAGGTAGGAGGTAGAACTTATTGAATGACCTTCGTATATATAAATGCAGTGCATTATCTGATAATTTTATTATATATATATATATATATATATAGTACAGGTTTGTTGGAATCAACAAATATTTGGTAGCATCACTGCTGTCTCTACTACTACGTAGTTTCGTACAAAACACGTCTTGTCGTGTTGCACTCGTCAGGTAGAATGGTGAATGGTGATCATGGTGATGACACAATACAAGATATAATACGTTACGTTATAAGTTGGCACTTAGAAATGCATGGGCAAATATGAGCACTTGTCTACGCTCTGCGGAGCGAAAATCCACAACACAAAAAGTGCTTAAGACGCAATGATGAAAAAACTATGATACAAAGTTCTTGAGCAAGAATTTACTTGCATGCCTACAGGCTGTGACGAGCTCATTACGTTTGTTTAGTGTACACATGGTGGGCTTACATATAATATAATATTTTTCCCACAGGCATAAGTTGCACCTATTGGTGGCGCTACTGAATGCTTTCGCCTGTTTGAGCACCTTCCAAGTTATGGTGAAGTCAACATGTATGTTCTTTAGCTCCCATATGTATTTACTGAGTTCTGTGCTGTACTTCTTAGATTTATTCTTGAAAGATGTTTTGTGGTTTCTGTAGCGCGTTTTGAAGCTGTTCTCTGTGAGTCCGATATAAGATTGTTCCGGTCTGTTGTCATTGGCTGTAACTGTGGCTTGGTATATGACTGATTCTTTGAGGCAGTGGCCGGGCATAGGGCATTCTGTTGGTTTCCTGCAGTTACATCCTTTTTGAGGGATTACTTCTGGGGTCTCACGAGACAGGATCGTCTTATTATGTCCGTCTATGTTCTGTTTGATGTTGCTCGTGCAGCTGTAGCTCAGCTTAACCGTATTCCTGTTGAATATCTTGTTTAGAACGTGCTCCTTTGGAAATTCCTCGTCGACAATCTTGAAAAATGTTTTACCGATGTTGGTTTGTACATTTTTACTGTAAGGCGGGTTGTACCAAATGACGTTTCTATGGCGTTTATTTGATTGGTTGGTTGGTACCGGTTTGGCGGTGGGCGAGAATTTGAGCTGATGTTCGTAGCCGCTTTTAGTGAGGGCTTCCTGATACAATGGTGCTGCGTGGTTGAAAGATTCCTCGTCAGAAGAAATTAGGGAGAGCCGTTTTATATATATATATATATATATCAATTATCAAAATGATGCACTGCCCGTATCAAAAGTGCTCAATTCCTAAGAAGAGCGTAATATGTTGAAAACAAGCAGTAAATTAAGAATTATTTATACATAGTAACTGGCAGTTTCATGCACACCATCTGAAGTACATCTAATTATAAAATAGTCAACAATAATAATAATATAATAATACAGCGTATCCAAGTTATTGACACACATAAGTGGAATATCAATAATCCATAATAGGTGTGAAAGTTATTCTCCAGATAGGATAATCCATTATGAGTTGAATAGGTGAAAAGTCAATCACCAGATTAGGTACATAATCACTAATCAGTCATAAAGTTGGATCATAATAATGAAAAATGAAAACAATTGTCAATATAATGAATACACCCCCCTAACATGGTAAAATACAGCGTTTTAGGCCAGTGTTACTATGGGGACATCTGATGTCCACATAAGAAAACCCATGTCCACATAGTACTGTAAAAAAGGGCACAAATGTGCCCATAGTACCGGTGTTATAAAAGTATATATATATATATATATATATATATATATATATATATATATAATGATTTTGAGTAAACTTTTACATTTTATTCAAGACAAATTTGTTGAATAATAAATAATAAACATGATTACAACCAGTAGAATATTGCGATGCGCACAAATTTGTCTTGAATAAAATGTAAAAGTTTACTCAAAATCATTATAATTATTGCTCCCATGTGGTCGAGCACTTTAATAATAATAATAAAACACATTTATATAGCGCACTACACGGGGAGTCACAGTGCGCTGTACACACATGCAAAATGTAAGAACTTTAAAAACACCTAAAAATTACACCAATTAAAACCTTAAAATACATACAATATTATAAGAACACACACATTAAAATACAGCAAAATGTTGATAAAATCAGAAAATGAGTTCAAGCAATGGCGAACAGGTGAGTTTTGAGTTGTTTTTTGAAAATTGCGAGTGTAGGAGCATTTCTTATGTGTGATGGTAACTTATTCCAAAGTTCTGGAGCAGCATATGTGAATGAGCGTTGTCCGTATGTCTTGGTGTTAACAGATTGACGATGAAGTTGAGGAGCTGCGCTTGATCTCAGACAGCGAACAGGATCTGTAATGACAACAAGATCCCGGATGTAAGATGGAGCTAGACCATTTAATGCCTTGTAGGTTATCAGCAAGAGTTTATACATGATCCTACTTTTAACAGGCAACCAATGCAGGTCTCGAAGGATCGGGGAAATGTGTTCACGTCGCTTAGTAAATGTGACCATACGTGCAGCTGAATTTTGGAGACGTTGCAGCTTTGCTATTTGGAATTCAGGAAGGCCAAACAACAAGCTGTTTCCACAGTCAAGTTGCGAAGAAACAAAAGCATGCACAAGCTTTTCAGCGCTCTTTCTGTCCAGATATCTCCTGATCCTGCCGATGTTCCTGATGGCATAACATATCAATACTGATTCAAGTAAAACTCTGGGTTTTATATATATATATATATATATAGATTTCAAAATTAGTGGTGGACTTAACACATCATTGCAATACAAATTTGTTTCGTATGGATGGAAGTTAGGCCATCCACACTCCTCAGTTGCTATGCGTAGAGTGACAAAAATAGTCATATAAAAATAGTCACATATGCTGCTCCGCGGCGTGAAAGCATGGACTGCCGAAAACAAATTACTTCTGAATGACTCAAAGACTGAGGTATTGCGTCTAAATTCACGTTTTATTAAGAATCCTGCTCACTTCTCTACTATAAATGTTGGTGATTCGGAAGTTGATATAGTTTCTGAAGTGCGTAATCTCGGAGCCCTAATGGATCAGCACATGACTTTATCATCACATGTGAATAAAGTGTGTCGCGCGGCGTGTCTGGCTATCTCCAAAATTGGTCGGATTCGCAAGTATATCGACCGTCCTACAGCAGAGCGTCTGATACATGCCTTTGTGACATCCAGACTTGATGCAAACAACAGCCTGCTTTATGGTCTTCCAGTTTCTGCGATCTCCAAACTTCAGCGTGTGCAAAATAGTGCTGTGCGACTTGTTCTCGGACTATATGGCAAAAATCGCGTAAACATCAGCGATCAACGTCGAAATGAGCTGCACTGGCTTCCTGTGAAAGACCGAATTGTCTTCAAAATCCTCATGCTCACTTACAAATCGCTAAACGGACTTGCTCCACCTTACTTAAAAGAACTACTTAAACCCTACACACCTAATCGCTCGCTCCGGTCATCATCGAAAGGTCTTCTTGAATCACCGCGGACTGTATCAACTGCAACTTACGGTGAACGAGCTTTCTCTGTTTCTGCGCCAAAGTTGTGGAACGGGTTGCCGCAGCATATTAGGAATGCCGAATCACTAGCCACATTCAAGAAACTTTTAAAAACTCATCTTTTCAATTATCCATCTGTATAATATGTGTTCTGCTGCATCACTCCATTTTATTCATGTTATTCAACTCTTTTACTTATTATTGTGTATTTATAAAACTTTTAGCATGTTTTTATTTTTGTATAGATCTTGTTGAGTGCCGGTCCACTCATTTTTAATGCTTTGTTTTAATTATCAATGTGCATTATTATGTCGGGTTTTTTAATGAGTAGTTGTTTTTTATTGCTTGTTATTGCTTGTATCTGTTTTTTATTGTAAAGCGCCTAGAGGCCTTTGCTGGTATTTCTGCGCTATATAAGAGCCTATTTATTATTATTATTATTATTATATCGTACTTTAAACAGCACATAATGGTTATAACACAGATGGATATACCAGGTTTATATTACAAGAGTCAATAAGTCAAAGAGTCAAAGTGTCAAATAAGTAGGGCACTTATAGTCTAGGGTGGTTCAAAAGTGGATAAGAGATGTTTTCTTCTGTGTCTACATCCACTCACCAGTTCATTTCTGTTGTTTAGGGTTGACATAAGTGGTTTGTGTATGATGAAATACTTTTCCGTTAAGCACAGATTACATCGCTTACTGGTAGTTGAGTATGGCTTGCTTCTAGCGATTATTTTCCACTTTATATTATAATCCACCTTTTTGTCAGCTAGTGACCAGATATATTGGCTTAGTGCTGTGGCGTTTCTTTGGTGTTTATTTTTGAAGCTGCTGGTGTGTCCATAAAATCTTTTTTTGAATGTTAGCTCTGTTAGTCCGATATATGATTCCTCTTTGAAATTGTATATATATAAAAATTCAAAGTTTAGACCTTCCGAGAAAGGGAGTCGTTACTCTGAGTTTCATGCTTAACGCAATCGTCAGACGACAAGGATATATATATATATATATATATATATATATAAGTTGGAACTATATTATTAGAGGTTATTGGCGTATAGTCATTACCTCGTAAGTTGTACTCCAGCTTGCTGAAAAGTAAATCTTGAATAAATATGTGACCTTCGCATCTATTTCACACTGGTTCACTATATTCCGTAGACGAAAATTGGCTTACATTACATGTGCAAATGAATACAGAACTATTCCGAACATTTACAATAATGAGGAAAGACTCTTCTGCAGGCTCGACGGGCCCATATTTTTGTTTTAGCTTTTTTTTTTTTTTTTTTTTTTTTTAAATTGAAAAAGAAAAAAGGAAAGAATACCATAATAAATGCATATTTTGTTCAAAAACCAACAAACAGCTTCATAACATAATATTACCGTATACCAATGTTACTCGTATGTGCTATTCGCTATAAGTTGCACATTCCGTGGTGATGGCAACTATGACGCTTGCTTTCATTTAATAAAATATCAGTATTGTTTGACGACATTAACAAATGATTCAAAGAATGATTATACTCGAATTTGTCTGAACAAATCCCTGTATTAATTTGATGACATTACTAACTCTTGCTGAAGTAGATATGGTATCGTTGTGTACCGTTTGGAGTCTGCTACATTCTTGTTTCTATTACTTTAGCTAAAACAAAGACAACTTTAGAGAAATAACGTAACGTACCGTATACTCGTTTTGCAGGGTCTCTGAACGAAGATTCATGTGTTTCTATTATTTACGGTGTATAGTAGTAGTAGTAGATAGAATTACATATTGACAGATGTTGCGTGGAACAATTTCAAATGACATGATATGTGACAGTCATGTATTACTCATAAGGGAATTTACCGTGTGTTTTCCATTACATTCGAATGCCCAAAGCTCGTGTGATGTTTTAAGGGGATTGAATTTGATTTCAATTGAATAAATTATAATCATTCCTATGCAAAGAAAAATCAAAAACAGAATCACCGCTTTATGTTATTTTGTTCATGCCGCATTTCAGCGTTCGACCTTTCACGTGCTGCTATAAAGCCACATTTCATTTTTTGCAAAGTGATCTATCATGTGGTGCTAAGCGATCTTTCATGTGCTGCTAAGCACCCTGTCGATGGCAAGTAGTTTGCACAATAGAAGAGATCGATAAACCAAAAACTATGACAATCAAATAAAAAAACAGGTTTATCAAATCGAAAAACCAAGTTTATCGTTTTCGATTTAAAAAACCTGGTTTATCTCTTCTATTGTGCACAATACCTGCCATACTCTCCCTGTTGTGATGCGCGAAATGTCATGCGCTGCTTATCAATCTTGTTTGTGCTGCTAAACGATGGTATCAGGATTATTCGCGCTCGTATTCAATGGAATTTGTATACAATCGCATATGTTGGAAAATGTTGAAAACCATAAGGAGGCAAGCGTTTTACGTACACCGTAGTGTCATTGATCATGTAATAGTAGAAGATACAGAAGATACTTAAATCAGACGTCTTATATGACGTTTAAGTTACCAACAAACTGTTCTAACATGCAATGTTTTTGATTAGAATGTGGTGTGTGTTAAAGAGATAGATTGGTCAGCGCATTTATCGTGGTACACTATGATAGGTTCAGCGTGTCCAGATCATTGTCACTTTAAGTTTTGTCGAGCTTCAGCGGTTATTCTAATCAAGTTTACAAATATATGCGAACGTTGCCTATGATTTTAGAAAAACTGAATTCATGTTTAGATGGATTATTTATTAGTTTCAAGAAGCAACCGATAATGAGTCGGGTTGCATGTAATATTCGAAGTTATGCGTTTTCCCCTTTATTATTTACGAGTCACATTCGGCACGTTCAATTGTCTTAATGTCGATGTATCATTAATCTGAAATATAATACACTTTAAGCAATATTATGTGATCGTTTTGAAATTGTCTACACTTATTATTCGCTCTCTCTCTTATAATGAAGTTTGATCATCAGGAAAGACTTTCCTAAACTCATCAAATCTACTTTGACTATATTTTCCGTTCAAACAAATCACAGGCTAACAAATCGGAGACTATATTATAAACCCGTATTTTAGAGCGACATGAGATAGAACTTGTGTGCGCGCAAGCCAAGTGGTGCTGGTCGTATTGTTTCTGTGTTAAGGCCCTGTCACACCATAGCGTATGGCCTGAACGTGGCCTGAACGTGTGCCGACGTATTCAAAAAATAGCTCGAAAATTGTCAGAGTCCGAGAACGTCCAAGAACGTCCAACTTCCCAACGAATTGCGTCTACATCGGTGATGGAATGGACGTATCCATAGCGTATTAAACGCATACATAGCGTATGACTAACGTATTGATAGCGTATCACTAACTTATAACAAACTTATGACAGCGTATCACAGCGTATGCGATCGGCGAGCGTATGACCAACGTATTCGTAGCGCATGTCTGCCGTGCTCGACGTATCCTCAGCGTATCCTCGGCGTACAACGAACACGTGACTTATGCCGTTGCAGAAATTGAGTTTCGTACACGGCGGGACAAGTGTTGCCAGTTCAAGTAAACGCAGCCTAGATGATAACTATTACAATATCTAGAAGGGTAAATCTATATGTCCAACATACAACTTTAATAAGACGATTAACGTACCTCTAACGTATGTCAGCGTATGTCTAACGTATGTCAGCGTTTGTAAACGTATGTCTAACGTACCACGAACCTATCGGGAACTTACGCAGAACGTAAGTTAAGCACACGTTGAGTACGTCGAGAAATTTCGAACATGCTCAATAATTTTTCGCGGGCTCGACGTGTTCCAAATTTTCACAACGTATCACAGCGTGCTCTTAACGTATACGACGTATCCCAAACTTACCCCTAACTTGTATCAGCGTACACCAACGTACGCCAACGTATTTTTCGATATTTCGCATACGTTGTTATACGTTCAGGCGATACGCCATGGTGTGACAGGGCTACCGTACAGCTAGCGCGCATTCGGCGTTTTGGGAACTTATGGAGGGTTTGAGTATATAAATGGGTCCCTTGAGTATCTCATCCTCACTTCTTCATGGTCTGTCTTGGCCTTCTTGCTTTTTCCTCCTCCTCGGCCTCGGCCCCTGGTTGCTTGCTTCTTCTTGGGAGGCATGTTAACTGCTTGATGACATCGGCGGGAATGATGTAATGTGAGATCGGCGCGGTATTTATACGTGCTACAGCGGCATAATAAGCCACGTGTTCGTTGTACGTCGAGGATACACTGACGATACGTCGAACATGGCAGACATACGCTACGAATACGTTAAGTATACGTTAAACATACGTTAGTCATACGCTCGCATACGCTCGCATACGCTGTGATACGCTGTCATAAGTATGTTATAAGTTAGTGATACGCTATCAATACGTTAGTCATACGCTATGTATACGTTCAATACGCTATGGATACGTGACAGGGCTTACACGATCGCCCGGCATAAGGTGAATACGTGAGAATACGTCGAAACTCGTTGGAAATACGTCAGGCATACGTTAGACATACGGCACATATACGTTATCAACTCGTTATCACTACGTTGGCTGTACGTTCCCCCCAGCCTACGTTCATCAACGTATACCAACTTACGAGTAACGTACGAGTAACGTACCACTAACGTATGTCGGCGTATGTCAACGTATATTTAACGTACCACAAACTTACCGGGAACTTATGCAGAACGTATTAAGCACACGTTGAGTACGTCGAGAAATTTTGAGCATGCTCAATATTTTTTCGTGGTCCAAATTGTCACAGCGTATCACAGCGTGCTCTTAACGTAAACGACGTATCCCCAACGTACCCCTAACTTATATCAGCGTACGCCAACGTACATCAACGTATTTTTCGATATTTCGCATACGTTGGCATACGTTGAGGCGATACGTTATGGTGTGACAGGGCCTTTAGGTAGTAGGGTTCGGGTTATAGAAATGCACCGTGTTGTGTCATATTAACCCTAACCCTAGAACGTGGCAGTAGGGATGGAACGAAGAACAGGAGGTTAAATAAAAAAGCGATACATTATGTCCGCCGACCACGGGAATCGAACCCGGGTCGGCCGCGTGACAAGCGAGATATACTACCACTCAGCCACGGGGGGACGGCTTCATAGGCTAAAAAATCGGAGACCATATACCCGTATTTTAGTGCTACATACGATAAAACTAATGTGAGCGCGCAAGCCAAGTGGTGCTGGCCGTGTTGTCTCTGTGTTACGAAATAGGGTTGAGGTTAACTTGTAATATATTTGTCAAGCAGTGATATTTAACTAAATGTTGGAACAATTATTATCAATAGTTAAGTAAAACATCTTTTTTATCTTCAAAAATGGTATTTTAAATATTGAATTTACATTTACCATGACATTTGATTCATATTTCGTAATGATGGTGTATTTCTTATGTATTTTATCGGTTTTTTACCCTGCTATATTTAACGATTTGCCATGGCTATGGTATAAAAAATATTAAATCAATTAATTCACTGAATTTATCTTAGCAAAACTTTGTATATATAGGAGGGTCATTATTTTTGCATACATAAATGCAAAAAAAATGGATGTGAAGGTTAGTTTACTCTACATTATGTGATTTTTAAACCCCGATATCTCAAAACTGCTATCTTGGATACCGTTCTGACTATAACTCAAACGAAATGTCGGATTTGTATAATATTTGGTATACATATTAAGCCCTTCAAGGACTACAATATCATGAAGCCCGATTTTAAAAATTATTTTCCAAATTTGAATTAGCATGCAACATTACCTGATTAGTCGGTCATTTGACAAAAAGCCCAATTCATTTGTAGGGAAAAATTAACGATAAAGGGCGTTCCATGAAAAACAAACCACATTGCATAATAGTCCTTTAAACCTCAACCTACCTAGGGGTGGGGGGGGGGGGGGGGGGGGGTTACCACCCCAAAAAACATTTTAACCGGCGGCACTAAAACAAAAAAGACCGTGACCTAATTTCTTATACAATTTACATCCGTTGACAGACTTTTTATAATACGAATGCAATGGCATTTTGAGGTCAGCCATGTTTAGTAACGTCATTTTTGGTATAAATGGAAAGGAGACCTCTAGCTATTAGGACCACGCGCTCATTATTACAAAAACGTCTCAGTAGGACTAGGGATAATGGCTAAGTACGTGTGATAAATCGCTAAGCTCAACTTTTGTAATTATATAAAACACACACCAGGTACACAAGTGAGACGCGCAAATTTGAGCACCGATAACCATTACGTCATCGACACCGGGACTTTCGATCGCCGCGAATTTTAAAAAAAATTGCATGTTGAGAGATGGCAGTTTGTATTCCTTTTTGTGACCAGTATGATATGTTGTTCTATAGTGTCGCAATTTCGGCTAGATATTTATTTTTCTAACAAATAATGCTCAATGTTATGCTTGCGGGACATCTCCTTTAACGGTATTATAACATGTTAGTGTTTATTATTCAGTAGTTGGCGAATTCCATTTTCACTGCGGGTGTTAGCAAACTTGTTAAAGTGTTTTTAGTCGTTTTACATAGATCAAAATTATGCTTAAATTGTGAATTTTTATTTGTATAGTGTCGTGTATGAATTAGGTCAATGCATGCGTATGTTTTGTTTCTCGAAAAATTAGAAAAATCAATGCACTTGCGCAAATGTTGATATGCTCACAATAGCACTCCCCCTGCATTGATTTGTCTAATTTCTCTCGAAACAACACATACGCATTTTTTGACCTATAATTTTTGTTCCAAAGTCAAAGTTATATCACAATCCTAACCAAAGTTATGGATCATTGAAAATCACATTGTCTCAAAACATCTAATACAAGTCGAGTGTATGAACATTTAACGTTTTGGTTTTGTAAACAAATCAATGGAGTAAATGAAAATAAAATACCTCAAAATGTAGTTTAGCTTTTTATTTTCATAAAATTAAATCTCTGGTTGCATACACGATCAGAAATAAGACCTTTTCTGAATTTGATATATTCTGACCTGGTCCCACTTTGTGCTCTTAAATCAATTTAGCAATTGTCGCATTGTGCCTCATTTACTTATGTTGGGTCACAAATAACAAACATGCTCTAGTGACGAACCAACCTTTCGTTTTTTCTTCTTGCATAAATGTTTGTTTACATTTTCATCATTGTAAAGAACACATACATGTATTACTATATCCCGCCAAATCATGTCACGGTTTTTATTTATAATGTTAACTTTCGCAACAAGACTTGAATTAATTTAACCCAACTTGCGATCCCGGCTACCTAGTGAAAGGACGATGATTTTTGTTTTCCTTTATCCAGCGACGAATCCGTTGATTTAAATATAGACATTGTTAACTAATAACTAGTGTTTATATTTAACGCAGGTTGGTTGTTGAATTATTTCCGAAATCAACTGGATAGCGTGAACTTTAAATCCCAGGTACGCATCACATGGTGTAATAACGTGTTCCTTGAGAAAGAAATAATGATGCACTCTATTGTATCTAAAAATCGTTATAAACCAGGGACCTAAGAGCAATACAAGTCGTCTAGATGTTGATTGAACGGCGAGTTATAAATGAATCCCTTCTGTAAAAACTAATCGTGGATATGTCTTGCTTGACAACGCATTTACGATTAAGTTGTTCGCTTACGATTTGTTGGCATATTTTTTCCAAGTAGTGGTATTCTTAATGCAAAACAGTTGGGAAACTCCGCAAAAAATTGTACAAGTAACTTTACAATTCACGACCCTTGACTTGTGCTGCAAAGGGGAGGGAATTGCTATCTTTTGTCCACGGCATAATAAACGCTCAAACGTTATTTTCAGGGTATGTTCTTCAAATATTGTGACACAAATATAAGTGATATGGTCATGGAAATATTAGGAGAGTCATGTATTTATTATTTCCATTATAAATGGAGGTAATTTGAACTGTCTTTGTTCTAGGGCCCAAACCTGATGCTTGCTTGTATGCAGTGCAAAGAAGCCATTTCTGCTTTTGGGGAAATTGTGGGTGGACATTCACTTGTTAATAACGTAGTATTAAAAGGGAACATCATAGCTATCCATAGGTATCAAACACATACGATTGGAACGTATTCTAAGTGCTATTGTCTGTTAGGAAGAGGAGGGATCGTCTGAGTGGTAACGTTTTGTGGTGCATAATATACTAATACTGTTAACCTCTGCTGCTAATGCCGATTTCCTCAACTAATGGCCACATGCATTCATTTGTTTGATGCAACCTTCGTCAATTGTCACTGAATCACCTGTCGGCTTAACATGAGCCGTATTTCGAGTAGCTTTACAATTACTTCTCTTTTTGAAGAAGATGGCTGATTAGAATCTCATTTAGATTCAAAGTATGCACCTAAAATCTTGTCTTACGCATATCCTTAAATGATACAACTTTTATTAACATGTTTTCTTTTCAATAATGTTATGATCATAATCCGTGTATTGTCGCTAAATCAGCTGTCGATTTCCCAAAACCCTTGCAGAGCATTTCACAATTACTTTTCTTTTCCTCTGTGAATCTAAACATATTGTTGTTCTAGAATTTGATCAGATAGAATCTCATTAAGATTTAGGGTACGCATCAAAAACTCCTGCCGTACGCATTTTCCTAAATGATACAATTATTATAACTATTATCTGTTATTAAAATGTTTTCTTTGCAATACACAGTGAAGAGAAAGGTGTGTCCGTTAAGATAAAACAAGACTGTGAGGTACAAATTCGACTGCTTATAATGTGTGTGCAAAGTAATTGTTGCAAAAACAAATAGGTGAGGTATAATCAGGCTGTATCCCACAGCAACTTCACCAAAGAACAATACAGCAGTAGGCTGTATCCCACAGCAACTTCAACAAAGATCAATATAGCAGTAGGCTGTATCCTACAGCAACTTCACCAAAGAACAATACAGCAGTAGGCTGTATCCCACAGCAACTTCACCAAAGAGCAATACAGCAGTAGGCTGTATCCCACATCAACTTCACCAAAGAACAATACAGCAGTAGGCTGTATCCCACAGCAACTTCACCAAAGAACAATACAGCAGTAGGCTGTATCCCACAGCAACTTCAACAAAGATCAATATAGCAGTAGGCTGTATCCTACAGCAACTTCACCAAAGAACGATACAGCAGTAGGCTGTATCCCACAGCAACTTCACCAAAGAAAAATAATGCGGTAGGCTGTATCCCACACCAACTTCACCAAAAGAGCATATTTGATGTTGAATCCATGTACGCATAGTTCTAAAACAATTCGCAGTACCAGCTGTCATTGAGTAGGATTATGATATTTGAAATCTGTGTACCTCTAGCACAAACCTTTATAATCGAATGTACGCTACCTTGGGGATTATTTTGATCATTTTGTTTCAGCCAAGCAATAAAAGATTTATGGCACGTGTGCCTCAAAGTAGGCTTTGTCAATATAACAAATATCGAGACAATGTATAGTGGAATATCGTAGGGATGCCAATAGTCACTCGATAAAAGAAACAATTCCCTCGCTCCGGTAAGAGCATTGACATCGTGTACATGTTTTGTGTCAAGGAATCGTCATTTCGTATTGAACTTTAACGGTTCGCTATTAGATATCCCCTGTGAGTAAATGCATCAAAGAGGAATATTCAAGGTTTCGGTTCATATCACAACTAGCCGAATAGTCGTATTGCATTAGAACACACAAGGGGATACGAATTTATCTTTATATACCTATACTAGCCTCACTGCTTAGTTTAAGGGTACAGCATGTGGTGTGTGAACTCGTAATACCGTCTACTACAAGGTGCATTAACTCATAAATATATAATCGATGCCGATACATCGCTAACTTAACTAAGACAATGTGGATTTTGTAGTTGATTCGGGTAAACATGTCACAGCGACTTTAAGCGAAATTCGTTTCATTTCCTAGACAACGTCTATCGGAAGCATTTTGACAGTATTCATATCGTTCATTTCCTAGACAACGTCTATTGGAATAATTTTGTCAGTATATTCATATTTATTCACCAGATTATCATGAACATACTGTTATACAGTATGTGGTTTTCCTTGAAATTGAACAGAACGTATTAAGGAGAATGGTATCACTGTCGTATGTTCTCCTTACCTCAGGAGGGATTATTAACGGTCACATAACAATGTTCACGATTATATGAGATATTAATGCTTGTAGGAGTCTCACAAGCCGCTAGCAACTATATTACCCAATAAGCAATAACGTATTATAGCAGCCTATTCCCTCCCTTGACAGGTATTTCATCTATATCAGCAACGTTGGGAGTTTCTACGAAATACAAATAATGGTCGATTAAAGGAATTATGTTAATCGGGCGTTTCTTTACCTTGATTGTTTTCAAAAATCGAGGTACTCTATCTCTGCCGTGTCTTTCTGCTTCTTCTTTCTGGCAAACCCATCTACAAAATGCTTCTTCTCCTACGGTTTACATGCTACAATCACCAGACTTGGTCAGTAGGGCCCTCTACCAGACCTTCATTACAGGACCTCACAGTTTGAGGTCAAAGGTCACAGGGGGGTCATTAGGGGCCAACACGTGATTTTCACTTAAATCGCCCTTGCAATTTAGTGAAATGACCTAGGATCGTCAAAATCGGTCAACATATTTTGTTATAACCCTTCGCATATTATAGTTCGGTTTTTTTTAAATTAAAACATATTTGGGGTCGCTAGGGGTCAAAATGTTCTTACCATATCACTTAAAATGCTTCTTGTCTCAGAGGAAATGGCGGATGAATGTCAGAATAGGTCAAAAGATTCCTTAGGTCAATGCACATACAGCGATCTCAGTGATTAAACAAAATACAAAAAGTGGTTTACAAAATACAACTTGGTAAAGCACCCGTATATCTTGCTGACTCTGTTCAACCATACACTCCTCGGCGTGCTCTTCGTTCGTCAGAGCAAGGTCTCCTAAAATTGAATCGTACAAAAACACAGTGGGGCAACAGAGCCTTTGGGATTGCAGCGGCAAGAATATGGAACAATTTACCTGCTGTCGTCCGATTAAACAGCAATATAAACCGTTTCAAAAAAGACTTAAAAACCCACTTATTTAAAGTGGCTTTTACTCAATAATCTTTTTGTAGTCATCTGATATGTTTTTGTGCTCTATTGACTGTATAACTTGTTTGTAAATGCAAAAGCGCCATGAGCGCCATTTATGGCGGATACCGGCGCTTTATAAGTTTTCATTATTATTATTATTATTATTATTATTATTATTATTAACTAGGATTGTCAAAATTGGTCAACATATTTCTAATGACCGTACGCATATACAATAGTTCGGTTTTTAAAAATCAATTTTATTACAATATCACTTAAAATGCTTCTTGTCTCATAGAATATGGTTGATCAATGTCAGAATTGGTCAACCGATTCCTTGGGTCCATGCACATACAGCGATTTAGGCGAGTAAAATTGGCGTGTCGAATGGGGTCCCTAGGGGTCATTGAACTTTACATGGGTAAAACTCAAGACAAGCTCCGAATTATATAGATCGGACCTGTTTTATCTTGTTTGGTTCGATAAGGCAACAAAAAAAGTCAAATAATCATAACCAGGTCAAAGGTCAAGAAGAGGTCACTAGGGATCATTTTCTGACAAAAATCAAGGTGCACTGGTCTAAGACCAGAACTAGATCTAGTTTTCTTTTTCTTTTTGAAATCGATCCTATTTTGTAATATTTAGTTCAAAGAATGGAACATTGGCATTTTATGATGTAACGCTATCTATTTCACAAATGTTTGTATTTTTATATATAAGTGCCATTATTATTTATTTTCCTTTATGTATTATAAAAATGACGTGGTATTAATTAAGCTCTATCGTTTCTGTAACTCTCGATTATTAATAGTAAGTTGAATAACGAAAGCTTAACATTACAGATATCCCAAACATTCCTATAGGGACGATATTTTTACAGGTAACCCTTGGGATTAAAATATCCAAGACATACTGATTGATCATCTCGAAATTGTACCACTTTTCTTGTCCATATTATGCCGCACTCTGATGCTAGGATAATACATTCCACGAAAATAAAATGGCATTGATATTTTGGATCAATCTGCCTTCTGGACATACTTAAACATTTGCGATTGCCTGATTGAAATCCTATTCCACAAATGGCACGGCCTTTAGATGTCACCGCTGTTTGATACATATAAGAGCGATTTGCCTCCAAACTTTCATTTTATCGCCTCACTTTGAACAATCAATGATCGTAGATCATACTTTATTCTGCGGTTGATGAATTATGTAGAAAGTTCATAGCAGTAGAAAATGTAGTGTCACAGCATTATTGTCCGGCTAAATTTAATCGCAAGAATAGTAGTAATTATAGATGGTGTGACCGGTGACGTCATGTATTTACAAATGGGACATCCTCTCTTGATTCCCTCCGGGCAGAATATACAGTAAAGTTAATGAAGACAACATGAAATTTCTTTCTAATGAATTGTAAAACTCATTTATTTTTAATTCTTTTTGTGAAATGCGATAGCTTATAGCATTCCTAAGCAAGTTTAAAGACTGTTTTGATAACAATTTGCTGTAACACCACAATCTAGTTAGAAAACCTGATCTGGCCTATGTAAACTATAGGAACTCTTGCCCGGTGTGTTTTGTCTCAAATCAACAGAGGGCGTCATAAATGTAAACAAGGGTCACCTCATCTATAGTAATACCTCTCTGCTCATACGCTTTCTAAATGTCAACACCTGTTTTACGAACGTGGTGTTGAAAACAAACTCAGTGCAAAACGTGCACTTGTCCACGCGCAGCAAAACCTCAGCACCGCTTTCTGGGTACTATACAGTACAGCTCGAAATAGAATGGACCATGACATTGCAATGACATTGCACTGACATTGCAATGACTGACATTGCAATGACATTGCACTGACATTGCAATGACATTGCACTGACATTGCAATGACATTGCAATGATGCCTTGAGATGTAACCAGATTAGTGCAGTCATTGCAATGTCATTGCAATGACATTGCAAAGACATTGCGTTGACATTGCGTTGACATTGCAATGACATTGCAATGAAGTGCGTTGATATTGTCCATTCTATTTCGAGCTGTACTGTATAACAGATTTAAGTACTAGTTTGATAAAGAGCGCAACCAGTAAACCAGACTTGATGTTACATTTGATCCGCGGAATTTCCCCGGGGCGTATGAACGCCTCAAAAACTCTCTGATCCTACCATAAAAAGTAGCGTCCCACGTTACAGGCAGGTTTGTTTGTTTGTTTATCTTAGATGCTCTTATTTATCACCGCATCTTCGATTTTCTAGCATCTTTTTGTAATTACTAACGCAATGTGTTGCCTGTTAACTTAAGTATGTGATTTATACCTTTGGTCTGCGCTCTATAACCATCAATCATACACGGTGATATTGTTGACGAGGTTACCAGATTTTGAAGGGAAATTTTAAAATTGTGCTCCTATTGAGTCCAATGAAAAATTCATAACGGTTCAGAAATGTTCTCATCTCTATCTTTCACTTGTACGAGCTGCTATTTATGAGTATGAAATATACGAACCTTTTCTATCTTATTCTTCGCTTACATTCAAATAGGGCACTTAAAGTGTCATCTCCAGTTAAAATACATCACTAAACTCACGCGTAGTATATTCATGTTGCAAATAAAAGCGGAACATCAAATGTCCTTTAAAGTTCATGGTCCGAGCTAAAACTGATAGGATTCTACCTTGTTTTCAGTTTGGTATTTGGTTTAGACCTAAAGATGATGAAACATGACATTGCTGGTGTATTTGTACTTTAAATTGTATGCATGAAAGCCGTGGCATGAGACATAGTGAAGGCGTTTCCGGAACCCTTCTAATACGAAGCAAATATGCCGCTATGTTTTCGACCGTTTTGTTTGATTGTTGTTCTATGGTTCAGATGACTTCCGCTTCGAATACAATTAAGAATTTGTATTTTTGAATAAATAATAATGTTGCTATATTTGAAGGAATTTGATATTTTCGATAAATGAACTATTCGCTTTTTAACAAAAAGTGTTTGTTAAATAAAGTTTGCATCTTCCTATAAAGGATGTATAACACTGACCGTATCAAACTCTCCTTTTAGGACACCCAGATTTACTACAGTTTAGGGACACTTCAAGCACGAACGGACAGAACTTACTGTATTAAACTAATCATTGCAGTTTATCATAGAGCAGACTCACTGTAGACTACACAATACATTCCGTCCATGTGGTTTGTAACCAGCTATACTATAAATCTTAATTTAGAAATGAATTCCGCGCCGTTTGAAAGCCCGTTGAAGGTAATGGTAAGGGAAAGTCCCATCGATGTCTTTGAACGATATTTGATACCTGCAACTTTATAAGATCAAGTACAATTCGTCAATTGTCACTGAATCAGCTGTCGACTTCCCAAAAGCCATTTTTATCAGCTTCACAATTACTCCTTCTTTTTCTCTGTGTATATCATTTTAATACCGCTGTTCACTTGTCTGATAATTTGCTATTCTATATGTCACATAGTCATATTTGTCATAGTATCCAGGGTATTACATTTCGAAGTGTTCCTTCTTTGTGAGATGTGCATTGTATCTGGCATTTACCCATAAGCGTAACTAAATTTAACAATGTCTGTACTGTAAAGTCATTGGTTAATTGTTGAGACCAATTCAACTGTTACTTTTCACAAGTATTAATGTATGTTGATCACCACAATGCCGCCTGCTAAAATAAGTATTATAAACACCATAATGTAATGAAGGGATTTCATTTCTTGTGGGTTATCTTAAAGAAAGAGATTATCAGGCGAGATGAGATGAGATCCGCACTTGTCAAGAATCCCTGAACTTATTCCGTGAGCTGAAACATGCAGGTAAAAAGTACATTATAGCGCTGGAATAATCTGGACGAATGAACCAATAAAAAAGAGTCATTCAAGCTTAACGTGAGTTGCAATTAGTTTAAAATTTGCAGTTTCTATAATGTCGTTTGTATTATTATTGTTGTTATTGAGTATTTTAAACTCAATTTTGACCAATAATGGATTTGGAAAGCAAGCTCCTCAATTTCTTTAAGCTCCGAAGTTATTTTGCTTGGAAATGTAACCACCCACTTTTATCGCTTCTTGCATAACATTTCGTGTAACTAGCAACTAGCGTGTACATGTCACCATAGAAAACAGAGCAGGCATACTATAATATTAGGTAAACTATGTTAAGGTTGGTGTCAACCCTGTTTGGCGCCAAATTTATCAAGCACTGTAACTTTTAAATTATAAATGTGATGTACATAAAAGTATACATTTTTTGTAATGAAATGAGTCAGAGAATCCATTTTTGGTATCAAATTTTACTAAAATTAGTGATTTTTATATTTTTGCCCAAAAATCACCTTTTTGGCGCCAACAATTTTCAGACAACCTAACAATATCAGTTTTTGATTAAAAATTCCAAAATTTCACCAAAATCATCTAAAATCAATTATCTAGGAGCGAATTTTTTTTTTTGGCTTAAAATTTGTTTGTTTTGAAAATATTGACCAAAAAGTGCCAAAAAAATGTTTTTTTCTCAAAAATCTCATTTTTGGCACTTTTATGTCAATATTTTCAAAACAAACAAATTTTAAGCCAAAAAAAAAATTTCGCTCCTAGATAATTGACTTAAGATGATTTTGGTGAAATTTTGGAATTTTTAATCAAAAACTGATATTGTTAGGTTGTCTGAAAATTGTTGGTGCCAAAAAGGTGATTTTTGGGCAAAAATGTAAAAATCACTAATTTTAGTAACATTTGATACCAAAAATGGATTCTCTGACTTATTTCATTACAAAAAATGTATACTTTTATGTACATCACATTTATAATTTAAAAGTTACAATGCTTGATAAATTTGGCCCAAACAGGGTTGACACCAACCTTAAACGACACAATTCAAGAGATTCCTTATATCGACAGAATAAGTCCTCATACTATTAACAAAACGCATCTTAGTTACTTTTCACGGGGACGAAAGTGTTGATTTTCCAAATCCAGAGGCTACGTGCAACCGTTCAGTACAATGTGTCGTTGGAGTACTCGCCATAGTTTAATGCGTCTAGTACATTCCCTCATTGTGAAAGAAATAAACATGATAAAACATATAATGTAAAGTGTCATGTTATGGGCGGATCTGTCGTTCAGATGCTTAAAAAGTATGGTTCAAAGACAAGCACGTTTTGTGTATGTTAACCCTCGTCCTGTTGAGCCTCTTTTGTAATACGGCTTAATAAGGGTGGGGTGGTTCCCCCTAATTATATCTAAAAATATATTCAGATTATAATTATTTGGTCCCATGGTATAGATACATTCATCCTCTTTCCACACATACCCAAAATGTACAAACATCCCACGCATGACGTCACAATGACATCATAGACATTGCCGATCTAAAGATGCAGTTGTATTCTTTTTGTACAGTGAAATATGCCAACATTAAAAATGTTCGCCAAAGGAGTTACAAATATCGGAATTTCACCAGGTTGTTGGCTAAAGTAATGGAAATGATGTTTCAAGATGGCCATTATTAAATATTGGATAGTGGATACCCCATACCCTCAGACTTTGATGGTTTACACTACCCCCAATAAGGTGATACAAGCAAAAGATGTAAACGAGATTACCTAAATAGTTAGGTCACTTTCAGTTGCATGTTGGTGCAACCAGAGAATATCCTTATGGGTGGTGGGGTTACCTACCCTTCGCAGGACGTGGATTACAATTAACTAAGCCCTACACTCTTACTAGGACAATGGTTGAATTAAGTTCCAGCATTAGCAAAGACATATTCATTCGCAATCACAAGACACGTGGTTAAAATTAACTAAGCTGTACCTTTACTAAGACGAGGGTTAACTTAAGTTCCAGCCTTAGTATAGACATATTCAATGGCAATCACATGCCACTTAAATACGGCGGCTTGAACACCGCTTTACATGGTAGAGTAGCATATGCCTTGTAAACTATGATGCAGTTCATTTTCAGTGAAAACTTGATAAACGCCAGAGACCTTAAGTTCACCATGTGCACTTTGCAAGCGTCGAGAGATTGACGGACTTAATTATATCCTGATATGTCTGTTTGCATTAACGCATAATTAGCTTGGGGTCCCACTTTTCCTAGAAAGCATAAGACCGTAGGTGTTTATCAATCAGTTAAAGTTTGTGTCTGTCTCACTAAGTTCTATATATAATAAGACACATAGTGTTGAGTTGACCCTTCGATATTCATCTTAGCGCTCAACGTGATTACGTTAACATGTTTTGTGTAACATTTAAAAAGTTACTGTTTAGTAATCTTTTGACATTGGTTAAAGGACAACGTTTATATGCCCATGTTATTGCCAGTCTTTTTATTAAATATAAATGTTGTTTTCCTAGATAAATAATAAGCTTTCACTTTGAAGACCTTTTAGTATATCAATCGTACCTTTTTGTAAAAACAAATCGATTTCTCATATCCAACGGCAACTTCATGCATCCTTTATTTATCTAGTTCAAATGCTTTCTTCATAATCCAGTGAAGGGGCAGGTGCGTCCATTAAACTTTTACCTGCATTGACACTTGAATGTATTTAGTGTGCGAGCAGGGTAAATCGATTTCGAATAAATAGGCGATGTTGAACACAAAGTAAATGGTATCCCTTAGTCGTTTTACCTAAAGGTATCATCATTGTTGAATACATTTATCTAGCTCAGTTCCATATACTTTTTTACGGTACCTACCGGCAATTGTGTATAATGTTTTTATTTGTAATATTCTAACCCTAAGAATAAATTTTAAAATGTATTTGTCTGTCAATATCGGATACGCCCTGTGGCAGGTTGTTTGCCATGTCAGACAACATGCCTCGTATTCTTCGGTTTCAAAGCAGGATTTGTGTTTGTGCTTGAGAGGAGAATAGTTGTAACATTTGCCGGCGAATATCCAGGGGAATGCCAACAGTCATTATATTCCAGGTCCCTGTAATGTTTGAGCCCAAGTTTGACAGGTTGAACTGGCCATGACGCTAGTATTAGATAAGTTCCACCCAAGAATTACATCACCCCAACACCATTGACCGCATACTGGGGGACCTTGAGTGTGGCAGCAGGGGAACTGGTAGCAAGCCCGCAGGCGCTGCAGTCTTGCCACATGTCTTAGCACACGTGGTGACTTTCAGCCAGAGTTGGGCTAGTTTTAAAACTAAAATCTGCTCTTCAGATAATACAATGTGATTTTTTCTTCTTAAAATTTGAACTTTCGTTTTTACAAAATATGATATAGCACTAGTTTCTATGACAAATTAAAGTTAAAAGTTGGAATTTTTTAACACAACAACATTTTTCAATAGTAATATATAGGGCTTCTAGTTACAACCAGACTGAAGAGACTTGAGCCATGCTTAGGACAGCGGTGGAAATGGTAGTAAGCACGCTGACAAGACACAGGTGGTGTGAGATATATCGGATAAATTGTGTAGGAGGGGATGATTTATTACCCTGGATAAAGCATCAAAGCCGTGGTCAAGAAAGTTGGATACATACAGGGAACGGAACCGTAATGTAAAGTGTTTTGTGTCAAGGAATTGAAAAGTCTGCACAGTCTTTAACGGAAAACGCGACATGTTGATGATTGATCAACATGTGTATGTATTAGAAATATCATTTCACAAAAAAACCTGGTAATATTATTCTAACACATACTATATATAAGATTCAAGACTAAATATTAAGATTGTTTCCCTTCAAAATGGCGATTTCAGATATATTTTAAGGTCCTCTCTCCTACCCTCTGACACTGAAGGCTTACCCTACCCCCTTGTAAGTTTTTGTGTTGTCAAAATGAGCGCAAAGGATTTAACATCGATTATCTAGATTACCTAGATGTCACTTTCCGTTTCATTTTGGTGCAACCGGAAAAACCCATGGTTACCCCCACCCCATTATTATTATATTCGTTATACCGTCGCTATTACTAAACAAAACATTCGCAATGTAATAATAATAATAATAATATCATTATTATTGACAATAATAATATCTATATTTATATAGCGCCTTTTCTAAAGGGTTCAAAGCGCTGTAATTTCGCTGCCACTGGTGAATCATCAGAATCAGATCGCATCAATTAGGGTGCAGCGAATTCAGACGCAAACCTATCTGCACTTACATTGTAACATCCACCAATTTGTCAGTGCAGCTCCGCAAATTCCATTGGGTGCAGGAATTTGAGATAACCGAAGCAGCTGTAAAACATGTATTGACGAATATACTTAATAACTCATTTTAGTTTCAAGCCTACAATTCAACAACTTGTACAAAGAACTGTTTGAAGGATATGGCAGCACTATTTCTCCCTTTTGCTGAGAGGAACGGTCTTCTACGGTAACTATACAACATTTACGGTTATGGGATATAAATGCTTGCAGGAATCTCATAGGCAGCTATAATTCAGATTACCATGTAAGCAATCACGTGTTATTGTAGGTCATCTCTCGCCCTTGTCATAGTGCCATCTCAATTTGTATTATTATATGTTTACTATAATAAGAACATGTTTAATTGCTCATTTTATTTTCAAACCTAAAAGTCAACGAATATTGCAATGTGGCACTATGTCTCGTCCTATTTGCCGAGAGGAAAGGTCACCAACGGTTACCAGACAACATTTACTGATAGTAATGATATTTATCACTGACTTTTATCCAGAGGTTCTTGGAAATCATCAATCAAGCAACAATGAAGTATCCGGAAAAACACTTTGTGTCAAAATAAACAATTTTCGTTTCGTTGGAAAAGGTCATGAAAGATGAAAGAGACGCATTACATTGACAATATTGCATTGGACGTGCCAACATCTTCCGATGGAACTTCTCAGATTAAAGTGATTGCTTACGGTAAGATTAAAGTATGATACACGTTTAGAATACCAATGGTTAATCCTATGCATTGTGCCATTTGACTCATAATGAATGTATGCTATCAACGTCAACATGTACAACATGTCTCAGATTTCAGTGATTGCTTATGGTAATATAATAAAATGTTACGTTGAACTTAGAATTAATATGGTTAATCTTGCATTGTGCAATTTGATTCATAATTAAGTTATGCTATCAACGTCGACATATTATCACCTACACTTTGGCATTTTATTTTATTTTTATCTATTCATTTTTTACTGGGTCTGTCGTTTTGTTTAGTCTATCGCTTCATGTATCTATTGCTTCCACTAGTGTCTTTACACATTGAAATTGAACACCTCATGGCCTTACACTTATCACTAATCTATTTAAGCGATTCAAAACGGTTCACTACTATGATGACAATATGGTAATTATCTGCCAATTTTCATTTCAACGTTTGATAAAGCCGGTGCGATAGGGCTTTTAAAACATCATGTTTGATTCGATATTATTAATATTACCTCTCCATCATGCTTGTCGCTAGGAAAACAGGAATATTTGAATTTTAAATATAATCCTTTCGAGTTTAGATGAACGTCTAACGCGTCGACACCAACGTTCTAAGTGAGATGAGTTGGTTTAGCGTCCGTCTGGAATTCGGAAACGTCCAAATCAAGGTCGAGGAATTTTTTTCTTCTTCATTTTTCGCCCACCACAAGGAAACCATTAATTAATATCATTATGTTTGAACCTTTATTTTATTTGTGAATTTTATTTGTATTTTCCATTTCGAAAGGTTTTGGAATGTATAGAAATGTTTCGAAAATCTATGCACAGATTAGAAACCAACATGTTCATGAACATTTTGAAACATTTAAATCAATTTAAACGACCAGTAGACCAACATACCGGACCAGATAGGTCCTTACGGCCGTAGCGAAGGGTTTGGATGTTTAGTAATCTATTCTTGGTCTTCCCAATATGATGTTGCAGTATATGTTAGAATTCCCTTGTGCTTATTATCGCCCACGATACCCTTTTAACTAATCGTAAGTAACTGATGTATCACTTATAGACGATAAGTATGTGTTTGTTTATGTTAGCTCCTCTCAGCACACCGCTCACATTTAAGTGTATCTGACATTTACTAATACAGTGTGTAGCTACGTTAAGTATGTGACTTGCTCCTTTAAACGGCTTCTGTTCACCCTCAAGCAAGTTCGTTGATGTTTCGTATTTTCACTATATTATCAATTGCATTTATCTTGTTTTCTCTTCTGTAGACAATGTGACTTCAATGTGTAGACCAATGTACTTTCGCTATTGATCCCACTACATGTGAAATTGAATTGGTCACGTGGGTCAGAACATGCATGTTCCTCAATATTGGGTTATGTTGGGTTATTATAGTAAAATGGTAAAGTTGTGTGTTTTAATGCACCATACGCACTAAAACAACGTCTATTTAAAATGTAATTGCTGGCAAATGTTGAATGGGAAACTAATATGAACATTTATTTTATCTATTGAAATTTTCTTTGTGTTTAACACTGGGATACGATTGCATACATTCCATTCAGTTTGAGACACATCAATTTTTTTAAAGAAAAGAACCATCAACATTTGTATAACTTCACGTTCGTTCAAGCTTCAATGTGTGCCCATGTTGTTTTCAATGTAATTTTCAGTTGAGACTTAACAATGATGACGCATCAACAACAACAAATCGTTACTTTCTACGTAAATTGTATTCCCAAACGTTTGGAATATCAAATGTGTAACACACACAGTTATCTTTCAATGACAAATTAATAACACTAAAACGAGACGACGCTGGTAAACCAGTGTAATCAATTTACAGTGTCAGCAAGATTTATTTCTTTACGATCCATACATTTACTATGCAGCTATAGTAGACTACAATAAGTGTCTTCTTCATAGCTGTATGGAACCAGGCCGATGACACTTTGTCTTTGATAGTATAAGTTAGCTATTAATGTATGCCGACTGTTTTTCAACAATTATGCTACAGGTAATTCCTGTTGGGGTCGTTTAACCATTCTTGATGTCTGCATTTTGCCCGATAGAGCAGCTGTACAGTTACTTCTCTTTCCGCTGTGAATCTGAATTTCTTCATTAACCAACGTACCTCTTGGATGAAAACAAGTTGCTATGGTTATGTACGATTGTTCACTTTGTCGTATTAAGTGCCTAAGGTATATCATGTACAGATGTGTCTGCATTATTGTATGTATCGCATCCACGGAATTTGCACTTTCAGATTGTAAATGCGTCCATTAACCGCGTGTGCAAATGTCACTCATGTAAAAAGTACATTCAGCTTAAATCAAGTCATCGCTCCCTCACGATCTATGCTATCATTTTGTGCCGACGGTGGAATAGCGGCTCCGTATCCACTACAAATATGCAAGTTAGAAGCACTCTGCATGAGCTTTCCCGGAGTCAAGACTCAAAGAACCCTGTAGAGAAATTGTCTAGGTAACATGTGTGGCCCAATACACTAGGTCGTCAGAGCGCTAGCCTGAGAAATACAGTTATTTGGTGTTCTGATGTGTTGAAGGTAATATTATACAAATAAGTATATAGATGGTTATTGCTGCCTACATTATCGGCCGAGTGCACCAAACTAGCGTAACTTAATAGGGAGGTAAGCTACTCCCTAGCTAGTAGTTATGCTCTTACTGTAGCGTAACTTACTAACGATGTAATTCTAGTAACACCAGCATATTAACTAGCGAGGTAAATATCCACATTAATCAGTATCGTCCCCTCAAAAAAATAATTGTTGCATGCGTCAAATGTGTGTACATGTATCAAACAGCAATCACATTGATACGAATGGTGTTCCGTAGAATTATAAAACTGTGTCGTCAGTTGCTACGTCAAGCGTAAGATTAAAATAACATGAATAATGCAACATGTCTGTGGCACGTCACATCACGTCCAGGAGAGCATTGAAATCTGTGAATATGACGCCATTTGTTATGTTCGAGAATTTCAAAGTTTATTACCATTCTTTCAAATATAGGGACCATAATTACATTAAAAACACATTTTGTGCGAAAGTAACATACAAAATTGTATAAAATGGCAAACATTTCACTGTCAAAATCCGTTCGTTTAAAATAAATGGATCAATGGTTAAATAATAAAAATGTCACAATTCTAACGTCAAATCTCTGTGACGTGCTACAGATATCCTGGCTTTTGTAAATGTTAATTACGGGTTCGATTCCATTCGATTCGATTGATTTCATTGTTCTTTAATACATTTATTTATAAATTAATTAAATAATTATTGGTTGATTGATTGATTGATGGATTAATTGATTGGATTCTTGATTTTTTGATTGTTTAAACTAATTTTTACAACTGTGTATGCATGATTGTGGATTTCTTTTAAATGTTTTATAATAAATTGATCTTAAATGTATCATTGAGTATAATTATTATACACAAGTTGATAATAAATTGCATGATAAAATTTTCCTACTGATCATCATATCTATGTAATCGTCCATCGGGCAAATAAGAAATTGTCGTTTAGTTACAGCATAAACTGTCATGCTCCAACTTACTCTTGGGTCCGGTGAGGTATACGATTTAGCGTAAATCATCCGCCAGTTACTAGCCTAGAAGCTTACCCCGGTTTGGTGCTCTCGACAATTTGGGTTACGCCTCAGTTACTAGTTCAGCTACCTGCAATTGTTGCACTCGGACGTATGAGTTGCATCTTTGGACCATTCAAATACAAATATGTTTTGGTAATATTGTATACAGTTCATGTGTTAAATTGTATAATGTTTAGCTTTTCTTATTGTTGTGAAGATTATGTGGAAGAAAATTGAACATGGCGGTAACGTCGGTATTTGCCATACTTGAAATGAGTAGATTATAAATGCCTAAGTTGTTCGCATACTAAAGTTGTAGATAGTAAATCGTCCCTTTAGAACCAGAACCGTATATGTCCGAAAATTGCATTTTAAGAAAAACAAGTTTAAAAGTTCAATTAAAGCTGAAAATCAGAAAATTAAAAAAAAGTCTCAATCTTTACTTATACATGATTTATGAGTATAATACTCAAAGACCCCCGGGTGTTCGAAAAAATGGACATAACCAGTTCTGGTTGAAGAATGTGACAATCTATATCGTAAGTCAGAAAAAAATAACATTTTACTTCAGTGATATCGTGCTTCAATCAGTTGTTTACGCAATACCACAGCCTGCACACTGATGCATGTTAGTACAAGTCCAAGAACATGCTGGACATACAATGTAGTCAGTTTTGGCTAAAACAAAAACATTGGTTTATGGACATAGACATGGCATATAGACAGTTTTGGCACTAAGATTTAAAAAAATGGACATATACATTATTGGAATTCCTAGGGAGCCCTCTATTTTTTTAGATTGGACATAGACACTTGTGGCATAGATGAAGGATCGATTAATTACTATTATGGAGGTACTAACTTAATTTTGCCCAAATTTGAAATAGACAGTTCTGGTTTTAAGGAGACGAAATACGTATGTAAGTTGTTCGCAAACTCATCGGATGTAAATGAAGTAAGCCGAAAGTGTTATCGATGGTCACCATGCAATCAAATAGATAAACGTAACAAATCAATACGTGTAGTGTAAACATACTGCCATCGAATTTCTGGAGAACTTCAGTACTACAGACGTCTTCCAAAAACAACTGTTAAGGTTAAATCAACTTCGCCATTTATCAACTGATTACCTACAAGCATATCCTCGTTTCAGTATGGATGGATTGTTCCTCTCCACAGAAACGAATGTGCACTACTTATCGTGTCATCGAACTTGTTACTAAAGAGTGTATCAGCATATTATATTACAGACTTCTTTCCATTAGGAATCTTTATTATTTCACAGTGGCAGATGATTCACATAATTAATATCAAACGTTTAGCGAATATATCTCCTCTCCGTGACCTTTCCCAATACTCGATTACATTATGCAACATTTAAAGCCTGGTATTTTTAGAGCTTAATGCCATAACACATTTCCGTCGGTTGTCTAACGCTACCTTCGCACCTCTACCTCAATCTACGTAGTATAATACACCTAGCACATAGAGTCCCTGACCGGGTTCTGTGAGGTTGTTTAATTCAAAATAGATAACGGGTACCAAAAATCAACGATATACATTAAATGAGCAAATTTCTTCTCCGCAGTTTGATACCTCATTCAACAAAATCGAATGGATACTTTAAAGTTATGGCGATTTCAATGACCGCGCATAACAACAGCAAAGTTGCACTAGGTATAGGAAATAATTGATTTGTGTGGGATTACGCGCTGAAAAAACTCACAGCTAATCAGTTAAGACTTTTATTCTTCAAAGCTATTCACACCCTTTGTCCTGCAAATTGCGGTTATCACTCCAGTCCATCATCTGGCTCGTTCAGATAGCACACATCAGCTATGACAGTATTCACACACAAATCAATGATTTCCTATAACTAGTGCAACTTTGCTGTTGTTATGCGCGGTCATTGAAATCGCCATAACTTTAAAAGTATCCATTTCGAGAGAAGAAATTTGCTCATTTAATGTATATCTCAGATATTTGGTACCGATTATAAATTTTGAATTAGCCAACCTCAAAGCACCTGGTCAGGGACATTATGTGCTAGGTGTATATGTCATGTTATACATATCACTCTTAATGTGACTTGTATCATTGCAAAATGTTGTGATAGTATTTCCTTTTCGTACAAATGGCAGTTGGTGGAGCTGTATATAACACAGTAAAGCAATCCTTTAGTATCATTCGCATACATTTGTTTGACCAAACAAATCTTCAATATTAGCTTATTTTTGTACCAGGATCACTCATACACTAGCAACCAAAAGTATTAGGACACTTGGTTATGGTGTCAAAATCATCACAACTTCGGAGCGTATTATTTCATTACGAATTGAACAAATGTGTTGATGTACACTCTAAATTTCAGGGATTTAAATTCTAAATCTCAATCAGGATTTAAAAAAAGATAAATCTAACAAGATATAATTTTAATCTGAATAGAGTAATTTTACGAATATTTAATCACAGACTCGGTTTTAGTTTAAATCTTTTAAAGGACTTACATTTGAAACCAATCAGATTATCATAATGCGTGCACGTGATTCAATCTGATTAATAATAATAATAATAATAATACAGGACTTAGCGCAGTACGCAAAGCTTCAATGCGCTTTACATGAATAAAATGGCCACACATATTCAAAAATATTCACCATCGTCGTACGATGTTGCTACGACGCCATCTTTCTTTTGCGACTGTGTGCGGTGTACGTCTGTGAGGAAAACGTGGAGAAATTCCTGACCGAAAACGACCTGATGCCAGCACCACTGACACACCAAAAGGCATGCTTCAGCCCAGTGCACATCCGAGAGCATTTTTGAACAGACTTTACTAGAATATGTGTTTTTCTGTACGGACTCGCCGGTGGATGGAGTTTAAGTCAGGAATGCCCTACATGCGATGTTCACTCATTCACTGTGGCCGTGATCGGATCCCGTATTATTATCATTGTTTACTCAAAATGCTCTCGGATGCACACTTAACTGAAACACACCCTTCAACATGTCAGCGATACTGACATAAAAGCCACCCTCGGTCAAGAACATCCTCCTAATCAACTGCTCCCAATACGCCGCACACACATAAAAATCAAGTCCAAACAGATTGCTTTAGATTTTAATCTATTGGGACTTATTTTGTTAATTCCTTTGGATAAAAACTAAGATTGTCAATTGCTTTTAAATCTTTATGAGGGTAGATGTTAATTCAAAAAGATTTAAAATGTAAATCCATTGAGACTCATAATATAATAATAATAATAAGCAGTACTTATAAAGCGCAACAATATTTGAAAAACATCCCAATGCGCTGAAACAGAGCTTAATAAAACTACATCATAAAGCAATTAAACATAAACTACAATTCACACAAATGGAACATATGAGTTTTGAGAGAGTTCTTGAATTGATGGATAGATGGCGCATGACGAATTTCATATGGCAGATCATTCCAGAGTTTCGGAGCGATGATGGAAAATGCTCTTTCGCCGTAAGTTTTTGTCCGACATGATGGAGTTTGCAGCAGATCTTGACTTGAAGAACGTAGTGTTCTGGTTGGAACATATGGATGGAGAAGTTCACACAAATACATTGGTGCCATGTCATGACGAACTTTATATGCGAGGAGAAGAATTTTGAATATGATCCTGTCAAGAACTGGCAACCAATGGAGGTCTCGGAGAACTGGTGTAATGTGGTCTCGCCTTTTGGTGAAAGTAACGAGTCTGGCAGCGGAATTTTGAATTCTTTGAAGTTTTGAAATGTCCTTTGAAGGCAAACCAGTGAGAAGAATGTTATTATTGTCCAGTCTGGAGGAAACAAAAGCATGGATTAACTGTTCTGTGATTTAAACATTTAAAATCCTCGAAAAGATTTATTTTAAATCCACATTGATTGGCCCCTAACTACAATCCCTGAAGGATTTAAAATTCAATCCCTTGGGTTTAAATTTAAATCCTTGTAATTTATAGTATATCTCTACAACATATGCTTTTTCAATTCCTTGGGATTAAAGAAAAAATGTGCCTTCTTCAAATCCCCTCACAAATTGCCCAATTGATAAAGCATTATTATAGCCAATGTACTCCTATAGTGGGTAGTCTAACAATTTTGACTTCTCAATCGTTTGTCGATGAATTCACTCGAGTAAAACTAATTTCAATATTGTTACTAGTCTTTAATCTCTCACAATATTGACAATTGATCACTTCATTCATCTTAAGGTTGTTCCCATGGCTATTTGATATTTTATTAGAGCTTGCTGAGCTCCATCTGAAATTTGAGATTGATCGGAGGTACGGTTTTCTAGATTATAAGTTCTCTGTACTTTCTCATATCACCCACATAACCTGGGCACAATTCTATCATTTTATCCTGATTTAGACTTCTTGTTAAGCTAATTTGACTCTATATTAACTAAATAAATCAATGGGGAAATTTAAATCACTGAAATGATGTTATGAATTATTTCCCTTCAAAGAAAAGGTCCCGCAAGCACAACATTGAGCATTATTTGTTAGATAAATAATTATCGAGCCGAAATTACGTAATTATATAGAACAAACCATCATACTAGTCACAAAAACAAATAGAAACTGCCATCACTCAACATGCAGTTTTTAAAATTCGCGGCGATCGAAGGTCCCGGTGTCGATGACGTCATGGGTAGCGGTGCTCAAATTTGCGCATGTGCATTGTATAACTATGACTTCATCGACACCAGGACTTTCGATCGGCGCGAATTTTAAAAATTGCATGTTGAGAGATGGCGTTTTTTATTTGTGTTTGTCGTAAGTGTGGTGTTTTGTTCTATATAATTACGAAAGTTGGGCTCGATAGTTATTTTTCTAACATTTAATGCACAATTTTGTGCTTGCGGGAAACCTCCTTTAAATAATAATATCTCAGGAATATCCCAAATTCATTTAAAATTTCCATTTATATTAGAACACTAAAATACCAAAAAGCTATTATAGATCAATGGACTCCCTGTGTTTTCTCTAAATTTGCAGCTTGCAAGGTGTCCTACTACTTTTGGTTGCTAATGTACATTAATATGCACAATGAGCTTCTTGGATAATTTTCTCTAAAATTTTAAAACATATACCATACACATATTTTGTTAACACCACAAAAAAATTGGTAATTCGAAAATGAAAGAGAACCATATTGGTAGATTGACCTCGAAATCAATTCCCATACATCAGATCAGCTAAAAGACCTATAGCATCTTGTCATCTTGTCTGAATTAGATCAATAGATGGAAAATTTCTCCAAAATATCTAACACAAGATAATAAGTGTTATCAAGGCATTCGGCTCTGGCCCCCTGGTCGTTCACTGAACATCATATACATCAGTGAAAATCGTACATGAAATAAAAATAATGATTTGTAAGATGGATCTGTGTGTTAATTTCGAGGAGATAATAATGATAACAATTGTCGAAAGGCTAGCCACAAGCCATTAGATCCCGCTCTTAAGACGATCCGATAAACCGCTAATACCTGGTCACGAGGAAATTTCCACAAGCATAATCAAATCTGTAGCGGTCCTTGCACTCGACAACTTATTGCATATTATTTTTGTTTAATGTATTGACATCCACAACAAAAGTACAGACTTTTTACTAACGAGCGCAGAAATTACGACCAATTCTGACCTTAACATATGCCATGCCATATGCTATTATAATTTAAAACTTGGTGAGCTTGTTAGGCCAGGCTCGGATCAAGAAAAGTTTATGGGGGTGTCCTCAAAATCGGCCGAAAAAAACTCATGGTCAAAATCAGAAATATACCGACGGAGGCTCGTGTGTACCTCTGGGTACGCCACTGTTAGGCCTCAACTCCTAACGATTATTACTAGAACAACAATTATAGGGTACCATCACAATGGTATCAATCCCTACGGCATTTCGACATGCAAACCGTGCCACTCTCACAGCCCTTATAATATTCAATACGTTAACCATAACTCCCGCAAAAAGTCCCGCGTGATGATTTGAATATAAGTATTTAAGAAAGGAAGCGTTTATTTTTAAATTGACACCTGTTCCGGGTCCTCCAAGCAATGCAATCAAAATTGTGACTAGTGCATACGTGTGTACGCGTCACATAATAATTCCTCAATTCAATCCAACTTATTTTCTTACATACTCATCGTAATGGCATTGTGAACAATATGTACGTTTTATATCCCACCCCGTGACCTGTCGTTATGTTATACTCTATAACCGTGCATTAGTTTGTTGAAGGCGATGTATTCTTGAATTTCAACAGGGAGGGTACACTTATGAGACAGATTCTTTCAAAAGTTGTATTAGGTATATCAATTAACAAAATAATTGTGTATTTCCTGGCCTTCCACCAGCAGTCATCAAAGTATAGAAGCGAACGAATGCACTAACATTATCGCGTAGCACTTGACTAATATGGAAACAGGTTTACAGAATGATCACTGAATGATTTTCTTATTCCCAGTCAACGAGGCCCCCGTTATGTGTCAATCAAGTGAATACATGTACAGGTGGCTAGCCTAAATCACTGTAACGCATTTAATTCACTAGAAATTATTAACAACGAGTTATCCGGTCTCTGTCAGCGATTTGCGGTTCACATTCCTTCAAGCTATTGGGACAACTATGAATCCGTTATCCGAGTGCACAAGTGTACATTGAAAAGGAAATATTATCGACCATATCACGTACATGTCTATCCTACGCACTGTCTGTGTCTATATTATTTGTAATCAATGACTTGTGGATAATACTGGTAAAGTTTATTATTACAGATGTTACTAAGATATCAGGAATAGGCTCCTTTTTATATGTGTTGTTTATTTTTTGTTAGATGGAATACTCCAAGTTCTTAGCGAAGCTACATGTTGCTTATAAATAGGTTGCAGTATTTTTACGATGTAATGTTTAATTGGAGAATAAATCAAACTATCCATCCTTTAGGATCACCTTCTAATACCCATCAGCGTAAACAAAATTGGGCACAAATATAAGAAACCTCATTGGTTGACAACCTGACCACATGTTGCTCCCACTGTTTATATATTGCAGTCATGGTGAGAACTCAATAAGAGTTGCAGGTTGAATATACAGACCCAGTTTATTTTATTTTTAAAGTAAACGGCCACTGCTTCGTGTATAGCATTTTGCGTGCACATCATTTGAAAAAGGAGTGAGCTTACTCTAATATTAATCTATATAAAAGAATGAAACACTGTCCAGCCATTCACGATATTGAGTATGTCGACATGATAGGTACTCACACTACCAACATGCATCATACATACATAATAATGTCGGTTTCCCATATCCAAAGACTACATGCATCGGTTGAGTTGCGTCTTTGGGGTATTCGATTTAATGTAACCAGTGTACCAAATGTTTAGAGACTTGCTTGCTTACTTGCTTAACTCGGGTGGTGTCTTTATGTATATAACTTGTCTCCAATCCTGTATCTTGCTTGAGTAAATCAATGAATGCCAGAGCAGGTCTTCCCGGCTTTCTATGGTCATGTTTGGGGGTCCAGTGCACCAGTATGGAGACTGCCTCTTCACTTCTGTAACAGTGGCCAGCAATCATTGTCCGTCTCTTCTGAATCGTCTGGCTTATTTTGGGGAGACTTAAACTTAACCAAACATATTGTAATATATTTGGTCACGTTTTAGTTACTTAAACTTAAGTTTAAGTAAGTTTAGATAATCTATTTTTCAAAGACATGCTAATATATATAGTATTTCAGGTGCGTGTAGCTCAAGGTGACTTAACATTATTTTACAAAATCAATTTGTGTATTTCAAAGCGACATTTGTAAAGTGAAAAAAGCATTCCGTTTTGTATATCGCTAAAGTTTCCTTAGCATTGTTTTATGAATACAATTCAAAACCCCCGCACATATCATTGTAGAGTAGCATTTTCCATGACAAACATGATGCAGTTTATTCTCGTGATATGAACCTAAATAACACCGCGTGCACTTTGCAATCCGACAAGGTATTGAGTGACTGGTGAGCTTTACATCAATGCTTACCAAGCATGTGGGTCCCCTGCTACTACTACTACTACTACTACCTGATATTTATACCGCGCCAAAAAACCAATACAATTGCACTAAGACGCATAAAAACACAAACAATGGATGAAAAAATAAATACATAAGTCAAATAACAGCAGAAAAGTCAATGCAAACATGATGAATTAAGTTATTGATTGTAAGCATTATAGAAGAGATGTTGCTTGAGCAGTTTCTTGAATATGTGAATTGAGGAAGCACATTTAACATGATTTGGTATGCATTCCAAAGTTTAGGTCCATAGCAAGAAAAAGATCTGTCGGCGAACGTTGAACAATGTGTCCTGTGCTCAGTGAGAATGAGTGAGAATCAGTGAGTCAGTTTTTTCGGAAAAACGTAAGGTCATAGGTTGTTAGCACTCACTTTGGTAGTTTTCATAATTGTCTAAATCACTCACATTACTTGTGAGACAAAAACAGCTGTTAGCATTTCGAAATCAATATTACAAATCAACCACAGCATATAAAGCTGTTTTAATCTACATTCGTCACTCATTTTAAGCAAAATTGGTTTAGTCTTGGTCGAAGGTCATACACTACATTCCCAAATTGTTACCAGTGTTTAATATTTCATGACCCTTAATCTGTTTTATTATCCGTTTAGCATTAAATTATGTATTTTATATGTTATCGCTCTTTTATCATGTATTTATATGTATTTTTAATGATAATATTATATGTTTTTATATTGTAACAAATGCGCAATTTGGCCTTTGGCCACGATGTTATTTTATAATAGATTGAATCTTGAATCCTAAATTAAATTAAAAACCTCGTAATTTAACCATATAACTATGGTATTTACTCTGATAATAAGATTTCACACAACTTTTTTTTTATATAGAAGACATACGTATCTTCAAAGAAAACAATGATTTGAACAAACCAGAATCTCGATAGCTGAGAAAATCACTAGACTTTAATTCGATCTGTTGGTAAATAATATAAAACATCGTGAAAACAAATTGTTAATTTCTCTAACAAAAAAAAAGACAATATTAATTATTATCAATCTTATTGTGAGAGTTTAATGAATTTGCCGTCAGACAAGATTTTCTATTACTAGATTTTTTAAATTAGTCTTGTTTACCGGTATTTTTAATTAAATGTTTGTTTTGTGTTTGTATTTTTGTAGTGATGTGGGGGTTTATGTGGGCGGGGAGGGAGGGGGGTTAAATGATTTGGTTAATTTTACATTGTTTGGCTTTTCTGCCCCGGGGGGGGGGGGGGGTGTCAGTGAACATATCAAGTGGGTACACATGCGCGTCCAAGCACTTCTGAAATGGACCCTAAATGGCGTAAACCAGAACACTATTTTGATACCCCTAAATGGCGTAACACATACAAACCCTACCCTAAACGGCGTTACCAACACTCAATAATGCACCCCTAAATGGCGTAATACACTAATGCTCAAAATATTATTAATTCATAATCATATGACTCATACAGATATGCATACACCCCTACATACACCCCTACATCTATTCATGCACCTATACAGATAAGCATGTGATATGGTATATATGCGAAAAGTCACACATACAACAATTAGTACCCCTAAACGTCGATACCTCGATGCTGTAATGGATACCCTAAAAGATGATGCCCCCTAAAAAGTACCCCTTTTTCAGAAAGACGTCGACGACGTCGTGTGGTACAATCTGGACCCTTTTCGGGGTTTTTGGACGCGGATGCGTACCCGCTTGGTATGTTCACTGACCCCCCCCCCCCCCCCCCCCCCGGGATTTCTGCGCCCTTCGGACATTATCGACAATTCACCGATACTTTCACGAGCATTTTTAAGACAAAAACACGCCTAACTGACAACTTTACCTAAGAAGTGTGTCCGGCCATGGTTTCTGTTTTTCCTTCGTCACCTTATCTCGGATTCCCAATATGAGGTTACATTTGTATTTGTAAGCATTCCCTCGGGCATGTTAAAGCCCCCAATGTCCTCTTAAGTAACCGTTAAATACATGATGTATCGCTTTTAGAGGAGAATGAGGAGGTGTTTGTTTATCTTAGCTCATCGTATCACACCGTTCGCATTTTAGATCATCTGTCGTGTCTGCATTCCCTGACACAGATAGTAGTGACAGTTGTAGATGTGTAATTTGCCCTCTTGAATGCTCTTGTTAACTCTCCGGAATCGCAGGTGATGTTTTGTATTTACTGTGCCTCTCCGCCCCGTAGACTCATGTTACTTCTATGTATATCAGGCATTCTCAAATGGTGGCGCATCAAGGCATCCAAAGTGGCGCGAGAGTGGTTACAATTTGTTTTAAAAATAAATCATATCATGATATAGCCAGATTCCATAGGCCTATGACGGTCAAATGTATAAAGACAGCATTTTTTCGCGCGCTACGCGCGCATGTGCCCTCAAAAGAGTAATATTAGTTACTATGTTGCCTACATAGCCTATATATGTTTAAATATTTTGTGACGGGAATTTTGCCATTGTAAATTATAAAAAATATGACCAAGTGGAGCTTCAACAAGTTGGTTACTTAAATGTGGCGCATCAGTAAATCTAGTTGAGAAAGCCTGATGTATATGCTAATAACCTTTAGCTATGAATCACACTTCTTCAATATGACCAACTCATATGGATACTTAAATTAGTTTCGTTTTGTTGGGCTACAATGCATTTTAAGTAAAATTGTAAATTTATTATTGTATAGCACCTTACGCACCAAAAACAACGTGTTTTAACATTAAAATGCTTTACCATTTGCCAGTAAATAACTAGCATGAACGTTCCCCAGCCTATCTCTTTCTTATTCTTGATTCAGACTGTTTTTGGATCACCCTGCAATATATATTTGAGCTTCCAATCCTGAACGATTTAAAGTTTCTAAATATCTGACTATTGCAGCTGTTTTAATGGCACATACTCACAACAGACTTCTCGAAGTATCCTTTTCACAGCTTTATGGAACCAGACCAATGACATTTTCTGGTTGATAGTATTAGTTAGCTATTAATTCTTTGCCGAATCGATGCCTTTCAGAATGTATGCTCAAGGTAATTCCCATTGGTGTCTTGTAACCATTCTTAATATTTTCAATTCGTCTGAACGAGCAGCTGAACAGTTACTTCTCTATCCGCTGTGAATCTGCATTTCTTTAACGTTAACCGATATACCCTTTGGATGAAGACAAGATGTTTTGTTATATGTACGATTGTTCTATTGCAGATGTTTCTGCATTATTGTATGTAATATTCTACCTGTAATATTCGCATCCACAGAGGTTGCACCTTTAACTAACACATTCATATTTTGAAATGTTTCCATTAAGAACGTTTGTGAAAGGTACATCCAGCTGAATTGAATCTCCGTTCCCTAGCGAGCTTTGTATATACAGTCATCACAATAAGTAACTGACCAGGTAATAAACATGCTGATAACTCTAAAAGTGTAACTCCTACATAAACATATTTAATAATAAAGTTGTTGAGAAATTTCTCTTCTTGAATTTGAGATATTACACGCTAAGAATGGTTGATTAATAAGGGAGTTACGATCCCAAACGTTAGGGCAAGTCTGATTTTCATTTTAACATTTTCTTTTCAACACGGACAGGTAAAGCGTGTGTGCCGTATTGATCAACCGTAACAATGCCACCGGCCGACTATCCAACAACCAGGCCATCGACGGGTGAATTGGCACTACCACTACTGGTAATCAATAATTTGCCGGTCTGAGTCCCCGTGTTGAAAATGAAAATGTGAAAATGAAAATCAGACTTGACAGTACAGTTGGGATTGTAACTTCCTTAATAATCAGCCATTCTTAGCGTGTAATATCTCAAATTCAAGAAAAGAAATTTCTCAACATGTTTATAATTTAATATGTTTATGTAGGAGTTATACTTTTAGAGTTATCAGCACATTTATTACCTGTTCAGTTACTTATTGTGATGACTGTATATAACCACAGTCTGGTAAGGGAACGCAGCGACTAGCTTAGTAAACTCCGCAATAAATCGAAACATTGAGAAATGGGAAATGAAACACCGAGTGCCTTTGCGTTTCCCGTCGGTTATAAGAATCATTCCCCCATCCCCATTGCAGGTCACTAACTGTGGTCTATGACGTGTATGCGGATTACCGCCAAAGAACAATAATGTTCAACCCTGCAATCAAAAGTGTTATTAAGGACCCCTTTTTGTAAACCACCTGTGTGTGCGTTAATTGTCAACAAATTAACAGCATTTACAGATTTTGCGAATTATGACAAACAATGTAGTTGCCTGTTTCGTATTAATTGTTGAAATTAATTTCGTCAGTGCGAGCCGCCATTTTTGGAATATTTCTATGAACTACAATTCCGTGCGGGTATAGTCTTAGCGGAACTGTCGCTATAGCAACGGGCAAAGGTCGCGAATTTTTGGGCAAAGTTCACGCTGAATAAGAGGTCACCGAACTTTTCAGCTACGATCGGCTCGGAGCAAATTGATAGTGTAGTCAATGGGTAGAAAATTGGTGAAATACATTATAGCCTACGCGTGGCCCACTCTGGGCGAAATGGAAACAAAAGTAACTGTAAATATAAACTAACTGGGGTATGCATTTTGAACTGGCATTGCTTTTATCATGTTTGGTCCACTTAATTAATTCGTCAGACTAGACTCAGAAATAACAGATGTGTGTTCTAGATGATTACACATGTGTATTGGTAGTTTATACAGTACATGTTTTAATTTTTGTCATGTTTAGCTTTTCTCAATGCTATTTTGGAACATTATCGATTATTGTGGTAGCGTCGGTTCACCTTAATCAGGGCTGTCAACTCTCCCGCATTAGGCGGGAGTCACCCGCATAGACACTCTTTCTCCCGCACTCCCGCATAGCATATAAAATCTCCCGCATCAACAAAATTACCTCAATTAAAGTGTGTATCAACACCTTTATACTGGCTTCCGTCGGTACATTTGCGATTTTGGGTACATTTGCGATTTTGACCATGCAATTTTCGTGCGGATTTGAGGAAAACATCATCCCTACTAATGACTCGACTTGACCTTTTTGAGGTGTGATGTCAGAATCGGGATATAGACTCTTGGTAATGTGTACCTGCCTTCGTCTTTGTTGAGTGATGGTTGGTTGGCTCTGATGTAAATTGCCTCCTTGACACCTCTCTCAAACCAACGAGGATCCCTATCCAAGATCTTGACTTTGTCTAAGTCAACGCTGTGTCCTGGCGACTCAATATGGATGTGTTGGGATACCTCGGACGAGGTGGAACTAGGACGCCTGTGTTCTAGAAACCGTGTCTTTAATGAGCGTTAGGTTTCTCCGATGTATGACTCGGAGCAAAGACCCCGGGTAGTCTGACCCTGACAAGGGATCATGTACACTGGGCCTACAGTGTCCTTCTTCTTAGTTTTGTCTTTTGGAGAGACCAGAAGTTGGCGTAGTGTGCGTGGGTTTGAAGTAATCGCGTATCCCGTAGTTTCCGAAAATCCTGCGGAGAGCCTCTGATGTGCCCTTGATATAAGGCAACACTACGTGTCCTTTTGTCTGTTTCTCACTGTCTTTAGTTTTCGGTTTGACCTTACCCTTAGGTTTGTGGACACGGTCAAATGCCCACTTCGGGTACCCACACTTGGTCAATGCTTTATCAACGTGCTGCTTCTCTGTTGTGATGTCAACCTGGCCAGTGATGACAGTATCAGCCCTGTGGTGCAGCGTTTGAATAACACCCAATTTGTGCTGGACAGGGTGATTTGACGAGAAGTTCAAATATTGATCTGTGTGGGTTGGCTTCCGGTAAATCCTTACGTCAAGGTTGCCGTCTGGTTTAATTACTGTCAAACTTTACATACTTTAACTTCATATTATTTATCACCAACACAGATGAACTTTCATTCTAAAATGAATAAGTTGTTCGTTATTCGTATAGTGGTTTGCATTCTCTACGGATGAAAATTTACTAATACAAATCATTACTCCGACTAATGCCAATTAAGTTGCATTTGAATGACATGGAACATATCTATGCTCGTTCTGGAACTTAATATACACACAACTTGCTGATTCAGTGAAAGAGAATAACAACTTGATCATGAAAGCTGCAAGCATTAATATTTTTCAACGTCGCCAATGAGAATATGCCTTCCTATTATATTTAAACGGCATTCCAACGGCGCAGAATTAATTACAATGAGTCTGCTTCATTATTCATGCAATGATTGGAGGTTTTATACAGTCTACACTGAAAATATGATTTCGTCATTAATGTTGAAGAAAATTCGTAACAAAAGTAATAAAAAAGTTTGTTTGAGGGAGTACTGGGGGGTGGGGGTGCACATTAACCCTCTGTGTATAATACCCGACTAATACCTTGTTTGCTTATGAAATAGACACTCTCTTTTCCTTTAATAATTTAAGCTTTCGGTATTAAAGCAATATTATTATATCAATCGTACCTTTTGTGTTACGAATTTCCCATTTCCAACGGCCACTTGCATTCGTTCTTGTCCAAATACTTTCTTTTATAACTCAGTGAAGGGGCAGGTGTGTCGTATTAAGCGTACACATGCATTGAAAGGTAAGCACTTGAATGCATTCACTATGCGAGCGAGGTAATTTGATTTCGAATAAATACGTGATGATGAACAAAATATACTTGTCCTGGTACAACTGGCGACTGTGCATGGTGTTTATATTTAACTCAAATCATACACTCTCATAATCGACGAATAATGTTATGCTGAAATGTATTTTTTCGTTAATATCAGATACCCCAGGTTATGTTCCCACACCAGAAAATAATGGACGCTTTCATGCCCGTATGCCTAATATAAGTCGGATTTTGTGTGCCTGATAAACCCACCCCAACACCTTGAGTAACACACTGTAGAACATGGAAGTTGCCTTGCGTACACATTGTAAAATCTGTCAAGTATTCAACTGAAAACGCAACATGATGATTATTGAACAAAGAGGGTGTACAAGCGGTGGCGGTGGTGGTGTTGGGTTTGTGATGTGGGGGTGTTCACTAATTCAGATACTACAACCATATACTATAGTATTAAGACATGGATTGTCAATTGAGCACATGGAATATCATTACAACATTGTTCATTGACCTGTGTCGACTGCCAAACTACACAATACGGATGCAGTTGGTTTCTTCAGTGCCCTCACCATGCTCACATGTTTTATTGATTAGATTTTAATTGATAAATATCCAGAACGAAACGACAAATAACGACAAATAGAACTGTGGTGTGGTCAACATACTTTTTTCACTCACAGGTTTGTATACCCGATTCTATCTATGGCACACCTTTCATAGCTCAGATAAAAAAGCTGTTTAACGATAGAGGACGACATCCTATTTATTACCGGGAGTTGTACCTCAAAACCACAGACAATATTCTGTTGTGTTAACAAAAAATCAAATCGCTGAACAACTTTGACACGGACCAACATCTGGACATTTTAAACTCTATGAAATGTTGTTTGTGTCTCTATCAGTGGATTCCACATGGAAGGTATAACTTAGAAATGAGTCAGCGAAACAATCATGTTTGTACCTGATCTTAAAGATTATATCCACAAAGTTAACTAAAAAACACACAATGCAATTGATTTGAAGCGGTAGTGTTCTAGCTGGTTCAAAAGTACGTGCATCCTTTAGGTATTTGAGTCCAGCTAAAATTGGATTCAACGGGCAACGGGGCAGAGATATACTATTTACTACCATATAATGACTTGCTTAATCTCCTTGTTTGAAACAACCAACGAAAATATAATGCAGGTTACCGTATTTTAGCGTGACTGCTGCACTGAAAGATTTTTTCCGGTTTAGTGCACAAGGAAACGTTTGAGCAAGCGAATAATTTAATTAATGACAGAATATTAAAGAGTGTACTATCATATTATGTCAATCTTGACCTTCGCCTTAGTGTTGTGGCACGAATACAAATTGGAGCATCGTTATACATGAATCTGATGCATATAGTCGGCGACAAAATGCAGATAGAGTTACGACATAATAAGTAGCTCGGCCCATTGATAGACACATATATAGAAAATCCAAAGATGTAAGACAATACGTTAAGCATTTAGTGTTAAAGAGACATAAGCTACAAGCATCCATTTCATATGCATGTGGTTTGTGTATAGTCTTGTCTGTGGAAATAATGAATTTGGCGACGCGGAGTAATATGACGCGTTGCGGGGATTAAATGGCATATTTTTTACCTGAGATCCAGTACCACAAGGATACCTCCAAGCAATATCCATGCATTAAATGATGTTTTGCACGATTACATAGCCAACACGTTAAAGCCCATGCGGAGCGAAGTAAAAGAAAAGAAAAACATTGGCGAATCAAAACTTACGAGGGGCGTTCAATAAATACCTGCAACCATTGTTTTTCTCCACTCATACGCGACGTATGCCAACTAGAATTAGGGAAATTTGAAATATGGGTCTTTATCTTTCCTCGCATGCATGAATGAACAATATCGTTTGTGGGATTACGTAATCGCACATGCGTAAAATCAATACTTTCTGGCACTGCATGAAAAATAGCTGATCAGGGCGGAGAATATTTGCAAGCAATTTGATGCACAGTTACTTTTTTCAAAATATCTCAAGAACCGATGCATGGAATAAGTTGCCGTTTAAAACAGTGATAGACCAGTACTATGTGCTCAACATTACTTATTTTCAGATGCAAATTATGGAGAAAAAACACTTATTATGTAACATTAAAACGTCATCTTTTTGTCATAGCTTAAAAGAAATTCTTTAATGAATAAACAGTCAAGGTCAAGGTATCCAACCGCAAGATTTGTCTTAAACCTCTTGTTCCTCATTGTTACATGTCATAGATTTAGATGGGAGATTACAAAGACAATATCTGAAACCGTTTTCTGCAGAGAAAATTGTTATACAATGAAGCTTTTTTTACCCAATTTGAGTAAATTCACTATACTGACCATAACATTAACTTGAATTGTATTTTCAAATAGATGTTTACATTTTTGAATTTTGTATATGTATTGAAGTTCACCACAGTTCTTGTTTTCTTAAATTCAATTCCTTATCTGTAACTTTTACGTTGGTTGCAGTGATTGTTTAACATTTCTATGTACCCACTTAGATTTCACAGAATCACTCAGGTGTGGAGAACAACAATGGTTGCGGGTATTTATTGAATGCCCCTCGTATAGGGAATGCCTCTGAAATTATTAGAACTGACATTGTCTGGGAACCATGCCTTAGAATAAGGATTCAGAGCGCTAGACTCAGAAATAGCACGTGTCTGTGTTCTCGTGAGTTCCAAACAATAATAGGTATTGGCTATCCATTGCTACACACACATGTACGGTATTATGTATCGTATTGGGAACAAAATAGGGCCCTGTTGTAGCGTTGATGCATACTGATATGAATAAGTAAGATGATAGCATTCGCTACGGATGTACATTTCGTAAGCAAAATCATTGGTCTGACGAAATAATAATAAATACGGTCACCATGAAATCATATAAAAACTTAACAAATCAATTCTTGCTGTATGGGAACACTAAAACTACTGCGGAGGTTAACTCGACCTTTTCATTGATCATCTTCAATTATATCCTCGCCTCAGTGTGTATCAAGTAAAGTCTCTTTACTGCTTATCGTACATATACGGTCAGATACGACGTACTTTCAATAAGGCAATGTTGTTATTTTACAGGTAGTCTAAAGTGTGTTTATGTTATTTAGGGTATGTTATGTTATGGCGCTGATGCGTTGATATTATACCTTGTTGTATCAATGATATCTCCCTTTTTCCTACAAAATTGCAAGTTGTATGTAGTCGTAGAAATATTATCTATTTTGTGCTGGGGAGACAATGTCGATTTCCCATATCCAACGGCTACTTGCATCCGTCATTTATCTTGTTTAAATGCATTCTTTATACTACAGTGAAGGGGCAGGTCTGTCCATGTTAGCGCAAAACATCATTAATGGTACAAATCCGAACACATACAATGGTGGTGCAAGGTAATTCGATTTCGAATAAATCAGTGATGTTGAACAAGAGTTAAATGGTATGCCATAGTCGTTTTACCATAAGGCATCATCATTGTTTTAACGTATTTAAAAATACGTTGTTTAACCTGCCAAACTTGTCCAGGTACCAAATAAAACTGTGTATATAATGTTTATTTATGAAATATTCTAACCCAAAGCATTAACTTCACAACGCTCTGTGGCGGGTTGTTTTCCAATGCCAGAAATTACGCCTCCATGCTCGTATCCCTCATATACGAGTATATCGGTTTAAAAGTAGCATTTTCTTTGCGCTCAGAAGAAGGATACATATTGCGAAACGCAAAAAGTAAAGTTTGGTTGTCTCAAGGAGTTGTCAAGTCTTTAACAGAAAACGACATTTCATGCAATAAAATGAACACGTGTTGGAGGGTGTTTTATGGATTTTGTTTCTAATTCCATAAATTTTGGAAATTATTATAAAATTAAAGAAGGTTCAATGTATAATCATTTATTAAATCATGTTTTAAAAGAGATTTGTCAGATCCTCGCTTTATTTCTTTAACTTTTTGTAAATAATATAATATAAAAGAAATTAGTCAGCTTAATAAGTTAAATTTGTAGCGCACATCCACGCATGTATAACGACATTCTAAATAACCTTAACACACTGTAGTATGGGATAGTTACCGACATACAGACTGTGATAGATTTCTAAAAATGATTACGCATTTGTTTCGCTAGAATTATAGCATTTCAGAAAAAGTATGCCAATTAAAACATACTAGTGATCTGTTTCATCACATAAAAAATATATTATGATATTCAAAGGTTACGGTTTGCGTTTAGATTTAATAAATCAAATCAAAATCAAATTTATTTCCATAAAACAACACTACATCAACAATGTAAAACTTAAACACAACAAAATCTTATGGAGGAGTAGACTGAAAAGCCAATAAGGCCTGTAAATAGCCTACCCCTATACAATACAATACAGTACATGTTACATATTTAATACATGAATAAAACAAAATCTGACAGCGACTTAAACAAGACAAGACAAACAAGGACGAGCTCAAAAAGCGAATTATTCATATTTTTGGATGATGTTTTTCTTAAGTTTGTTTCGAAAATGGTTCACAGATGTTGATTCTTTTATTAATTTTGAAAGTGAATTCCAAAGAATGGGACCACGCGTTCGAATAGCATGGTCGGAAAATGATTTCTTATTGTTTGTCAAATTAAAATCATTAACTTGTCTTGTTGGATAGTCGTGAACATCAGAGCGTTTATTGAAGTAATTTTTAAATGACGTGGGGAGTTCATTTATTGAAAATGTGTACATAAAGACCCCAAGTTCAAGTGTGTGCATATCAGTTACAGTGAGAAAATTATTTTTGGCAAATAAAAGTCCGGTATGACTTCGGTAATGACTCTTAGAAACAGTTCTTACTGCCCATTTTTGTAATTTAACTAATTTGTCTAAATACGATTTACACGTTAACACATGAAATTAACACAAATATTTAAATGTAGTTGAGCTGTTGAACTCATTCTTTTAGGTTTACAAATATCAAATTAATTGTGTTTCAATTTACATTAAATCTAAACACAAACCATGAACTTTGAATATCTTAATACTATAGTTGTGTGTTCAAGCAGGACACCGGTAGGTTTTAATTGACATACTTCTGCTGAAAATACTTAATTTTGGCAGTTTAAATGTATACATAATTTTCTAAATCATATCACAGTCTCTTCGTCAGAACCATCCCATATTAAGGTGTGTTATTTAAAAATCATAATATGCGTGTGAATAATACTGGATATAAAATGGCGCGCTAACTCAAATAAAAATGTCGTGCGACAAATTAAGCTGAATGGTGAGTATCGATAGGCCATCGGACTGTTTATTATAACAATGCCGTATCAGACGTTGCAGTGTGGAATGAAGAGCTATGAGACTTGCTACTGATCCCTTTGGGTATATTGGTTTAAGAAGACCAAAGCAAAAGACACACATCAAGGTATCTGGTCTCCGACCAGAGCTAAATCTAGTTTAAAACTATATACTAGATGACTGAATATTACTTTGTTCAATAACAGCGTACGAAGGATGATCTACTATTCAACAAATCATTAAAGAGCATTCTTGAAACCATATGAAGACACTATATTCCGTTCTCCTTATCTAGAACAAAGGTCATTATCGGTCACCATACGAAATGTATGACCATAATATATTGATGCTTGCAGGACTCATCTCAGGGGTCGCTATCATTCAGATTAACTGATAAGCAATCACGTTTTATAGTAGGTCATCCCTCTCCCTCGACATACATATATATAGTGCTATCCATACGAATTAACAAATGTTGACTATGTCTGGAGTTTGTTAAACACCATCAACCAGGCAACCAAAGGTACAAGTCAAGGATAGCACTAGATCAAAAATGAGAGAGGTCCCATGACATTTTTTCAGGACCCCGTAGGACTTCAGACTTCAAAAAACAAATGGAAGGGGTCCCCCAAGAAATTGAGGGGTCCTGAAGTTTGGGTATTTGAACATTTTACTTTTTTACGGATAGTTTGAATGAATTTATATTGTGAGCAAAGGAAGGATATGTAATTTTCAGAATTTCTTAAGGTTTTTATTTCCACACATCATTAAATTTAAGGGGTCCCTTCAATTTTGATCGGGACTGACTCGCAAGTCTTTACAATTTGAAACCTGACACGTCACTATAAGAAGGTGAGAGGTCTAGGACGCACCGACGCGTCAGAATGCGACCCCTGGTACAAGTATATGGAGGAACACTTCTGCGTTCTGCGTAAATTTTGTTTTGTTGGAACATGAACTATTATATTAAGTTTTCGATGCAACTCCTCAAATTGATTGTTAATGGTAAAATATGAAATGATGTTGAGAAAATTAGAATATGGTTAGGGTTATATCTAATATAATGTGCAGAGCAATTCTACATAGTTTATGCTAGATAACGTCGAAATATCATCATCAGAAGTATATTCAGCATCTTCCATCCGCGTCTGTCTCATGCTTCTCTTGTTCATGTCGTTCCTCTGTATTCGGCTAGCTCGTCTCTCCATCTTTGTTTCTGCCTGCCTCTTCTCTTTTTGCCTGTACAGGGTTGCCACTCGGTTGCTCTTATCGTCCACCGATTATCATTTTGTCTTGAGATATGTCCTGCCATTCTCCATTTCATTTCCTTGATTTTTTTTGATTATGTGTTTTACCGTGGTTTTATTACGAATGGTAGTGTTCTTCTGTTTGTCTCGTATGGTTATATATCCTCCTCATTCCATGGCTCGCTGTGCTACTAAAAGTTTCTGCTCAATTTCTTTGGTTGTTGACCAAGTGTCGGCATCGTATGTCATGGTAGGTAGCACACATTGATTGGAAACCCTTGTCCTTAATGTTAATGGTATGGTTTTATCGCATAAAATGGTTTCGTTTCTGCCGAAGCAGCTCCAGCCTTTCATGATTTTTATAATGACTTCCTCTCTCGTATTGTCCTCCATTTTGATTTCCTTGCCAAGATATTTGTAACTTTCTACCTTTTCTATCGGTTCCTTGTCGATTTAAATGGACTCCTTTGTTTGAAAATTTAGTCATGAATTTCGTTTTTCCTTTGTGCATTTTCAGACTTACTGTTCTGCTTTCCTTATTCAGACAGTTTCCTTCACTGAATTAGCTAGCGAAGCCATGTTATCTGCAAACATGAAGTCTGTTAGCCGCTCTCCATCGATGAGTATCTCTCAAGTCCACCTATACAGGGTGAGTCAAAACAAACTGCAATAGTGGAAAGAAACCATTTTGTTTTCAAAACCAAAAATTAATTTTAAAACTTATTAAACGTTGCAAGAATGACATATTTAATCCTAAGTTTGTGTGAAAAATGAAGTCGATCTTATTTTCGTTTGTTTTTGTTGACCCTCGTTACTGCACAGCCAAATGTACATGTTTGTTCACGAGCACAGTGATTCTCTATTGAAATGGCACACATTGCATTTTAATATTTGCATTTCCCGCCAACACAAGTTTGGAAAATGTCAGGTTTTTTTATTATAATTTAGAACATTATAAGCATTTCATAGCATGGGTAGGGTAAATTGATTATGTTCACTCACATGTTAACAAGAAAGGATGCATCAAATTCCAATAGCATCACAAATGTGCTCAAGTTTCCAACTCAATAATACTAGGTACCAGAAATCAAAGAAATCTATCAAGGAGAGGACAATATTCCACCTGAACTCCTGACAAGATGCAATCTTGATGATTTAATACTAGACATCTGTAATAAGGCCCTCCTAGAAAAGCAAAAACCTGACCAGTGGGCAATATTGAACCTGATTCCAGTCCCAAAATCTGGTGACCTAAGTCAAGCAGGAAACTACAGAGGCATATGTCTGAACTCCATTGTGGCCATGACATACAACAAAATGATTCTCAACAGAATAAGACCTCACCTAGATGAATTACTTCGAACTAACCAGAATAGCTTCCGCAAGGGAAGAGGCACTACCTCACACATTCTTGGGCTCAGAGGAATCATCGATGGTATACATTCCAATAATCTCTCTGCAGTCATAACATTCATTGACTTTAAAAAGGCATTCGACACCATACATCGTGGGAAAATGATCAAGATACTCAAAGCATACGGTATCCTACAAGTTATAACACATGCAATTAATGAAACTTACAGAAACACAAGAGCCAAAATTATATCACCTGAGGGCGAGACGGAAACTGTTCGACATCCTAGCAGGAGTACTCCAAGGTGATACCCTTGTCCCCTACCTATTCATAATCATCCTTGATTATTGCTTAAGAATATCAGTGGGAGAGAAGAGAAACTAGGATCCACCATCATGCCTAGACAAAGTCGAAGAATAGGGCCAAAGAAAGTCACGGGTCTTGACTTTGCAGATGACATAGTGTTACTTTCTGACACTAAGGAGCAGGCACAGAAGCTGCTGAAATATGTTGAGGAAGCAGCACTCAAACCTGGGCTTCAAGAAAACCAAATGCATGGTATTTCACCAAACACACGCGGTACAGCTAAAAACCTCTAATGGGAGTAACCTAGACAACGTAGAGGACTTCAAATACCTGGGAGCTTGGGTAGATAGTAGCCAGCATGACATAAAAATACGTCAAACACTTGCTAGGAGGGCCTACAATGCTCTGAACAAAGTGTGGAAATCCAGCATCTATCAAAAAATATAAATCAGACTTTTCCAAGCTACTGCTAGAAGTGTTCTACTGTATGGAGCCGAAACATGGACCATCGCCAACAGATTGAAGAAATCTCTAGATGGATGCTACACTAGCATGCTGAGAACTGCACTCAACATCAGTTGGAAAGACAAGGTACCGAACAAAGACCTGTATGGAAACTTACAAAAGGTATCAGAAACCATAACAGATCGAAGGATGAGATTTGCCGGGCATTGCATGAGAAGAGAAAATGAGATAGTGTCTGACCTGCTGCTATGGAGACCCAAACACGGACACACATTTGTCGGTCGCCCAGCCTTAAACATACTTGGACACCTTGGCGAAAGACACTGGACTGAATGATGAAGAGATGAAAGCATGCAAGAGGAACAGAGGAATATGGCGAGCCATCACGAAGACCTGGACATAAGTAGTAGTTCCAAATTTAAATGAGAGACACATTTTGCGATCTGTTGCATATTTTGGGTATCTCGTGGACAAACGTGTGAAATGGGTGCACGGGTAAAAAGGTTCACCAAAGGCAAACGGAAGAGGATATTGACTTCATTTTTAAACACAAATTTAGTAACAAATAAGGTATTCTTATAACGTGTAAACAAAATCAAACTTCAACTCAGTTTTTAAAACAAGATGGCTTCTTTCCACTATTGCAGTTTTGTTCACTCCCCCTGTTAACACGGATATAAATATTTAACATTTTAGTTAAAAAGAGTTACTTAGGATCATAATATATGTTATTCTTTAAATTGAGCTTTTAATTAATATGGTATCATGTCAGTATTACAATTTCATCTTTTATATAAATCTGGAGAAAAATATAATGCGTCATTAAACGTAAAACATACTAATAAAACCATATACCATCCTCATCTGTCGACATTTAACATTAAGTAATTGGCACATTCTCTGACTTTGAAAAGTTATAGTATCAGTTTTTAATACGGAATCGCCAATTCTTGTACAGAGATGTTTTCCCCTTACCGCACCTGCGATTTACTTCAAATGTGTTCAACGACGAACCAGGTTTTCTTTTAATTTTTTAAACTTTTGTGATGATACTATCTATATAATAATACACTTTAAACATGTTAGGGGCCATATCCAAACTCTCAGTGATTTTAAAGCATTTTTCTACCGATTTTACCCCGGTATTCCAACGGTATACCGATTTTACCCCGGTATTCCAACGGTATTTCGTTGGAATACCGGGGTAAAATCGGTAGAAAAATGCTTTAAAATCACTGAGAGTTTGGATATGGCCCCTTAAAGACCCCACTTTATAAAACCAGTGACTTCGTGGACCAATTTAATACACGTGTTCTATGGGAGACTTGGCAAATCTTAGGGCCCCAACCCCTTTTTGACTAACCGCATACTATCTTCTATGCACTATACGGGGTATCTGGGGTAGGTACAATATTTGTGGGGTGTGTGGAGTAACTACAACATTATGTCCCCCAAAATAGGGCATTGAAAAATTGGGTCCGAGATGTAAAGATAGTACAAAACTCAGATTTCTGTGAACAAAGTCTATTTTAAATGACCGAATAATTCAGTGATTTACAATTTTGAACTCAAGTCTGTGCCCATTCTGCTACAAATCATGCAGGAATATATTTTAGATCATATACTTCAGCTAGCGAGGGCCCGAGCGTAGCGAGGTCATCTGCTAGTGTCCACATAATGAGTCTTTAAACCAGTGCTCTTTAAAAAACACATATATATTATGAACATTCCTAGACGTGAAAAGGAATGGGGAAGAGATTGGTATTATGTACAAAGAAAACCTTTAGCTTACTGCTACATCTTCTACTTTTACTACTAAGAATTTTGAACACTGTATCGCTACTCTCAAGAACTCTATCCGGTTTGTTGTGATATATCGTCCACCACCATCCACTGTGAATGGACTGAGAACATCTGAATTTCTTGATGATTTCGAAGTCTTTCTCGAGGAATTGTCCATTGGTCCTAGAAATGTGCTTATGGGCGATTACAATACAATGTTGACGAACCTCACAAATCTGAGACAAAAAAGTTCAACGCCATTTTAGCTAGCAATGGTTTTTGTCAATTTATCATGTATTGTACATGTTTTGTGTATTATGTCTGCTGTATATCGTTTTCGGGGGCGTTTTATAATAATATAATAATAATAAAATGAACACAAATTTAAGATTTGATTGTACATGTTGCTTTACAGTACTGTTTCGTGGGGCCTGAGAACGACTCGCACTCCTCAGAAGCTAGATGTATAATGGTCACACAATGGTACATTATAATACATGTTCACAGAAAGTGAGTATGTCAAAGATTATGTCAAACAAGTAAAGTGGAGAAAGTCATGGTAATGTCAAAAGTCAAGTGAAGAATAAATCCATTGTTGTGTTAAAAGGTCAAGTGAAGAATATATCCATGGTTACGTGTATGTCAAATGTCAAGTAATTAGACCCCGTCAAATAAATAACATGTTTATCGTCCCCACCGATTATCTAAAATATTGTTGTTATTTTTTTTCTTTTCTAAAATAACAATTATAACAATTGATAAGGACGACTAACATGCCATTCACCATATTTGGCCTAATAAATTCATCTATTGGTATAATTGCTCAACAAGTGTGTTTTTCTGTGTCGACACACCCCGGTGAGTTCATTTCTTTTGTTGAGCGAAGAGAGGTCTGGTTTGTGTATAATGAAGAATTTTTCTTCAAGACATAAGTTGTACTAATTGTAGAATATGGCTTTTTAGCTCTGCTCAATAGTGTCCATGTGATGGAATGCTGTATTTGTTTGTCCTTTGCATTTCGATGTTTCTATATTCCTGAAGCTTGAGGCGTGTCCATTAAATCGCGTTTTGAAGGTATTTTCAGTTGGACCAACATAATGTTTCCTTAATAGGTTTGACAACACTACTGGACACCTTTATTTTGAATATCTCAGTCTCCAAATGCGTTGTTCTTTCAAATTCACTGAACAATTTCACAAACACTTATTCACCCATGTCCCTATTCACCCCATTTTACGGCAATTAGTATACATATTAGAAAATCGTCGATCTGGTTTAATATAGCCGTATTAAACCAGATTGACGATTTTTTAATAGTTTATAGTATTAGTTAACTCTTAATGCTTTGCTGTCTGAAAGCCACCACATGTATGCTACAGGTAATTCCCGTCGGTGTCTTTTAACCACTATTCTTGATGTCGAGCAGCTGAACAGTTACTTTTCTTTTACGCTATTACTACCTCTACCCTTGAATGAAGACACGTTGCTATGGTTATACGTACAATTGTTCTCTTCTGTACTATATATGTGTTATATCATGTTCATATGTTTCTGCATCTGCTGAGTTTGTCCTTACAGATTGTAGATGTGTCTATTAACCGCTTTTGCAATTGTAACTTTTGTAAACAAATTATATTCAGATTAATTGAACAATCGCTCTCTAGCGATATATACCTTGTTTGTTCTCTTTGTGCAGAAGAATTTAAAAAGTGGAGCCCCGTATATATCAAGATATATATAGAAGACCCGCTTAAAAAACCGGATCTTTTTTAAGGCCTACCTTCTACCTATTTAACTAAATTCTCAAATAATTAAAATTGTTACTTAAGGTAATTATTGAGTATTGTTGGCAAAGATCCTTATTTGTTGCTCACATTGAAGTACGTTGGTAGCATAGAATGCCGAGAATAGTTTGTTAATTTATTATTCGTTGCCATGGCACCAGCCCATTTTAGATTTAAGCCATTTTGGGGTATATTTCAAGTAAAAATACTGTACATTTACAGTATATTCGTCATATTCTCGCAGCAATATACAAGAGAGTTTTTAAAAACCAACTATCACATGATACAGACCCATCGTTATACATTAAATAAAAAGTGTTTGACCTGGTAACACTGCTAGGTTTGACATTTCAAAAATTGATATTTTAGCCCATCTGTACATGTTGTAAAGACTATTTAGATATTGTCCTCAGATGATGAGGGAGATATGAGGTTGCCCCACTCATCACAACCATTAGTCCGTGGAAAAATAAGTCTTGAAGCCAATAAAAGAGTCTTTTCCCATCCGCACATGTTGTTTATCGAAATGATGCGAATAGTGTTGCTGTGCCTGTATTCTATGACGGAACTGGAGAACATTACAACGTATGAATTTAGTGAGTCTGTTGGGGTAGGGGCAAGACTATTTGTCTTATATACAAAAAACAACACATATTGTAAGATGAGAGGTACTTATGAGGAGGTTATGAATCATGATTCACAAGAGTTCTTATTTCCAATCATCAGCAGGACATTCAATTAAAGTATTTCCAGTCCTCGAAGAGCTGCAGAGTGTAGATAGCGATGGTCACTATATGCAAGGGAACAGAATAGGGTAACAACATACCTCCCAATAAAAGAATAGACCAGACGACACAAATGGAGCAATGAGATGAGCGAACTCAAGATGTCAAACCTTGACAGCTCTAGCATCATTATGAATATCACATGAAACAGGAAGATGTTTTGACATACCCAAAAACACACAATATCATTTCCATGTAGTACTGTAAATCCGGCACTTTCCCTTTAAATTTAACCTCTTTCTGTAAAAGATGTGCTTAAATCTGACAACTTATGTTAAACAAGATCTACATATTCATGATATTAAAGACAATTGTGATTGAGAATAGCACATAAACATCAATTGCAGATACTTAAACCTGAGAAAGTCAGTAAGCCCTAGAAAGAGAACCCGACCATATCCCGATAACATGAATAAAGCGTGGTGCTCATACCATATGCCGCGGCAAGAATTGACAACAAGTCAGCCGTATCTTTAAGAAACACCATAACTCCATCGTTATGAAACCACATGTTACTTTCACATTGAGAACTGCAAACGTCCTTACAGTAAGATCACCTTATACTTTTTGTTTGGTAAACTCTTTTTATAATAATTTTATAATTTATATTGATGTATTTAGAATGATTGTGAACTAATACAATGTATATGTAATATTTATACTTGGTTTTTCAACTATGTTTTTCACGCACATGTTTAAATACCCGAATCTATGCTATAGCTTTCACAGCGCAGACCTGTTAATTACATTACATTTCAAAATCATAGACGATGTTTTATTGAACACTATAACAAATATCAAATAAAACAAAGACAATGAATGAAAACGGTAAAGGGTGATTCAGGAAAAACGGGTGCCTTTTCGTAAAAGCGCCATAGAGATTTTAGGCACGCATAATCAACACAAATGATAAAACTAACTATATCACATATTTGGTTTGGATTTACAATAAATAAATTTGATATTGCGTCATAATGTTATATCAGTGTTAGTCCATCCACCGGATAGTACTATTTGGTTTTGAGTATAGACGAGTGCTTTACATCTCGCAAGGAGGAAACATAGAGTCAAAATCGGCAATTGCCGACGCCGATGAAAAATAAACGTTTTTCATTTTATCCAACAGTTAAAAAACGATGGCCATCTTTATCATAGTTCACAATGTACAAGATCACGGATGTGCAAAACAGTTTTGAGCAAGACCAGCAGTTCGAAACTTTATTCAGAAATACTCATTGGAGTCAAGCTTCATTTGGACTCTAAGGGCAACAGGGTACTATTTAGTAGATTCACAGATTTTTGGTCGGTTTGCCATTTCAACATTGGTAATATCTTCCAATTTAAGGGAAGGCAGTAATTTGAAATCTTGAACTGATCAGTGACATATGGTTACGCTTCCATGTGTTTTGAATCATATCGTAGGTAGTTCAAAATCAATAACCGATCGGCCAATGTTTATGAATCTGTTATAACATATAATAATGGTGTTTTTTTAATTAAACTACCGTTAAACTTCATCTATAAGCACCCATTGACTAATAGTTAATAAGCAGAGAATAGATAAAAAGGTATGAGCGCCCTCTTTTGATTATAATTGAATGGCTATTATTAAATCAATTTATTTCCAATAAGATAGAGGGCCGTCCATTTATACCGACCCATCAATCATACATGTAGTTATAAAACAGTATCTGACATAGCAGTCCCGTTTAGATCAATTGGTAAAGCCGACAGTTTGGGCTACATGTAGGGCAATTGTGATTGCAGGTTCCAGATGACAATTCCTGGTTCGAATCTCACTTCAAGACTTCTTCTTTTGGAAAGGTCATAATTTTCAAATTCTTGACAGTGTTTTATTTTTATCATGAATGAACAAGGAATCTATCTTTTTCGTTGGTTTTTTATTTTATTTTTTTAAATGAAACCAAATTTAATCAAACTGGACACGCAAGCCATGGCCAGTCAAAAACGTTTTGACTGTTTGCCTGTTGTCCTCATTGATTCGAAACGCGATATTACACGTTTGTGCCATGCCTATTCTTGGAGAAACACAAAGCACAAAACAAATAAAACAAAACTGAGTGGAAATAATAAAAGAAATCACGCGAAGGACTGATTTACGGCACCATCCATCTTTTTAAGTCTGTTTAAGTTTTTCGGAACTATAATACACACGTTTGACGGATTGCCTTTAAATTGCACGCCTAATGAACATGTCGTAGTTTGAGCAGCTCACGTGGTATTGAAGGTCATGCATTACATTCATGTAAATGGTAGTAGAGTGGCCACGTGTTATTGATTTATAACGGATTAGTTTTAGGATTACGAAACTGTGTCTATATCACTAAAGAAGTCCTCTGCACTTATAAAACTCGCCCATTGCTTGTGTGTTGGATTTCGATCACGACAGGAGTATGCGCAGATGCGATTTTTGTGTAAGTGGTCTGTGATTTTGTCAACATTAAATTTTTACTGTGATGTGATTTGTCGATCTGCATTAAATGCAAAAAGAAACAACGCCCCCGGCTGGCCTCGAACCACCAACCTTTCGGTTAACAGCCGAACGCGCTTACCAATTGCGCCACGGAGGCGGTTACTTACTAGACTGTTTTGGTTTGTCATGTTCACCCGTACACTTCCCCGTACACTTTCTTGCAAAGTCGGGCATCGTTTTTTCTCAAATGTTGCCTGCATATTGCAGTTGTCAGTTGAACTTGGAACCAACGTTTAATTTGAACTGTCTATTTTCAATAAAAAAATATTCCAATACGGGAAAAAATTCACAAAAGCTCACATCATTTTACTCGACCTAGAATTTCAACCCTACAATTTTGGCGTTACGAAAATATCGATGATGTGAGTGACGTCATTTAATGAGCTCATTAGCATAATTTATGTCCGTGAAATGTACAAAGCAGTTTGATAAGTGCTCTGCCCCAAATTCTACAGACATGCTACATGCTTGTATCGATCAACTGTGAACCATATACATGTACATGTACATGTATACATGGTGTCTCTAAAAACTCGAATCAGGAATTGTCATCTAGAACCAACAATGGCCAACTACTCACAAAAACCACAACTTAACAAAAGACCATAAGTAGCAGAACTGAAAAGCAGTGAATTGTATAATCAACGTATTGTCTCATTGTACTCCATCCATGCATGTCTTCACAAAAATACTAAGTCGTTGAGGTTGATTTAAATGTTTGTACTATTTATAAACGATTGTGATTTAAAACATTAAAATTAAAAATTAAAATAGTAGAAAGAGAGAAAAAAAGAGGGAAAACCCACATTAAAGACAAAGATAGATTCACTATTTATTCATGGTAAAAACAAAGTTAAGAATTTGATATACACCGTAAATATTTATAAACTTTCCAAAAGAAGAAGTCAGCAAGTGAGATTCGAACCAGGTATTGTCATCTGGAACCTGCGAACACAATTGCCCTAGCCAAACTTCGGCTTTACCAATTGATCTAAACGGGACTGCTATGTCAGATACTGTTTTATAACTACATGTATGATTGATGGGTTGGTATAAATGGACGGCCCTCTATCTTATTGGAAATAAATTGATTTAATAATAGCCATTCAATTATAATCAAAAGAGGGCGCTCATACCTTTTTATCTATTCTCTGCTTTATTAACTATTAGTCAATGGGTGCTTATAGATGAAGTTTGACAAAAAAACGCTAATGTAAAATAGAATTCTGGTTTAATGCACACAGAAACATTTGCTCGAGCGAATAGTGTAATTAATGACAGGATGGTAAAGGGTATACAATGAAATTATATCTATCTCGTACCTCATATGCAAATTGGAATATCTTGATTCATGAATGTAGTGTTGTCGGCTACAACATGTAGATAGAGTTACGAAATATAAGTAACGCGGCCCAATGGATTGACAGAATTTGTAATAGAAAATCTTGATTAAACCATGCATGTTTCTTGGGTTTGTGTGTTTGCTTCTTTACATTATTATAATAAAGATGATGAAATAAATATAAGACAATACGACACCCGTTAAGCGTGTAATTGTAATAGACATAAGCTGCAAGCATCCATTTAATATGCATAGTCTGCTTACATTCTTCTCTCTGAAATAATGGTTTTGGCGATGAGGTGAAATATGACGCTTTGCGTTGATTAAACGGTTTATTTTTAACCAGTGATTTAAAACCATAAGTATACCTTCTAGCAGTATCCATGCATTGATTGCTGTTTTGAATAGGTCGAATGTGCGAAGAAGGCTTCGTGTCGTTTGGGTTGCTTTGCCCTAAACACTTCTTGCTTTTACGGCAACAGCGCACAATTACACATAGCCTACACATACCCCCTATGGGTGAAGTAAACGAAAAATCTAAGCCATAGTGAATCAAAACGTAAACGCGATGGACCCGTACAGACATTGTCTGTACGACGACATGGCCCACTAAACTAAGTCTGCAGGACGATAAACTCATAAATAGCAGGTGTCTAGTGTTCTCATGTGTTTTAGATAATAACTCAATAATGTGTTGGATGGTCATTGCTGCACAGGCAATATCCAAGTTGCCTCTTTGAACTATTCAAATACAAATATGTTTTGGTAATTTCATTGGTTACGTTTTGTCAAACTGTTATTATTGTTACCATGGTTATTGGAAACAAAATCGACTATTGTGGTCATATAGAGTAGAGTAGATTATAAGTTGTTCCTATTCTCAAGGAGTAGATACTAAAACGTCCATGCACTAAGCAAAATCATTGCGCCAGCTTAATATTAAAGACGGTCATCATGCAATCAAATATCTAAAAAGAACAAATCAATTATACTTGTAGAGTATTAAAACACTGACATCTTCAATTTCCTGGCACTTACAGTACTACGGACGTCTTCCTGAAAACAACTGTGACCGATAAACCATTGTTAAATCAACGTTCTACATAAGTCAAGGATTATTAATTACTAAAAACGTCCATACTAAGAATCATTGCGCCGACTAAATATTATTAGCGATGGTCATCCTGCAATTCAATACCTAAATCAATTATACGTGTAGTGTAAAAACACTGACATCAATTTCCAGGAACTTCAGTACTACGGACCTCTTCCTGAAAATAGCTGTGACCGTTAAATCAACGTTGGCATTGATCGACTGATCGCCTTCAATCATATCCTCGCTTCAGTATTGATAAATGTTTTCCTCTCCACAGTAAAGTGTGTCCACTGCTTATCTTGTCATCGAACCTGTCGTCACTGAAGAGTGTATCAACATATTGTTTTACGGACTTCTTCCCATCAGACACCTTTGTTAATTCACAACTGCAGATCACATAATTTGTATTTGCATTTGTCCGTCGTATTTTTAGAGGTTGTGATAATGCGCGTTAAAAAGTATTCATGACTTATAATAAGGGAACCCAAATAGTATTCATGTTATACCAGGATTACCAGCATGACCAGCCAAAAGTTTTAGACATTTGGATATGGCGTCAAAATTATCCGAGATATTTAATGTGTACTGTAACATGTCACTAGCAGTTGAAAAAATGCTATACAATTGAGGAAATTATGTGCCGTCAAAGCCCAATACAGAATGTCCACGCACTGTTTAAACCTAAAATACGAACCTAACACAGTAGTAGCTCAATGGGTTTCCTCTCTCAATTCTTAGCATGCTATTTTTCGTTGCTATCCGTAAGCTGGTGATGTGACGTCAACCCAGAAACCAAGTCGTCAGTATATAACTCTGATATTTGTGAATTGCACAGGGAAGGTAAATGTAGAGCGACAGGTCGTCTCAAGGGTAGTTTTATCAAGTTGGTCATCGATGGTTGGTCATCGATGGGCGGTGGATTAAACAAATGGATGTGAACTTTGCCATTATTTCTTGAATATTATACCTCAAGAATCACCTTCGAAAGGTAGTATTAGCAACTTAGTACGCGTCCTTTACCAGGTGATGTTTCACGTCAAAATGTTCCTGTGCAAACATAGGATATCAACTTAAGATTATCGAAACTTCCGACGTTGTAACGAAACCAATGCACACACACCCTTTATTTTCTGTTTACATTTTTTATCAGAATTGTTAATATAAAAACGTTGGAGGCATGTATTTTGTGTTACTAAATGATGCAGTTACTTAACAAGTCGCTGTAAAGTGCTTTGCGCACAGATGTTTCGTACACGAAGATTACAAAGACGTCAACAGTTACATTAATTGCCTGTTCATAAATGACGTGGCTATTTTAGAATGTACACTGACCCAAGACACGATGAGATCATTGCATGTTTTATAATGTCTCTACCCTACGATGACTTCAGATAACTTGTCGATTGTCGTCCTAAATCCATCTTTTCTTGTCAGGCAAAGGTTTCTTGCCACTCTGGTAGAGACTAAATGATTATATTAGAACAGTATTAGAACAGCTCCCAGCAAACCAGGTATTTACTTCGGGTTGGGGACACAAGCACCAATGATCATTACATGTAATGTTCTTTTATCATAAGAATTCAAATATCGAGAGTACATGCATAAACTTATAAATATCTTACACCAAGGATACACCTGATTGTTAATTTGTTAGATGCAACCAGTTCAAACAGAACTCTCTTAAGAGCAGCGTTCGCGTTAAGTGGTTGCCCGGTTGCCCGGGACACCCAAAATTAGCACCGGGCAACCAACATGTACTTATTTGGTTGCCCGGTGGGCAACCAATTTTTTTACAAGAAGTGAAACAATGCTGAAAACTGTTCTATACAAGAGGTATTTGTATTTCTGATCATATGACTACAAAATATACAAGTATAAAACTAAAGAGTATCAGTACAATGTAATGTAAATATTACATGGAAATTATGAAATACACTGTTTTAAAAGATAATATAGGAATCATATTTATTATTCGTTATTTTCTATTAATCACTCACAGGCATTCAGACAAGATTCAGACAATGGCATGGACAACCGTCAACAGGCAGTATGGCAACACAGCTCCCAACTTCCTACGCCTCATATATAGATTTGGTGCTGACCATTCCAGCTACATCTGCTGAGGCAGAGCGAGGATTTAGCGACCTCAAGCTACTAACGACTGACAACAGAAACCGTCTCGGCAATCTAAGCCTCAACTCCTTGCTGCGGATCAGGTTATTATCCTCTCCCATAGATGGATTTAATCCAGCTCCAGCTGTTCAACACTGGTTCAATGCTGCCCGTCGCAGACGAACTGCAACTTCAAGCAAGGTTCCAGATCAAGACCACGACTCGGACTCTGATGCAGACATCACTGACACTGATCATGCAGAGGAGGAAATCCCGTTAAACGTTCTGCTCCAAGATGTTGTTGATGATAGTGGTTCTGGGAGACGTAGCATAGATACTCCTCCCACTCTTGAGACAAATGAAGCAGATGATGATGTCACACTTGTAGATCATACTGATCCCACCACTCCACGTGCTAACACAGACGTTGATGATGATGATGATATAGATGAAGATGAACAGATCATGATAATGTGGAGTGTGAGTGATGAATCTGCTTCAGAGGTGGAGGATTGAAGGCTAATTCAGCATCAGCAGCAACAACAACAGCACGCACAGCAACACTAACTAACCCTACTTACGTGTACCTTAACAATTCCAATATATAACCCAACTTGAATTGTCAACTCAACATTTACATTTATATCATGTACTACAATAAAAATATCTATATCTATAAACACTTGAACTTGAATATACATGTACTTACAGGTACATGTATATTCAAGTTCAAGTTTTTTGTGGTCGAGATTCTCAATCTCAATATGTTTATAGTAATAGCTCCAAAGCTCCAACAACAGAAACTTCTGAAACTGAAAGAACAAAAGTTTGAAAATAACAAGATGATGGTGTGAGTGACGGTGATGTGATTACTTAGTATTAGTAACATATTCATGTTTTAAATGACTGTCATAATTGTGTACATTATAACAACTGTGACTTCTAGCGCGGCGCATAATCGCATTGGGTGTAGATGTTAAACAAAATAAGCACATAAAATACGGGCAACCAAAATATCTGCCGGGCAACCAGATTTTTTTCCTTAATTCGGACGCTGCGTAAGAGTTGCATTAAGCATCTCCAATCCATCTTTTTATCCCACAGTTCGCATTAATTTCTTTGCTGAGTCATTGTCACTGGATCATAGCAAACAGGTTAACAGAAGACGAAAAAAAGATACCTCATGAACAATTTGTTAAAAGTAATTGACTGTTTGCCTGAACTGAATTATTTGTATATAGACAGAAGTCAATACTACAATGTACTGCAAACTTTAATTTCAAGAAACTCTAACGTGGCGGTAATTTTAATTCTGTGGCTTCATTGACGACAAATTATTTGGTAAAAGCTTGGTTGCATATGACAGCTTTTAAAAAACGTCATGAAATTGTTCCGACTTATCAGGTCTAGAAATCAGTTGTTATGAACTGGTGACTTTATGGGGACTTGTATAGAACGTTCATGTGTATTATCCACAGTTGGGCGTTGAAACAGCGATTTGAAATGGCAAATAATGATACAGAATTGTCCGTGATCAAAATAAATAATTATACCTAGGATAAAACGCTGGTATAAACATAATGAATGCAGAGTGGCAATGTTAATTATTACTGGAGTAAGTAAATGTATAGCGACAGGTTCCCTCAAGAGTAGTATCAGGTGACAATTATTGCAGCATCTGAAGATGTACTTTAAGATAGGAGCTTGCGGGCGTGGATCATACGATCAATACTTAAAAGTGCAAGGATGGTTTAGTTCACACATAATGCAAAATAATACGTCGCACAATATATTATTGAAGGCACAACCTCAGTTAATGAAGTAATGTAGTTACCACAATTTGAACCATTTAGAAGAGGTTTGTTCAATTCCATTCATGAAATTGTGTTTTATTATTTTTTAGCATATTCAGTTATTTTTTTCTTCATTGTTGTTGTCTTATTGATATTGGGGACATACTGATCCTGTTACTTTTTTACTACACTACCCGTGAAAATTATAATTGGGTAATTTTTGTTCGCATTCTCGGATAGAAAACGAATAAACACAATATTGCTCTAGCTAAATATTATAAACGATTTGTTGGGCACCGTGACATCAAATATATAACCATCCACAATCGATAACTATTTGTGCAATCACTGCAAAAATTTCCTTGAACATAAGTGCTGCAGTTTTCCTCCTGAAAACACTAAATGCGAAGGTTAAATCAACCATGTCACTCATCGATCATTCGCCTTCAATCATATCCTCGCAGCAGTCAGTTTTTTTTTCTCCTCAGTTAAGTGTGTGTAATTGCTTTAATATCGTTTCATTTAAAATATATTCAAATTCTCTCGAATATACGCGATAAGTGCGTCCCTATCAAAGGCCTCGCATTAAATAAGAGGAATTTGCTAACGGATAACCGAGTACCGCGTAAACAATTAGTCACTCTCTATGATATAATACGCGTAAAAGTATTTGATTATTCACATTTTTATAGAACCCTATATCAATCTTGTTAAGTTACAAATCTACAACTATTCGTTCATGAGTGTACCTTCTACTGACGTGACCTTTCCCATATATCGATTACTTTTTACAGCCAGTAAATCCCTACCCTCGGAATATTCTTAAGAATTTAACGGCATAACTAATTCCCATCGGTTAATTAACGCTGCTCAGGACCTTCCACCTGCCTGACCGGCTTTGACCATTTGCCAATATTTCAACTTATCTTTCAGAATCCCTTGACCTGTACACGTCCTCTTAAGTGTTCTGCTTCTGCCTAGAGATATCATTGTCCATTGTATTTTGATGTATAAATGACAGCTGCTGATGATGCCAATAGACAATTTATATTATTCACGCGTGACTAAAGTGACACGCTATTCTAATACTCGGTTTTTTAAACGCTTAGCTGGTCTAAGTAAAATGTAAGCATTGGAAATACGAGTATATACTCCATGTCAATCGGGAATGCACATACCACTGCACCTATACTATCCTCACCGAATATACTCCTTTTTAATTACCTTTTGTGTTACTATTAGTATTACCCTTTTTGAACGATATTATTGTATCCTGGGCTGTTTTTGTCACATAATGCATGAAGATACTTCATGATATGGTACTTGATGAATACTACTACTACTAAGGATATCCTGAAGTGCTTTATGGGGAGCTTTCGGCAGTACGTTCGTGGAGATTACCAAATATGAAAATCGGGATTGTATTTCCCCAAGTCATAATCCATTTCGTAATTACTACTAGTATAATATCAAGGTTTAGCTAGGTGTGAAATAGATCAGTCTGTTTACCCCAATCTCTGACTACCCCAAAGCGGAGTCCGTGAAGACAGCTTGCTGGCGACAGATCTGACAAAATTGACCGAAATGTGAATTGCTCAATTAGGATATAATAGAAGTGTGTCTGTACTATTTTAAGATTCTATAAGTCATGTAACAAAAGTAGCATTAATCTTCATGTTATTTATTTATGAACAACAACGAAAAAAGGTTTGAACACATTCAAAATTACTAGTTAAAATCGTTCGCATGTCATGTAATTGAATTTTTATTTCATCATCTTTATTATAATAATAAAAAGAAGCAAACACACAAACCAAGAACATCTAGGGCCTATGCTGACCCCAGGCATGGGAGTTACATAACACAAGAACATACAAATTAATACAGTACTCAAAGAAAGCAAAACAACGGAATTTATAAACAAAAACAACAAAATGAAAAACTATCATGGCGGCACAAAATAAATCTAAATGTGCTCATGGATGTTCCACTCCGGCTCATGTCTGGCATTGTAGATGGAATATGAAGAGGTAAGAACGGATTTTGAAATTTTGTTTTTGAGTTCAGAATATTTTGTGGAACTTTTCAGTTGCCTGAAGATACTAGTCATCCTCTTCTTATTGTCCGTGTCAATCAAACCCCTTGAGCCGATCTCAATGGCGATTAATGAGCAATCAAAGCCTGTGTCAGCTATGTTAGAGACCAGGGATGAGTATCGGTCGATCTTTGTTTGATGGGCATTAATAATGTTGGGTTCGAATGGCACGGTCAATTCGAAGAGGATGACTTTTTTCTCAGTAGACCAAACCAGAACGATGTCCGGCTTTTGCGATGTGGCAATGACATACGGAGGCACGGTTCCACCACCTATAGTGCAGTTCTCAATGTCAGCAAAGATACTTAGATCGCCGTTCCTGTATGTTTCACTGTCTTTGAAGGCAGCGAGTAATATATGAAGGACATTGTTGTGCCTCCATAAGTATCTATTGAGCATTCGTGGACAATGGTTGAGGATGTGAAACAGGGTACCTTTGCTCTGACAGAGAGGACAGCTGTCCGTAAGTCGTTTGCCCCATCGTTTCAAGTTGGTGAAAGACGGTAGAGAATCTATTAAAGCATTGATGGCAAATTTAAGAATCCCTTTAGGCAGATTGTATATCAGTGATCTCCATGTCAAATCTGACTCGCACTTTTCGAGCAACTTGGCGGTCTCACCCTGGCTCAGGAGAGGCTCGACAACGGATTTCCACGATTCTCTCATGTTTTAGAGGTGTCTCTTCCGAGTGTCAGTGCACTGTGTTTGTACCCAAGCTACGCATTTATGTTTTAAATCTCTTAATGCTATGCTTTAGAATAGACCCACAAACAAATCTTATTTTAGGTGACAGTTGATGAATGACATATATGATTATCTTGCCGTACCATTCGATCGGGGAAATACCCGATTACGAGATTTTAAAGAGACAACTGCCCTGATGATATTACTTATCTATAATTATGGCTAACGTGTAAACTATTTTTTTTCAAAAGTGGATGTGTAGGTATGTAGGCTGGGACACAGTCTGCTTATTATACCTGTATCCAGTTAGCAAAATTGTTCAGTGGCAGGAAATAATAATAAGTACAGCAGTTTCAACTGTAGTAGTATAGCGTAAAATGGGTGAGTGATCAGCCTGGAACCAAGGCTATCCCGTGGGTACATTATGTGTAGGAAAGATTGTCCCACGTGGTCAAGAGAGTTGAAATCTTATGAAAGAGGACGCTTGAAATTAACGAATTATAAATATATATATATATATATATATATCAAAATAAAACACTTTTATTTGGCAGTTTGCTACCTTGGGTTTCTCGCTACCGCGATCTTCAGGCAAACTAATTGTTTTCCTTCCATACAGCGAAGTCAGTGAGAAAAATATTCGCAGTACGCGCACGCAAGGCATGCTGCGTATACAATTCGCGTAACTGCTCGCGCATAAAACGCATAAAACGCAACTCACTGACATCGCTGAACAGATAAAGAAAACTACGTTTAACATGTTTAACATTATTTTTTTCTCCCATGTCGGCACTTAGAAACTATCTCGCTTCTCTTATTTATCAGATTGTTTTTGTTGTGGTGGAGAATTTCTATTTTCTCGTCGAGGCAGAGGTTACATTGTCCTGATCTCCTTCTTTTAGTGTTGGATTGTCTTACTATCTCCCAGTCTATTAATACATTTGTGGCTCTTCTTCTTTTTACCAAACGTATTTAGAGAGTTCTGTCTCGTTTATATACCTTTCATGTTTGAAGGATTTCTTATGGTTTCCATACCTGTCTTTGAACGTACCACCTGTGAGGCCTATGTATGATTTCACTTTTCTGGCACCAAACTTACTGTAGCTTTATAGACTATAGCTGAAGACAAGCATTTTCCAAGAAGTGGACAGTCTCCTTTAGCTCTACAATTACAGGTTTTTTTCGGCGGTTTTTCCTTACTCTTTCTGTTGATCTTGATATTATGAGACTTGATGATTGCTCTCATGTTTTTCATGCAACTGTAGCTCACCTTTACTGTGTTTCGGTTGAATATCTTGTGGAGTTGGTGACCCCGTGGAAAATGCTTGTCTATCAACTTAATGAATGTTCCTCCGACATTCGATGACATTCGATGACACTTTTTTGCTAAATGGAGGATTGAACCAGATAATTTTCATGTTTACATGTTAAACGTAGTTTTCTTTATCTGTTCAGCGATGTCAGTGAGTTGCGTTTTATGCGTTTTATAATAACTTGGGCCAGACAAGAAAAAGTTACGTTACATCAAAGGCAATGAGTTTGTATTTGCGCTTGTGTCTACATTTTGATATGAGTTCAGATCGTTTGTTGAGGGTGGAGTCTCTTGGTGCAGTCAGGATATGATATGAATCGAGCACTTTGATATCGGACAGTATTAATCTACATCTCTCTCTCTCTCTCTATATATATATATATATATTAACTGTTGTGTTAATATACATACATTTTGCACTGTACTACCGTAACAATTTCGACCTATATATATATATATATATATATATATATATATACAGATCATGACAATAAGCGCAGAGCAGAACCCTGGCATTGTTGGGCACAACGCGAGGAGAATTGAATGACTATAAATGTCACCTTCCACGTAAATATCCTTACTGATATCTTATTGATGGTGCAGTAAATGAAGCTACATCTATCAAGTACAATAATCCTCAAAGTAACACTATGTAGTAGTATTTGTTATGACCCTAACTGATTCCATAATTCCTTTGCGATTGTCTAACCACGACAATTACAATTATACACTTTGATTGTTAGTTTTACATTAAATGCATACAGGATACGTATTTATTTTACAATCGACCCATGGGAAACATAACATTTGACATTTGACAATATTTTAAATATTTACCTGTAACTATATCTGCGGAACACAATGTTTTAAAAGTATGTTCTCGTTAGCAGACTGCAGGTGTTTGAATACAAATTAATAGTTGGCTTAAAAAATGGTGATTAACTCAAAACATTATACGTGTAACTGAAGCCATAGTTGCAAGTATCCATTATACGAGCCGTACATACGCGGGTGGTGTGTTTCCTGTCCCAGAAAATCAAAGCTTTTGCGACTAGGCAAATCTGACGACTCGTGGTTACACCGTTTTAACCGTTACACCGAGGTAATCGTACCGAACTGTTCTATCAAGGGTAGAATCATATATCTCTTATGACAGTAGAGGTCGATTTTCTCATCTTCATTATATATCAATTTCGAAATCATATCACAGTCTGCATGTCAAAACAATCCCACACTAAAGTGTGTTCATGTTATTTAAAAAATATTAATACGCGTGATAATAACACTGGATTCCAAATAGCGCGCTAACTCAAATAATAAGGTAGTGCAACAAATTGAGCTGGATGGTGAGTATCGATTGGCCATCGGACTATTTATCATAACAATACCATACCGGACGTTGCACTGTGGAATGAAGAGCTATGAGACTTGCTACTGATCCCTTTGGGTATATTGGTTTAAGAAGACCAAAGCAAAAGACAAACATCAAGGTATCTGGTCTCCGACCAGAGCTAAATCTAGTTTCAAACTATATACTAGATGACTGAATATAACTTTGTTCAATAACAACGTACGAAGGATGATCTACTATTCAACAAATCATTAAAGAGCATTCTTGAAAGCATATGAAAACACTATATTCCGTTCTCCTTATCTAGAACAAAGGTCATTATCGGTCACCATACGAAATGTATGACCATAATATATTGATGCTTGCAGGACTCATCTCAGGAGTCGCTATCATTCAGATTAACTGATAAGCAATCACGTTTTATAGTAGGTCATCCCTCTCCCTCGACATACATATATAGTGCTACCCATACGAATTAACTAATGTTGACGATGTCTGGAGTTTGTTAAACACCATCAACCAAGCAACAAAAGGTACAAGTAAAGGATAGCACTGGATCAAAAATGAGAGAGGTCCCATGATTTTTTTTCAGGGGACCCGTAGGACTTCAAAAAACAAATTGAAGGGGTCCCCCAAGAAAGGAGTCCTGAAGTTTGGGTATTTGAAAATTTTACTTTTTTACGGATAGTTTTAATGGTGGATATGTAATTTACAGAATTTCTTAAGGTTTCCATTTCCGTCACTATAAGAAATTGAGAGGTCTAGCACGCGCAGACGCGTCAGAATGCGACCCCTGGTACAAGTATATGGAGGAACACTTCTGCATTCTGCGTACATTTTGTTTTGTTGGAACATGAACTATTATATAAAGTTTAAAGAGGAAGAGAAAATAGTATAATAAAGGTGTCACAATTTTCGATGCAACTCCTCAAATTGATTGTTAATGGTAAAATATGAAATGATATTGAGAAAATTAGAATATGGTTAGGGTTAGGATTATGGTTAGGGTTATATTTAATATAATGTGCAGAGCAATTCTACATAGTTTATGCTAGATAACGTCGAAATATCATCATAAAAAGTATGACGGGCTCATCAATCATCATTCAGCATCTTCCATCTGCGTCTTGTGCTTCGTTCCTCTGTATTCGGCTAGCTCATCTCTCCATCTTTGTTTCTGCATGCCTCTTCTCCTTATGCCTGTACGGGGTTGCCACTCGGTTGTTCTTATTGTCCACCGATTATCATTTTGTCGTGAGATATGTCCTGCCATTCTCCATTTCATTTCCTTGATTTTGTTTATTAGTCTTTTACCTTGGTTTTATTACGAATGGTAGTGTTCTTCTGTTTGTCTCGTATCGTTATATATCCTCCCCATTCCATGGCTCGCTGTGCTACTAAAAGTTTCTGCTCAATTTCTTTGGTTGTTGCCCAAGTTTCGGCATCATATGTCATGGTAGGTAGCACACATTGATTGAAAACCCTTGTCCTTAATGTTATTGGTATGGTTTTATCGTATAAAATGGTTTAGTTTCTGCCGAAGCAGCTCCAGCCTGTCTTGATTTTTATAATGACTTCCTCCCTCGCATTGTCCTCCATTTTGATGTTCTTGCCAAGATATGTGTAACTTTCTACCTTTTCTATCGGTTCCTTGTCGATTTAAATTGACTCCTTTGTTTGAAAATTTAGTCATGAATTGTCAGACCAACTGTTCTGCTTTCCGTATTCAGACAGTTTCCTTCACTGAGTTAGCTAACAAAGCCATGTTATCTGCAAACATGAGATCTGTTAGCCGCTCTCCATCGATGAGTATCCCTCAAGTCCACCTATACAGGGTGAGTAAAAAAAAACTGCAATAGAGGAAAGAAGCCATTTTGTTTTCAAAACCAAAAATGAATTTTAAAACTTATTAAATGTTGCAAGAATGACATACGGTATTTAATCCTAAGTTTGTGTGAAAAATTAAGTCGATCGCATTTTTCGTTTGTCTTTGGAGACCCTCGTTACTGCACAACCAAATGTACATGTTTGTTCACGAGCACAGTGATTCTCTATTAAAATGGCACACATTGCATTTTCATTTTGAATATCCCGCCAACACAAATTTGGAAAATGTCAGTTTTTTTATTAAAATTTAGAACATTATAAGCATTTCATAGCATGGGTAGGGTAAATTGATTATGTTCACTCACATGTAAACAAGAAAGGATGCATTAAATTCCAATAGCATCACAAATGTGCTCAAGTTTCCAACTCAATAATACTAAGTACCAGAAAGCAAAGAAATCTATCAAGGAGGGGAAAGTTTTGGAGAGGACAACATTCCACCTGAACTCCTGACAAGATGCAATCTTGATGATTTAATACTAGACATTTGTAATAAGGCCCCCCTAGAAAAGCAAAAACCTGACCAGTGGGCAATATTGAACCTGATTCCAGTCCCAATATCTGGTAACCTAAGTCAAGCAGAAAACTACAGAGGCATATGTCTGAACTCCATTGTGGCCAAGACATACAACAGAATGATTCTCAACATAATAAGACCTCTGGAGTGAGCAATCTGGATTCGACTGAGAGAAAAGTCGACTCTTAATAAAGACGACGGAGCCTATCAACTCAACAACATCTACGACAATTTGATATCTATACCGCCCTCTAATTCCGGTGGTATTCACTACAAAAAGACAGTGAAGAGGTCAGATGTCAACTAGTCTGATGAAGTGCTCAGTATGAAACGTTACGCGTAAATTGTTAGTATAAGCTTATTATACTTTACACCATGGATTTGTAAAAAGAAAAAATCAACCTTTCTACTAAGAATAAGACCTCACCTAGATGAATTACTTCGAACTAACCAGCAAAGCGGCCGCAAGGGAAAAGGCACTACCTCACACATTCTTGGGCTCAGGGGAATCATCGAAGGTATACATTCCAATAATCTCTCTCCAAGTCATAACATTCATTGACTTTAAAAAGGCATTAGACACCATACATCGTGGAAAAATGATCATGATACTCAAAGCATACGGTATCCCACAAGTAATAACAGATGCAATTGATGAAACTTACAGAAACACAAGAGCCAAAGTTATATCACCTGATGGCGACACGGAAAGTGTTCGACATCCTAGCAGGAGTACTCCAAGGTAATACCCTTGTCCCCTACCTATTCATAATCATCCTTGATTATTGCTTAAGAATAACTATCAGTGGGAGAGAAGAGAAACTACGATTCACCATCAAGCCTAGACAAAGTCGAAGAATATGGCCAAAGAAAGTCACGGGTCTTGACTTTGCAGATGACATAGCATTACTTTCTGACACTGAGGAGCAGGCACAGAAGCTGCTGAAATATGTTGAGGAAGCAGCACTCAAAACTGGGCTTCACGTGAATACCAAGAAAAGCAAATGCATGGTATTTCACCAAACACACGCGGTACAGCTAAAAACCTCTACTGGAAGTAACCTAGACAACGTAGAGGATTTCAAATACCTGGCAGCTTGGGTAGATAGTAGCCAGCATGACATACAAATACGTCAAGCACTTGCTTGGAGGGCCTGCAATGCTCTGAACAAAGTGTGGAAATCCAGCCTCTATCAAAAAATATAAATCAGACTTTTCCAAGCTACTGTTAGAAGTGTTCTACTGTATGGAGCTAAAACATGGACCATCACCAACAGATTGAAGAAATCTCTAGATGGATGCTACACTAGCATGCTGAGAACTGCACTCAACATCTGTTGGAAAGACAAGGTACCGAACAAAGACTGTATAGAAACTTACAAAAGGTATCAGAAACCATTATAGATCGAAGGATGAGATTTGCCGGGTATTGCATGAGAAGAGAAAATGAGATAGTATCTGACCTGCTGCTATGGAGACCCAAACACGGACACACATCTGTCGGCCGCCCAGCCTTAACATACTTGGACACCTTGGCGCAAGACACAGGACTGAATGATGAGGAGATGAAAGCATGCATGAGGAACAGAGGAATATGACAAAGACCTGTATGGAAAATTACAAAAGGTATCAGAAAACATCACAGACCGAAGGATGAGATTTGCCGGGCATTGCATGAGAAGAGAAAATGAAATAGTGTCTGACCTTCTGCTATGGAGACTCAAGCACGGACATATATCTGTCGGACGCCCAGCCTTAACATACTTGGACGTCTTGGCGAAAGACACAGGACTGACGGATGAGGAGATGAAATCATGTATGAGGGACAGAGTAGTTTGGCGAGCCATCACGAGGATCGTTCGAGAACGACATAATAAGTAAGTAATGCAATATTCGCAACCACCAACGGAATTGCAGATTCTCAGTGAATTTTTCACTGATGTTATGATTGACATAATGGTGTTACAGACCAATCTGTATGCAGCGCAGTGGCAAGCCAAGCCTAATTTGGCGCAACATGCACGTAAACCAGAATAGCTTTCGCAAGGGAAAAGGCACTACCTCACACATTCTTGGGCTCAGGGGAATCATCGAAGGTATACATTCCAATCGTTGCCATCATACCGATGCCAACGAGATGCGCGCTTTCATGGCATTGCGAATATCAATGGGTCTGGCCCCTAGAAACCAGGCCGATGATTATTTCTCTTCGAAGAATTCTTTTTGGCTTACTGACACTCCAAAGTATGTGAAAGTAATGTCAAAATGGCGATTTCAGGCACTGTCATCCTGCCTTCATTTTACAAAATGAAGAAAATGGTAACTGACAAAGATGATCCTGATTACAGCCCTCTTTTCAAGATTCAATCGCTGATCGACATAGTGGCTGAAAATTGGAAAACTGCGATCGAACCTGCCAGAGACGCCTCGAGCATGATCCCGTATAGGGGTCGTGTTGGAATGTGTTAATATATCAAATCGATCGAAGCATCATCGATTTGGTATAAAAGGTTTTGCTCTCTGCGATGCCGCCACTTGTTATTGCATCAAATACGACATCTACACTGGTCGTTTCTATGACTATAATCGAGAACTAGGGCAAGGCTGTAGTGTCGTGCCAGAAGGGACTGTTTATTATACAGATAGTTTTTATACTAGTCCCACTTTGGCAAATGAATTGATGCAGATGAAAATGGGGATTTGCGGCACCGTACAAAAGAATCGTAAAGGTATGCCTGAAGCGTTAAAAGAACGGCCCACACGTGATGCAAAGTTTGTGTTCAAGGATCCGATCCTGGCCGTGACTTTCAAAGATCGCAATGATGTACGCATGCTGAGTACCGTGCATGGTACCGAAATGGAGGATCGCCCCGCGCGTGCAACAGCTAATAAGCGTCGTCGCAATATAGCTGATGACCCACTTGCAAATTCTTACTCGTGATTACAACATGCAAATGCGAGGCGTTGATGGGTTAGATCAGTTGTTGTCATATAACGCGTATGCTCATAGAACACGCAAAATATTACATATTGGATATATCGTTGGTCAATGCCAGGATTCTCCTGGAGATGCACCGTGACACTAGAATCACTGCTACTTGCTTTCGACAGCAAATTATTGATCAATTACTTGCTCCATACCTTCAAGCCAATAACATTCAAATTCAACCTCGCAAAGAGGCAGGTCCGCAACAACCAAATCCAAGACGCAGGGCTTTTCAGCCTAATCTTGGAAGGCTTGAAGGCGCGCATTTTACCGAGAAAGCACCAAAAAAACTGTCGTGCCTTGTTTGTTCTCGTAATGCTGCGACACCAAGAGTGTACACATCTTTTCAGTGCAAGACCTGTCCTACTCATCCTGCTCTCTGTCTGGAGCAATATTTGAGCGCTAACACACTTTGCAAGATTACCTCATCGTCCGAGCGCCGAAGCAAAGAAGGGCTAATGAGGACTGATGACATCATAGTCACACCAAAATAAAGTCTCATCACGGTCACAACAAAATAACGTCTAATCACATCTCATCCACCTCTTCTCTTCAAAACAAATATGACATCACGGTCACACCAAAGTAACGTCTCATCACATCTCATCGACGTCTTCTCTTCAAAACAAATATATGACATCACTGTCACACCAAAGTTATGTCTCATCACATCTCATCCACCTCTTCGCTTCAAAACAAATATGTTAGGCCGCCCCTTGTGTGGTGGTCGCGGGATAACCTACACTACGTGGTGTATATTTATTTTGCCACGTAATGTCGGTTGCTTCATTGCCAACCATACAAAACAACAGGCAGGGCATTTATCAGTCGTCGCTGTAAAGGCTGTCGTCACTCACTGAATATCAGGTGACTTTGTTTTTGTTGTGTTAGGTTTATTTTTGTATGTTAGATGTGTTTATATTTTATAATTCAATAACTATCTAATAAGCTTACACACATTGTCTAATAAGCTTACATACATAACATTGCTAAATAAGCTTCCATTTTTTTTTATAAAACATAAGATTTGTATACATTTGGTGATGAAATTCCAACAAACTAGTTCAAAATGATTAATTATTATGTTATATCTTCATTTTTATTCAAAACCAATAATAAGCTTACACACTGTATAATAAGCTTACATACATTGTCAAATAAGCTTACATACATTGTCTAATAAGCTTACATACATAACATGGCTAAATAAGCTTACTTTTGTTTAATAAAACAAGATGTTTATACATTTGGTGATGAAATTCCAACAAACTAGTTCAAAATGATCAATTAGTATGTTATATCTTCATTTTTATTAAAAAACAATAATAAGCTTACACATTGTCTAATAAGCTTACACACATTGTCTAATAAACTTACATACATTACATGGCGAAATAAGCTTACAGTGTTTTTATTTTATAAAACACACGATTTATATACAGTTGGTGATGAAATTCTTACAAAACTAGTTCAACATGATCAATTATTATGTTATATTATGTTTTTTATTTAAAAACAAATACATGTTTTTATTCAAAAACAAATACATATATGTATTATTCTGATGGATTTCAATAAATAATAGTCGCTGACATTTTTTTTACATGATATGGGGAAATTTATTTGCTAATAACATAAACGGCAGCTATTATTATTTCACCCCAAAATAGCACAAAATTCTTCAAAATGGCCGCCCCCGTCAGAGTAAGTGTTAATGTAAAATAGAATTCTGGTTTAGTGCCCACAGAAACATTTGCTCGAGCGAATAGTGCAATTAATGACAGGATATTAAATAGTATATACAATGAAATTATGTCTATATCGTACCTCAAATACAAATTGGAATATCTTGATTCATGAATGTAATGTTGTCGGCTACAACATGTAGATAGAGTTACGAAATATAAGTAACGCGACCCAATGGATTGGCAGAATTTGTAATAGAAAATCTTGATTAAATCATGCATGTAATATAAGACAATACGACACCCGTTAGGCGTGTAATTGTAATAGACATTAAGCTGCAAGCATCCATTTAATATGCATCGTCTGCTTACATTCTGCTCTCTGAAACAATGGTTTTGGCGATGAGGTGAAATATGACGCTTTGCGTTGATTAAACGGTTTATTTTTAACCAGTGATTCAAAATCAAGTATACCTTCAAGCAGTATCCATGCATTGATTGTTGTTTTGAATAGGTCGAATGTGCGAAGAAGGCATCGTGTCGTTTGGGTTGCTTTGCCCGAAACACTTCTTGCTTTCACGGCAACAGCGCACACTCACACATAGCCTACACATAACCCCTATGGGCGAAGTAAAAGAAAAATCTAAGCCATGGCCCACTAAACTAAGTCTGCAGGACGCTAAACTCAGAAATAGCAGGTGCCTAGTGTTCTCATGTGTTCTAGATAATAACGTAATAACATACACAGTGTTGGATGGTCATTGCTGCACACACATTATCCAAGTTGCCTCTTTGAACCATTCAAATACAAATATCTGTTGGTAAATTTCATGGGTTACGTTTTGTCAAGTTTAGCTGTTCTTATTGTTACCATGGTTATCGGAAACAAAATCAACTATTGTGGAAGCCTTGGTTTATACTAGAATGAGTAGATTATAAGTTGTTCCTATAAAGGAGTAGATTCTAAAACGTCCATGCACTAAGCAAAGTCATTGCGCCAACTATATTAACGACGGTCATCATCATGTAATCAAATATTTAAACATAACAAATCAATCATACTTGTAGAGTAAAATACTGACATCAATTTCCTGGCACTACAGTACTACGGACGTCTTCCTGAAAACAACTGTGACCGTTAAACCATTGTTAAATCAACGTTCTATATAAGTCAAGGAATATTAATTACTAAGCAAATTCATTGCGCCGACTAAATATTATTAACGATGGTCATCATGCAATCCAATACCTAAATCAATTATACGTGTAGTGTAAAAACACTGACATCAATTTCCTGGAACTTCAGTACTACGGACCTCTTCCTGAAAATAACTGTGACCGTTAAATCAACGTTGGCATTGATTGACTGATTGCCTTCAATCATATCCTCGCTTCAGTATTGATAAATGTGTTCCTCTCCACAGCAAAGTGTGTGCACTGCTTATCTTGTTATCGAACCTGTCGTCACTGAAGAGTGTATCAACATTACGGACTTCTTCCCATCAGACACCTTTGTTAATTCACTACTGCAGATAGGTCACATAATTTGTATTTGCATTTGTCCGTCGTATTTTTAGAGATTTTGATAAGACAGAGTTTTTAATTATGACCTCCAGATTCAATCAACGTAAAATATGTGATCATCATATCAATATTGACACTTCTTCTGTTCTTGCTTCAAAATCTGCTCGGAACTTAGGAATTGTGTTTGATAATAATCTATGTATGGATGTTCAAGTTCGACGGATATGCCAATCAGTGTATTATCATATACGGAATGTCAATAGCATAAGGAAAATGTTAACATTTGAAACCGCAGCTACTATCGTCCATGCTCTTATAACTTCTCGTATTGACAATGGCAATTCTCTTCTTTTTGGCATCACTGATCACTTACTTCACAAACTACAACTCGCTCAAAATGCAGCTGCTCGCATTCTCACTAAGACCAGGAAATGTGATCATATCACTCCAATTTTGAAAGATCTCCACTGGCTTCCTGTTCGCGAAAGGATTCATTTCAAACTTCTTCTTTTAACTTGGAAAGCTTTGCATGGCACTTCACCAACTTATATTGCTAATCTTCTTGTTCCATATCATCCAAAACGTACTCTCCGGTCATCTGATAAACTTTTACTTGTTGTTCCACGGACTACTTCTTCATTTGGAGATCGCGCATTTTCGGTTGCTGCACCAACTCTCTGGAACTCACTACCTTATAATTTAAGGTGCTGTGATTCACTTGACTCTTTTAAGAACTTGTTAAAAACAAGATTATTTGACTCAGTTTATAATTGATTTCTTTGTATTATATACATGTACATGTATATGCAAATCATCCTTGTTTATGTATTTTTCATGTTAATTTGTATTTTTGTTTTATATGTTGCGCCTCGGAATAGTTTTACCTAGATTGACGGCGCATTATAAATGCCATTATTATTATTATTATTAATGCGCGCTTAAGTATTCATGACTTATAATAGGGAACCCAATAATATTCATACCAGGATTACCAGCTAAATATATTCAGACATTTGGATATGGTGTCAAAATTATCCGAGATATTTAATTTGTAATGTAACATGTCACTAGCAGTTGAAAAAATTCAATAAAATTGAGGAAATTATGTGCCGTCAAAGCCCAATACAGAATGTCCATGCATTGTTTAAACCTAAAACACGAACCTAACCCAGTAGTAGCTCAATCTGTTCGCAGGCTTTTTCTCTCTCAATTCTTAGCATGCTATTTTTCGTTGCTATCCGTAAGCTGTTGATGTGACGAAAATCCAGAAACCAAATCGTCAGTATATAACTCTGATATTTGTGAATTGCACAGGGAAGGTAAATGTATAGTGACAGGTCCTCTCATGGGTATTTTTATCAAGTTGGTCATCGATGGGCGATTGATTAAACAAATGGATGTGAACTTTGCCATTATTTCTTGAATATTAGACCTCAAGAATAACCTTTGAAAGGTAGTATTAGCAACTTAGTACAAATGGTGGTAAGAACATGGTGAATGCAGAGTGGTAATATTAATTATTACTGGAGTAGGTAAATGTATAGCGACAGGTTCCCTCAAGAGTAGTATCAGGTTACAATTATTGCAGCATCTGAAGATGTACTTTAAGATAGGAGCTTGCGGGCGTGGATCATACGATCAATCCTTTAAAGTGCAAGGATGTTTTTTTTTCACTCATAATGCAAATAATGCCTCGCACAATATATTATTGAAGCAACAAGCTCATTTAATGAAGTAATGTAGTTACCACATTTTGAACTATTTAGAAGAGGTTTGTTCAAGTATATTAAAACACAACCATTCATGAAATTGTGTTTTATTAGTTTTTAGCATATTCAGTTGTTTTTCTCTTCATTGTTGTTGTCTATTGATATTGGGGACATACTGACCCTGTTACTTTTTTACTACACTACACGTGTACATTATAATTGGGTAATTTGCTCGCATTCTCGGATAGAAAACGAATAAACACAATATTGCTCTAGCTAAATATTATGAACGATTTGTTGGGCACCGTGACATCAAATATATAACCATACACAATCGATAACTATTTGTGCAATCACTGCAATCCATTTCTTTGAACGTAAGTGCTGCAGTTTTCCTCCTGAAAACACTAAATGCGAAGGTTAAATCAACCATGTCACTCATCGATTATTCCCCGTCAATCATATCTTCGCAGCAGTCAGTGTGTTTTTCTCCACAGTTAAGTGTGTGTATTGCTTATCGTTTCATTTAAAATATATTCAAATTCTCTCGAATATACGCGATAGGTGCGTCCCTATCAAAGGCCTCGCGTTAAATAAGAGGAATTTGCTAACGGATAACCGAGTACCGCGTAACAATAAGTCACTCTCTATGATATAATACGCGTAAACGTATTTGATTATTCACTTTTTTAAAGAACCTTATATCAATCTTGTTAAGTTACAAATCTACAACTATTCGTTCATGAGTGTACCTTCTACTGACGTGACCTTTCCCATATATCGATTACTTTTTACAGCCAGTAAATCCCTATATTCGGAATACTCTCAAGAATTTAACGGCATAACTAATTCCCATCGGTTAATTAACGCTGCCAAGGACCTTCCACCTGCCTGACCGGCTTTGACCATTTGCCAATAATTCACCTTATCTTTCGGAATCCCTTGACCTGTATACGTCCTCTTAAGTGTTCTGCTTCTGCCTAGAGATATCATCGTTCATTGTATGTTGATGTATTAATGACAGCTGATGCTGATGCCAATAAACAACTTATAATATTCACGCTTGACTTAAGTGACACGCTATTCTAATACTCGGTCTTTTTAAAACGCTTATCTGGGCTAAGTAAAATCTAAAGCACTGGGAAATCCATACTGCTCTTTCAATATGATCCTAAATAACTTTAAAAAACATCTGTAAATATTTTGCAGGTGTGTGACAAGCCAAACAAAATGTTGCGTCGGTAAGCTATACACTTGCCCGTACATTTATTGTTGACGAATGTCTAAAGAAATGGGTCAGTCGATACCGTGGAACATGGTGTTATTCTTCTTCGCCTAACGGTGAAATCTCAAGATTCTTTTGCGGTGGGTCAAACGCTTGAGTGGGCATTTACCATAATTTCTTGAACGGAAGACCACAAAAACGAACTTCTTAAACGGAATATTAGCTGGATTTGAACCATTGTAATACTTGGGTTTCAACTCCAATATGGATTTTATATAGTTATGATTTTGCATAATTTCAAAATTTTAATTTTCCTCTTAATTGTAATTATAAAAATAGTTATTGGAGTAACACTAATATTAGAGGAAAATATTTCAAAATGTTGTAAAGTCTTATTACTTACTACTTTTTGGAATAAATAACTACGAATAACGAATCTATATTGTATTGGATATTATGGGACTTTGTGTAGCCTAATTCTGAGCCTAGGGCGAACTTGCCTCGGCCTATTGGCGAACCTACCCCGGCGTCGAGAAACTTGTCTTTATCATTTACTCTTGCCTTTACAGTAAGGCCTAGAGTACTGAGATCATGGTCGTATGTAGCCAAGATATCAATCTTTCACATGATATCAATAGGTTTATTCAATCTTTAAAATTGGAGTCTCTAGACTTCTTCAAATGAAAATGGGGCGAAAACTCCTCGCTCTTCCCTACGTATAATATTTCCTAACGTGACATCTCGTTAACCTACACGGCGATAAGTGCACATTAAGTCAGAACGGTAGTTAAAGGAGGCGTTGGGTTGTTAAATTTCACCATGACATATACTTCTATGATATATAACAGTGAAGGGGATAACAGGTTATTTCAAGAGTAGTACCAAATAACACTTAGGACAGGCGAAGCTAAATATCCGATTCAATAGCTCCATTAAAGTCAACATTAAATGGTAGATAAAACGATGACATATGCAATTACTGTAATTACAGATGGGGCTGGCTATTGATCTAAATATAGGGTAATCTTGGCACTGACCGCCTTTATTGAACGTGTGTGAGTGAATGACCACCTAAACTATCCTCACCGAACGGTCTCTTTTTTAATTACCTTTCATTGTATTACTATTACCCTTTTTGGACAACATTATTGTATCCTAGGCTGTTTTTGTCACATAATGCATGACACTATTCTTAGTATGTAAATTCGTTCATAGAATGACCAACACGAGTCACTCCCTGATCTCTGCGTATGGTTAGCACGTTCGAAAATACTTCATAATATGGTACTTGAAAAATACTACTACTAAGGATATTCACCTGAACTGTTTTAAGGGGGACCTTTCGGCAATACGTTCGTGGAGATTACCAAATATGGCAATTGGGATTGCATTTCCCTAAGTCGTAATCCATTTCCTAATCACTACTAGTATCAAGGTTTAGTATGTTTTAAAAGTGTTTTTCCGGTCGATTCGTGAGTGCACTTTATTTGTACCAAGCTACACATCTATTTAATAATGCTATGCTTTAGAATAGAACCGGCGACAGTTGATGAATTACTTAGATTATTATCTTGCTGAACCATTCGATCGGGGAAATACCATTTTAAAGAGACAACTGCCCGGTTGATAACACTTAACCGGTTATTTCAAAACTGTGTATCCACATGAAAATCCTTGTCATATTTTAACACAGTTATAATGGTTATAACTCCATATACCTGAATAAATTACGGTATAAAACATTTAAAACACAATTTTTGTGTTTCGAACTAGGTCGACAGCTTGCAAGTTACACTCAAATTCAAGGTCACTTGTGTTCTCAAATGTTCTAGATGACAATGTGCACAATCTTAAAGGGGCGCTGCAGCATACACAGTCATTCGCGTTCTCGACGGATATAAATATAGTATGGCAAATATTCCTCTGACCAAATATTCCATCATAATATTTTTTTAATAAAATAACCAATACTTGCTGTGTCACACTGACATCGATTATTTTCCATCAGCAGTTAAGTTTTCGATCCCTATCGGAACTGACGAGTGCATCAATATGATACTTGTACAAAGGTCTTTTTCAACAGGCCATTCTTTACGAAATGATAAATATATTGGCCATATTCTCGTACTAAACGCGGTTTTGCATGCCAGCTTTCACCGAGCACGGTGAAGTAATAATTCAAGGCATACAGTTGGTGTATGAGTATAGTTTAATGCGCGTTTAACTACCCCCATACATATGTTTAAAATTGGACACTCTTCAACAAATTTATATAGTTAAACGATGTGGTTAAAGTCAAAGTTTGTGTTTGGTTTATATATAACCCGTCAGACTATAGAACCCTCGGACTGCAGATATGTCTCCCTGCTGTACGCTTATTGTCATGATCTGTATAAATCGTTAATTTCAACCATCCTCTTTCATAAGTTTCAGCACTCTTTGCCATGTGGGACACACTCTCCTACACATACTCACCTACAGCAGAACCTTGGCAGTGTTTGACACTACGCGAGGTGGGTTGAATGTGCAGATGGCATGTGACCTATGCTATCCATATGACATTACGGTTCCATTGCCTGTATCTTTCAAGCCTACTTGTTACCCCCGAAGATTTATTGGGGGTAATATATTTTGACTTTTTTTGGCCGATTAATTTAATTTATTGCACCACGCCTGTGTATTTCCTAGCTCGGCTAGTTGGATCGCTGGCCAACCACAGCCCAAAGCCCTGCGGCGCCAGGGGTTGTATCTTGGTTTGAAGGACTTGGTACTAGTCTTTAGAAACATAATTATTACAGTTTTTGCTAATTTTCGTGTTTTAATGTTCGAAAATAAATATTGTTCATATTGTTTGCTGGTCGAACGAGTAAAACCCATTGGATACTAACGAAGTTAACCAAAGTAATTGAAATAAAATTTTAAAGTTTTACCCATACACTCCATAGTTAGATTTAATTATAATTAGATAATGTTCTGGGTTGAACTAGAAGCCCAACTTCTTACTTTTGAAAGTGGTTGTGTTAAGAAATTCAAACTGTTAACTTCAATTTGTCATAGAAACTAGTGCTATTTCAGATTTTGTAAAATCAAAAGTTCAAAATTCGAAAAAAAATCACAATATATTATCCCTGGAGCAGATTTTAGTTTCAAAACTAGCCCAAATGTGGCTTAAACTCGTCATGTGTGCCAAGTCATCAAGTAATGTGGCATTTTGTAGATAGACTGCCTTTGCCATCCTCAAGGTCCACCCAACTTGCGGTCAATGATGTTGGATTTACCTAGCCTTTTATTAAGGCTTTGTAGTGGTAAAACAGTGTGAGCGCCCTCTGTCTAATTATAATGATACAAGGCCTTTCCGCAATTATTCTTTGTGTTATGTTTTATATTGTTTTATGGAAGAATTTTCACGGAAAATGTGCGCTTGCTGATTGGTTGATAATGATGTCATGATATATTGGGAGACGTCATCGATATCAAGTGCTACCTTTTGAACGTTGTCGTCAATAGAATTAGGTGGAGCTAATCGTGTGTTACGATGACGGTGTTTGGTCGACACATACTGCTTACACGGTAGAATAGCTATTTGCGCAAAGACGCCTTCTCGCTTCTCTCGGCGGTCGACAGATTATTTTGCGAGGTGTATTTAACAAAGCCAAGGATTGACCAATTATTGGGTGGAACTTTCAAATAAAAAAATCAAATTTTGAGAGAAGTAACGATATAGAGCAGATTGTAGATTTAAAATTAGCCCAATGGAGCTAGAGATCGAAACATGTGCATCGACACTTTACCGTAGTGCTGTCTGTCTTTTTGGTCGTCCCAACAGTTGGTCCAAGGTGTTCACACCATTCACACCATGTTCACAAGCAAATACTAGCGTCTTGGCCAGTTCAACCTATCAAAAAATATCTCAAACTTGTGCTCAAACTATCCAGGTAACTGGAACGTAATGAATGACTAAAAATGTCGCCACCCTCGTATAAAGCTTACAAATATATACTTGATGGTGCAGTAAATGAAACGACATCTATCAATTACAATAATACTTAAATCACAACCCATGTAGTTGTCTTTTTAATTCCCCTAACTTATTCATAATTCCATTGTCTTAATACGACACACTCAATTATTTACACTTTGATTGCTAGTTTTAAATTGCATTCATACATGATACGAGTTATTTTACATGACCCATCGTTAGAGAATGCTATGGTCGGAGGAAGATGGAAACATAACATGTGACAATATGTTAGTGTTTACCGGTGTAAACTCTATCTAAGAAACACAATGTTCTGGAAGTATGTTCTCGTAAGCAGACTGCAGGTGTTTCAATACAAATTTAAATGCGGCTTAATATAGAAATTGTGATTAAACGTAAGGCGATACAAAACATGATACGTGTAACTGAAGCCGTATTGGTTGCCAGTATCCATTATATATACACGTGTCGGGTTTTTGTCTTGTCCCAGAAAATCAAAGCTTTGGCGTCTAAGGGAAATATGACGACCGTTTTGTGCTATTTTTTAAATTTTACCTCGAAGCAGTTTTCGTATTCGATATCCGCTTGTAAAACATGTATTCTGTTTCTTCAATTTGAATTCGTGGAGAAATAACGAAGAATATTATAACTTTGGAATGCGTTTGGTTTAAGATAAATTGCTGATAATAAAATGTCTCCTAAACTACCCAAAACCAAATAAATGTTAACCTATATGCTCGTGTTAATAAGTTACTTGTCTACACCATTCTTGTGATCTTACAGTAAGTTAACTGTAATATTTATACGGTTGTCTAATAGATTGTGGATAAAAGCCTTTCGACCACGTATGTAAAGGAATCATATGCATCGTTAGACATGTTATATTCATAATAGGTTAACCCACTTACTGATAGCGAGGAAAATACCACCCGAATAAGAATTATCTCGAGCCGTCTTTGCCATCTAGAATTGTTACCTATCCCTTGCATTTATTGTAAATGACGTGACAATTATTTCTTTCAGAGACAACTTTAATAGTTAAACTTTCGATTCTAACTTAGAACTAGCTATTTGGTGCGATATGTTATTATAGCTGCATAAACATTGAAGACTACATAAGGCAATGACTCTTACAGTTATCAAAGGGATGTGTTTTTGAATTTCGACGTGGATGATAAATTGATAGCGACAGGTACTTTGAAGTGTAGAATCAGATATCACATATGACAGTAGAGGTCGGTTTTCTCTTTCTCATAGTAATATATATAAAAAGCGGTGGATCAAACAAGTAAATCTGCACTTGCCATAAAATGTTGAACGGGAATATCGCATACATGAAGCCTCGTTGTCTTTTGAAATCAATTCGAAGTGTGTGCATGTGGACGTTGTAAATGTCCACATGTCATACTGAGGTACACTGTATATAAGGTGGACGGTTGAACGTTTCGAGAAATAAGCTCAAGGAATTGGATAGCTGGTCCATAATCGCTCTTATTTATCATAAAAAGTGATGGAAATTATGTTGACAGAACGTGTACAATCAAAATCAACCAAAAACCTACAAAATGAGTTGGAAATATCTCTATTTGCACTGTGGTAATAGATAGTAGTCCGAAAATCAGGATTACATTCCAACCTAATCAATTGAGGGCAATAAGTACCTTTCCTGATTACTGATTGGGGCACATGATTCTAAAATATAGAGACAATCCGATAGTCATCGGCAAGGACTGCAATCATGTACCGGTGTGCAATCAACACAGGATGTGGTAAACCAGCACTGTGTTCTTCGTCTCTATCACCTTCGGGAATACAGGCAGTGGTAAACCAACACTATGTTCTCTGTCAGCGTTGGGAACACAGGTTGTGGTAAACCTGCACTATATTCTCTTCACCTTCGGGAACACAGGCACGGGTAAACCAGCACTATGTTCTCTGTCAGCGTTAGGAACACAGGTTGTGGTAAACCTGCACTATATTCTCTTCACCTTCGGGAACACAGGCACGGTAAACCAGCACTATGTTCTCTGTCAGCGTTAGGAACAAAGGCAAGGGTAAAACAGCACTTTGTTCTCTGTCAGCGTTAGGAACACAGGTGTGTTAAACCAGCACTAACTATATTTTCAGTCAGCCTTATGAACACATGCTGCTGTTGACCTGCTGTTGAACCTGTAGAATAGTGTTCTTTAATCGTCCGTCGCCTTAGTACGTTGGCATTAAAACGAAACGTTTATCGAAGGCGATGTTTTGTAGATTATCATCCAATTTGTTAATTTACTTCGACAGGTTCTGTCAAGTGCAATATCACATGTTAACAGAAGAAGTGTATCATAGCCTCTGAAGAAGTACGTTCAGTTAATACCATTCCGATTGTAGCTTGTAGATTACGGAGATCAACCGATCAAAAATACTTGACACTGCATAAAGGAATATATTAATAAAAAGGTTGTTGACATTTTGTACGTCACTTTGTAGAAATTCATAATAGGAAAATAATAATATACAATTCCAACGTGAGGCGTCTTATACCTCACCAAGTGGTTGGTCGGTGAATTTGGAATTAATTTATATTGTTGACAGATGTATCTGTAACAAATCATTACATATAATTCAACTTATAATTCAATATATTACTATAGGAACAACAAATTGCACTAAATGAATTTCAAACTAATACGCTACAGAAAAGGATGAGCAGTGACCGGTTTTTTTTCTGAGGGAAGATGAATATAAAAGGTGAAGGATTTGGTAGAGTTGGTTTCAAAATGACACCGGGTTTAAAAAAGGCGGTGGGTTGTTGAAATTCAGCATGGTAAGTACTTCCCTGATGTTACTAATATACGTATAGCGACAGGTTAACGCATGGATATCAGATAGCACTTTAAGCAGATGAGGTGAAATCTCCGATGATATAGATTTACAATAGTCAACGCTAATAGTTGGATCGAATGGATATACCCCATGTTCGCAATTCCTGTAGGTATGTGAGGGAGATAATCACCCGCATTGACCCGGTAAATCAAAAACAACATTTAAAGGAGGTGGTGGTTGATTGGATTTCACCTTGAAAATACTAACAGGATTTAACTGAGGTGGATAAGCTTAAAGCCGTAGGTTCTTTCCACAGTAGTTTCTTACAAGTCCAATAACGCATAGGCCAGGCTAGGTGAAATCTTAGATGTCACAGATTCGTAATAGAATCACTTCATGATGATTGGCAATCATTACGAAATGAACGCCTCAGGCTGTTATTCAAGATTTACAACATTCGACAGTTTAATTTGTATTCGCCCTCTAATCAAGCTTTGGAAATAAACGATGTTCGGTGTGTCTCAACAATAAATAAAATACAAAATAATAAAACACGAATATAACAGTGGAAGAACACGGCCGTTGTTTAAATGCTGCCCTCTTACGACAAAATGTACAGGTTTTTTTCCTTCTCGAAATCCACTTGTTTGTATGAATATAACTTGTATAACTTGAATGCATCAGTGTGATTCTGACGTAATAAATTGTTGGTCCAGTTAAACCTTCAGAGAGTCAAGACATTTTTGTCCAAGAAGGTTACTTCTTTGCAGTGGAAGAACGCGGCTGTTGTTTAAAATAATCGTGATCGGGTAATCGCCAATGCTGCCCTCTTACGACAAAATGTTCAGGTTTTGTTCCTTCTCGAAATCCACTTGTTTGTATGAATATAACTTGTATAACTTGTATCCATCAGTGTGATTCTGACGTAATAAATTGTTGGTCCCGTTGAACCATCAGAGAGTCAAGACATTTTTTTTCCAAGAAGGTTACTTCTTTGTAAAATGCAATTACCACCCCTCGACCGCATCATTTTTTGAAGAACTATTTGCATTTGTTGCAACACTTCCTGTAATCGTGGGTAAAATTATTTTTATGTGTACTAGCGGGATACCCACGCTACGCTCGGGTCCCCGCTAGATGAGCAAATGAGATTCATGAGTTGTTACTTGAGTTCATGAGTTGTCAATTACTGGAAAACTTGAGTTTATGAGTTGTAAATAAAACGCGCCAAAATGGGCACAAATCTGCAACCCCGTGTCATGTCCGCATTTGTAATGTATTAAGAAACCATAATTATTATGTTTAACAAGTTTAATTACCTCATGGCCCTCCCATGCGCTATACCAATATATGCAGCGATGGAAATACCCAAATGACTTTTCACCTTTCCCGTTATTTCCTCTATATTTCATGCAAATTAGGCGACACTTTGATCAAAAGTATCGGAGTACTAAGGATAACAAATACATCCCGTTTCTATATTTATAGTAAGATGCGTTGCCCAATGTTGACTACGAAAGAGAACTAGATAAAATACATGATCAAACTCATAATACATACAAGCGAATGTATACGCTTGCATTGATGGACACTTTGTGTTGTACGTTACATGTATAGCGATAAACTTTGCCAAATACAATAGGATCACACTTTAAACGGACGAAACGAACTCCAGCATCTAAAGAAGTATCAGGCGTCGAAAAGCCCTGTTGTATGGGCCCGACCAACCCAATTCTTTTGATTTTCCCCAAAACTCATTTGTTGTTGTTAATTTTGGAAATATTTTGAAACTTGCTGAATAAACTCACCAAACATTTCCCTACAGTAGTGTATTGTCGGGTATCGAGCACCCCCCCCCCCCCCCCCCCCCTCACGCTCTATTTACCATGTCCTTGTCAGATAGTAGCTTATAATTATTATGCAGTAATCGGACTCAAAGGTTTACTACCACGCACTTTTGCCGACATCATGAATTAGCGATGCCTATAAATAAGATTCCTTCGCATTTTGTAATGCACGTATCAGTAGTTTCGTAGATCCTTTTACAATGTTACCACTTATTTCTTGTGAGTGTATAGGAATTATAGCTCTTAGTTATGGAAGGTCATTATTTCCCACACCGGCTTAAATATCCACAAGTATGGGTAGCGCCGGCCTGTGATTAGCTTATTTATTATCATACGCTTAAATAGTTGCACGTTACTCCTCTCGACCGCGCAGTGCTTGTGTTAAGCGCGGGAAGAAATCATAGGAAGAAATCATAATGTTATGATCAAGAAATTGTAAAAATAATCAATCAATGAACACATGAAGCAATTGGATTAAGTTGTCATATTTCGTCTAAGTTAACGCTATGCAATTTAATTCAATGTACGTAGTTTCATCAAATATACCGGCCAATTTTTAGAAGGAAATGTAGACATGCTGCCGCACTTACGTACGTATTAGTAGAATCCAATTTACCGGTCTTGTAGGGTGGGTTTTGTGTTTGTTATTGGCGCATGGCTTAGACATGATTGTACATCGAAAGCCATGTTCTCAATGCTCGATGACAGAATTGTAAAAGCAATAATAAATAATTTGATCCTGATAAATAACGGTTATTAAGACCTAGAGGGGTATTCCAAGAAGTGATCCTTAGCTTCATGTTATGACAGTTATCACAAAACCAAAAGGAGGCTTTTGTAACTGAATAACACAAGCATAGATATTATTTATTTGTGCGTACATAATTATTTTAAAATTGATGAATTCAATCAAGGTATTCCATTGGTCACCATTGCGTATCGACTGGGCGTTATAGAAATAATTGCAATGAGGGCTCTGGCACACAAACGTATCCATCATCATCATCATAAACGTCCAACATTATTGTGCTCATTATCGTAAGCGCAGAATCGACTCCACCTGGCTCTCACTTGAAACAATCAATTCACGAACTGAAATTACAATTGTCGATGTAAAAGTGTACACTTTAAATTGTGTATTGTGTATTTTTCGTAGGTTTGTCAAACGCGTAAGAATACCTTTTTGTTTAAACAATGTGGCTCGCAAATTACAATTCACTTTAATATTATCAAGTTTGTAAATAGTATACTAGTTTCAATGCTACGTTCTATCACTACGAACCAATGTGGGTTGGGGCAAGTTACATCCCGTACATTTCTTGTTTTGTTTTTATACTGTTATTTCTTTGTTATTTAAACGTTTCTTGTCATTTAATTGATAATACTGAAAACCTATTTTTTTCGCCTGTTTCATTGATGTTGATACCAAAAGTTACCAACATTCAGACGTCACAATGACGTCATAGTGACCCATAGGTATTTCCGTTATCTAAAGTCCATCTCAATTTAATATGACCCACTTTCACCCTATTATGCTAGTAAATGTTACTTTTCAGAAAGGAGCTTAGTTCCACACCAAAGACACTTCAGTGTGCTAGGACCGATAACTTAGGCGTATCCCAGGAGTGCCTTGATTGAGTCTTCATCTCCGAAAGATACCGATGCAAAGCTCGTCCCTGATGAAACATCAAAACAGAGTGAAATGTATGTTCCGTTCACTTTTCTTTTTGGGGGGGGGGGGGGTATGATTTTTTTTTCACATCAAGATATTTTGATATCAGAAGAATCCCCATATTTTTCTCATTATGTTTGTCAAAATGTAGGGGCACGAAATGTTCCATTCAAAAATTATAGGCTAAACGTGCATGGGCATAGTATGTATTGTGACCTTGTGCTTCTAAAAATAGAACCATGGGAGTTATGCAACTCAAACTTTGGAATGCGACAATTTTAAGGATGACCTTTCATGTAAAAAAAATCTGAACATCTTTTAATGGTGCAGATTGGACTAGTACAGATCTCAAGTGTGCAAAGAGGTCAATTTTGTGAATCTTTCCCATCTTGTTACTATTATATTATTTGTTTTCGACTGGTAAACCTTTTTTCAAAGATATTGTTTATATTCATCTTTGTTGTCAAATACCAGAATTACCATAATTATATTAATATATCAAACATGTTTTTGTTAAAAGTTCTATCAATACATTTAGGTATAAGTAGTTTGGTTGTAAATACTCGTGGCCTTCTCTCATCTATTAAACAATTATAAACTACATTTAAAATTGATACTCATTATTCTCAATCGACGTTTCACAACCAAACGAATGATGTTTTGGATCCAGTCACGTCCGTTGTTTCCAGAGAATTTCTGGGTCAGCTGATCGTATTCAGTATTAAGTAGGGCTTAAAATGAATCTCACGAACAGCAGCCTGGTGCTGTGACGTAGAGGAAATAATTGATTGCCGACTATCTGAAACCCGGTAGTATATTTTAACGGAATAAATCGTATTGAAAACTAGAAACCATAGCTGGTGACGTCAAAGCAGTTAGTGGGTTTCGCTTGGGTACACCTAGAGTGGACGTTCAGCAAGGTTAAGAAGCAACGCGCAACACAAATTTGAAATTACGGGCCACGAGAAATCTAATAGTTTATTCCTTATGTCTAGGGCATATATAAACGTATTTAACGCATGTTTAAAAGTGACATCAATGAAGAGAAAAAATGTTTACACACTTAACACTCCAATTTACACGATCAATTAAAATTAAGTATTTTGATGACGTCGCACAATTTGTTTTAAATGTCATCATTTCATTTTGCAAATATTTAATTTGCTTCCAATGTAATTTGAATTTTAACGATAGACAAATATTAACGTGACTATGTAACGTAAAAGTTGAATCCAACGGACGAAGGAACAAAACACACACCAATAATCAGGAAACCGATATCTCAAAATGTCAAGTCGAGATAGTGTGACAAATAGTTGACAAGTTATTCTGTTTTGTTTTATTGCACAACAATTTGTATTGCTTGTCCCAGTGCATATCCGTGTTCTAGTGTTATTTGCTTTTGTTTTTCTCATTGGTTGCCCTTACTAGTAGGTGTTCATGTTTGATCGCTTTATTATCCTTTCATTACGATTCCGTTCCCTGTATGTTATCCAACTTTCTTGACAACGGCTTCGATGCTTATCCAGGGTAATAAATCATCCCCTCCTACACTATTATTTATCCGATTTATTTCACACCAACTGTGTTTTGCCAGCGTGCTTGCTAATAATTCCACCGCTGTCCTAAGCAAGGCTCAAGGCTCTTTAGTCTGGGTGTAACTAGAAGCCCTATATATTACTATTGAAAAATGTTGTTGTGTTAAGAAATCCCAACTTTTAACTTCAATTTGTCATAGAAACTAGTGCTGTATCATATTTTGTAAAAACAAAAGTTCAAATTTAGAAGAAAGAAAATCACGTTATATTATCCGAAGAGCAGATTTTAGCTTTAAAACTAGCCCAAACTTTGCTCAAAGTCACCACGTGTGCTAAGTCATGTGGCAAGACTGCAACGCCTGCGGGATGCTACCAGTTCCACCACTGCCACACTCAAGGTCCCCCAGCGTGCTGTCAATGGTGTTTGGATGGATGTAATTCTTGGGTGGAACTTACTAATACTAGCGTCATGGCCAATTCAACCTCTCAAACTTAGGCTCGAACATAACAGTCAACTGGAATGTATTTGTCAGTGCTTGTTTCCCCCACTCCAAGTTGGTATATTTGGCTAATATTCTTTACGTGACCATGGTTATTCTCCCTAACTTCCAGCAACCCTACGTGCATTCGATGCTATCCTTTATTTGAATAACGTAACGTAAATCAAACAAGCAACGAGGGTTAATGGTGAATTGAGCGTTGTCAAATACCAGGAAACACGTTTTAGACGGTCCGTTAACGTTAGATGTTAGTTCTAAAAATATCCATACACCGACATTCGTGTCTAAATTGAATACATTTCCCATTAGCGCGACATCGTTTAGATATTTATCACTGTGATAATGAGCGCAGATTCAATTTATGTTCACGTCCATCGAATAATATGATAAGTTTGTGTTCTACTTGTATGGGTTCGACAGATTGATTTCGCTCATTGTCCCGATATAGCGCTTAAAAATCCCTGTGACTATGAGGTCAATACACCCTAATGCTGGTAAAAATCAATCCGCGATGTGCATCACTTTATGTGTTTCTATTCAAAGCAAATTATATGTTTACAGAAAGAAATGATATGTTTTGGACGAGTTCTTTCAGAAACGTTATTATATTAAATGCATATTATGTGATATTTTCCAAGTAGCGCCCTCTATCATTGTTTTTTTTTACTATGTATAAGGTGAAATCTAGTTATCAAAAATTCCTGGTATTTTATACGGGAGTCCATCCTTACTTAATGGTAGGTTGGCTTTGCAATCGGGACAACCAATCACTGTTAGTGTTATTGTCATACAATTGTGAATCTTTGTATGTTATTTCACGCATCACGCACAAGGCTCAGAGTCAATTTTGTAACTCGTTATATAAATAATCTTGTCAAATCGTTGTAAAGGTGGCCGTGGCCGATGCATACAAAGATTCACAATTTGATGACAATATTGCAAAGCCAACCTACCATTAAGTAAGGATGGACTCCCGCATAAAACTGACCGGAATTTTGGATAACTAGATTTCACCTTGTCACTGATATTTTTGTAATTGGTCCTGAAAACATGTATCATTAATATCTTTATTATTGCAATACTTATTATTATTGCAATACTATTATTGCAATAATTTTTTTTTCCTTTTCTAACCGGACCTCCGTTGAGGATGGCAGCCAAAATGCGAATGGGGCTAATACGATATTCAGATCGAGATCAGCCGAAACAACCGCGGGAAAACCCGGAAGTGGGAGCTCAAAATGACCGCGAAACAGTTTGAGCGCGCCAATCCCAGAAAGGCAGAAACATTCGGCCGGCAACTCTGTTCTCCTTGCATGCACGTCAGAAAACTTAAATATGGTGCCAATTGGTTTGAAAAAAGTTGGGGGAAAATTGTTTCAAATGTTCGCTTGTTTCCGATTTTTGTATAAGTATATGCACTGGTGCCATATATTGTAAAGTTTTCAACACCACTACTTGTGAGGGGTCATATCCATATATTCTATCACAGCTTAGTGTGTGAATAAAATTCATTGTTATAACAACAACAACAAAACAGCTTTCTCCAGGAAAGCTGGGGAAAGCTGTGATAGAGTATATGGACATGAGCCCTAAGCATAATAGGCCTAATTAGCGATCTACGATATCCAAAATGAGATGTTACTGATAACCTTTTATGTTGCACACAAAAGGTGTATGGAAAATAAGAGAATCTTATTATATTATAATTTATATTGTGTGAGCTTAACTGTCCATTTAAATAAATAAGAAATAATGGGCGAGATAAAACAATACACATTTCAAATTCACATTGTTTCTTTAAAGATATATTTCATGTGCATACCATTCATCATCAAACTAATATTTGTATGAGTAATAAAATGTGGACAGTCTAATATACGTAAAAAAGATCACGTGTTCGCATATTTTGCCCAATGTTTTAGGTGGTTAATAAAAAAGGTCTCAAATGTGCCTGGCCTTTCTTTACGTCATTTCCGGAGTAACACAATGGATTCAGATAAGATTAATTTCAATAGGGATTTGAATTATATTACTTTTATCGGGATAATCTATAAGGATGAATAATATTCTCAGAAATGTCTCTAAAATTATCTATAGCAAACAATAATATATAAGATCATTATAGCATATCAACAGTGTTAAACCAATGACCTATATCAATAATAAAGCAGCTTCCGTACCTCCGTTGATACAGCCGTTTCCTTTCCTCTCATAATGTCCCAAAGTAGGTGTTAATCCGTCTGACATGGGAATATAATGAGATTATACGGTGGTGAGTCACAGAACCTGTTCCTTTGGGTGAATTTCAATGCTTTTAAGTGTAGAAATAATAACTTGAGATAATCTATTGTTGATATTTTGAGGAAACGTATACATATTAATACAGCAAATCCAGCAAAACATAGTTGGTGTTTGAAATAACTATGGAATGCATCTGCAAATTCATCTGCAATATGGTTGGTTGGATTGTCACTGCTGGATTCGTTCTCGTAAACTCATAATGTATGTGGATTCGAATTTGGATTCGGATGGTATGTATATTTGACGACAACACTAAAATAGAGATTCGATAAAGAAAGTCCTTTTAAGACATATCGAGAGCAAACTATGTAAATATACTGAAAACGAGATGTGATAAAAGCGAGATAAATCATGAATCTCGTTTTAATGTTTCATTTAAAAGAAGGAAAGAAAAGAAAACGGAACAAAACAACCTATGTTCTGGTATTGAAAGAAGATTGCTAATTTGTTCTTCTACGCAATTTATTAATCATTGTCACTGAATTTTTAAGGCCGAGTTCCTGGAGAGCTTATTTCCATTAACGTTGTGCGAATTTTGTGCAGCATACTTAATCGTGTAGCCTTTTTTGTTATGAACTAAGCTCTGCAAAAGTTACGGTTTTTTATATGGCCCCTAACAGCATTATAACCCTAAAGTGGTTTTGAGCTGTGTGCCTTGGTGTTCTATCTTAAATTTTGTGGTTGGCTATATTAATATTCATGCCCGATTTTCGTCCCAATTGGGTGGCGCGTTTTATTGGGTTTGTTCAATGTCTGGTTGGGAGTAGTCACGTTGCATGGTGAAAATCCCACCCAACCCACCCAGTTATCCATACTGGATGAGTTGATTGGGTCGTTTTCAGGCATTATAAGTCCTGGTTTGGCCGGCTTGGGTCTGAGCCGGACTCGGTCGATGACTGGCGGGGTTTTTGTGTACGGGATGGGGCAGGTTTTTGTAGGGGGATAACGGTCTGGACCATATTTGTTTCATGGTTTTGCCCGTGTATTTGTGGAAGGCTAGAGGTGCTCCTTTCGGAGGCCTCGATCCTTTCAAATCGTGGGATCTAGATCCTCGTCCTACGTAAGTTTGGCTTATATTTATTGTTTTCTAAAGCTTGGTGTATTGTATACTAAATTATGGTGCATTGTATACTAAAGCAGGGTGTATTGTTTACTAGAGCAAGGTGTAATCATGGTGTATTGTATACTAAAGCAGGGTGTATTGTTTACTAGAACATGGTGTATTGCATTATTGTATACTGAAGCATGGTGTATTCTTTACTTAAGCATGGTGTAATGTTTACTAAAGCATGGTATAATATTGTTACTATGATAGAAGAAACAAATATTTATTGCATTGTGTGTATCAGGCAGTGATGCTTTGACTACTCCAGCTCATCCCACATATCAATAAAGTTATTTAAAGTAAATGTTGATATTGGCTGTGTGTTGTAGTTCCTTGTCTACAGTACGTAGTTAAACCTTCTGAGGACAATATTCGTAGTCATGGGTACTCTTAACAATTCCGTTAACTCCTATTTTGAAAGCCATTTAAGATGTGAAGAACACGCCCAATGCATTACCGTGATAGAAACAAAAAGCATCTGTATTTACATGGATTTGTAAATATCCTATTAGTGCAATATCAATATAATATGACTGACTTGTGCGGATTCGCTTTCGCAAATAGGTTGGGAAGGCACGTAGAATGGTTTATAGCACTGCAAATTACTCTATTGGGAAATTTATGAGATGAGCTAACTCGCCCGAGCATACGTTACTAGCCGTGTTTGAACATTTTGAATAGCAAACACATTCAAGACGTTGGTGTCCACAGTGTTCGAATTTACTGTTTTATGCTTAGCAACATATTGATGCTGATTTTATTGGAATAGAGACATTTCAGAGCGAGTGCTCATTTTATCTGCCATTGTTCGTGATGAACTAAAAAGGCAAGTATTCCCCACACGTTTCTTAGAACGTCAAATCCGGAAACGAATGTTTTCATTTTAGTCACGTCCCCGTTGAGAAATAATGTTCTCCCGGTAATGTTCCTTATTAGCCTATATAGTTATTATAGTCGGAGTGTGTTTTGTAAAAATCAAATAAACCGGCGTATTAACTGACAATAGAACTGGCATTAAACTTGTACCAGCACCCACCCAATATCGAACGCTAAAACTACACGACGATAAGTGCACATTAAATCAAAATGATGGCTAAGGGGATGGTCATTCTCTTCGGTAGAGGGGCGTTCCAACAATGTATCGTCGTCGTTTTTGTATCACCCTCTAAACGAAAAAAAACACTATTAGAACCCCCTATTCAGATGGTGATGAAGTTCATGACCCCCCCCCCCCCCCCCCCCCCCCACCACACACACACACCCCTTGTAAACACCTCCGAACAAGGACCAAACGTGGTACTATCCAAATGAGGACCCACCAACCTGGACACACACCGACACACCGAGGACTAAAATGGTGGTTGAAGAAAAAAAATTGGGTGTCAAACTGCCAACTACACACTTAAAATAGGTAGTCAAACTTTGACTACTTTCTGTAGTATTTTCAAATGACCCCTTAGTAAGTCATATATGACCCTTAATAAGTCAAATATGACTGCATACGGGGTTGATCTTTATATTTTGATTTCGTATGAATTAAAAATAACTATATGAATGAAGTCATATTTGACTTCTATTAAAAAGTCATTTTAAAACAACCCCTTATAAGTTAATTTTGACCCCCATATAGGGTTGTCCTTCATCTTTTGACTTGGTATTAAGTGGAAAATGACTATGTTAACATAGTAGTAATATGACTGGTTTGGGGGTCACTTTGGAATAGCCCTGGATGTAGTTAATTTTACCACCATACGGTGTTGATATTTGCCTTTCGACTTTGAATGTAGTTAAATTCGACTTTGTATGTAGTTAATAATAACTAGGTCTATATGGAGTTAGGGATCACGTCAAAACTCGACCGCCCGGCAACTGCCGGTTACGGCCGGTTCCGTTCGGTTCTCACAAAACGTGTCGTCTGTTATAATATACACACATAATGAGGTCAAATAGTAACACTCTGGTGAACACGACCGGTTGAAAGTGCCTCGTCACACACGTGAGCAATAACATCTGAAGTAATGGGCTCTTTTAAGACTTAAAAGTCTCAGTTAAACAACCAGTACAATACAGCTATTGATTTTCGCTGGGGTTGGCTTTTTCAATCTGTTTATAGCTCAATTAACTTTTTAAAATCAATACCGAAAGTCTATGAATGTTTTTTTTTTATAGGACGATTATAGAGAGAGCTATTATGACCGCAAAGTAACAGATTGATAGTGTAAATTGGTCAGATTACAGCATTAAATCAACCGGCGGTTGTTCAGTGTTGCATGCGCGAATATTCATATACCAGTAAAACATTTGACCTGAAAGAACCGGGCGGAACCGCCCGTAACCGGCAGTCAACGGGCGGTCGAGTTTTGACGTCTCCCCTTACAATTTAACTGCAGCAAAAGTCATCGTCAAAATGACTACCATGCCAGTCAAATATTAAATATTTTATGAATATTTTTGACATAACAATAGCTCAATCCTTCAACTGCAATTCAAAGAATAACAGCACATATTATTTCCATGTATTCAATTTCATCTATACAATAATATGAAATTTTATTAAACACTATTTGAAAAACATGTCTCTTTTTAGAGTGAAAATCGCTCTTTTAAGAGTGAACTTCACTCCAAAAAAAAAGAGCTGTCCCTCCTAGAGCTCTCGAAAGAGTGAGTTTTAGCTCTTTTACATTTAAAGAGTTGCAACATGCCTGCTGAGAGTCCGTTCCGCGAACGGTTACCAGGCTGCATGCGGCCATTCGCAGTCCGTCGCTAAGATGGTCGACGTCCACCACCGTCCATCACCGCCCTGCGAATGGGCGCGAAACGGGTGCGAAACGGATGCGAAACGGGTGCGAACGGGCGCGCCGTCCTTATACCGTCTTCATACCGGGCTCTCATCGTTCGCCGCCGCTTTTACTCACCCGCCAGGAGTTTTGAGCATGTTCAAAACTCCGGTGGCCGGCAAAGTCCCCTGAACGTGTTCAACGGACGGGAAACGGCCCACCGTGTGTGCCGCCGTCCGCACCCATTTTTCACACGGTAAGGGGCCGCTCAGCTCACACGGATACATGTGAGGGCCCCATAACATTGTTCGCTATTGCATATCGATGGAACATTATAAAAATGTAAACGAATTTCATATACAGTCCTCAAAATAAAGTAACTGGCCAGGTAATAAATATACTCTTAACTCCAAAACTGTAGGTCCTACATAAAAATATTAAGAATAAAGTTGTGAAGGAATTTCTCCTCTTTAACTTGATACATCATTCATTAAGATCGGTTAATAATTAAAAACCCGACATAGAAAAGGATAGAACAAAGTGCAGTTTGCATTTTAACACTTGGGATTTTAACACGCGGGCAGTGTGACAGGGGTGTGTATGGGTTGCATTGTTCAATTGAAGCATCTCCAAACCTCGTCATAGTATCGACCAGTGAGTTGTCGCTACTAGTTGGGGGCTAAGGGATATTTGGTTCAAATTCTTCTAAAAGCACCAGATTTGGCCCATATGTTGCTCATACAATACTCTTTTAATTTTTGATGGATGCCAACATTTGAGCCCTTTGGTACCGCCATAATGGCCAATTCCAAAATGGCTGCCATACTGGGGATCAAAAATTCAAATTGCTTCAATTAAGCATACCAAATTGTTAAACTAATCCATACTCATGTTTAAAGTAAGATACTTTTCAGTGAGTCAGACGCGTGTTTAAATTAAACTATTTTTCGAGACTTGCGTATAGACAAACGATGTGTTTAAAGTCACAGTTAAAAGCGTGTTTAGTTTAATTACGCACGAGAATAGTGGCCATATCGGTCATCCTAATAGCTTATACAATGTACGGAATAAATCGAGACTGCATTTCGTCCTACTCGTGTCCAGTCGTTTGATCGAGACAACGACGCTATCTGTTATTTGATTAACACGTTATGCGAAACTATGGGCAATGTTTAACCACCAGCAAGCACGTTTCAAACGATCCGTTTGCGTAAAGTGTTGGCTCTAAAATTTCCACGTACCTAGATTCGTGATAAATTGAATTAATGTCCCATTAGCGCGACATCGTTTAGATATTTATCTGTGTGATTATGAGTATAAATTCAATTTATCTTCACGTCCATCGAATAATATGATCATTTTTCTGGTCTAGTTGTTATGTTTAATGGCAAACAGGTTCAACATCTTCAAACCACTGGGTTGCCTAAGGTCGGGAAGTGCTTGATCATTTTGATTAATTCAGTGTTGGTAAATTACAAGAACAAGCCGGTCTGGTCTCTCTGTTTAGGGGTCGGTTTCTGCTTCATCATTTCCCTGTTCTGCGTTTTTAATACGCTGTTTCTCTGGCTATAACTTCTATAACCTTACCCACCATCTTCGATGATATCATGTTATCGCCCAAAAGGCGGTAATGTGACAATTGAAGGGAAGTAAAAACAAATGAAAGGAGTGTGAGGATCTCGAACTCTACAGAACTCGGCAACATTGGCTCTAGAAATGTATCTAAATTAGTCATTAATAAAAATTCCTTTAAAAAGGAAAAGGGGCGGTCATAAAAATTTGAAGAAAACAGATAGCAGAGTGTGATGTAGGTAACACATAGAGTGGTTATGTCATAAGTTTTATTTATCAATATAACATGAATTCCTGGTTTTAACTGCAAAAAGGTCAATAGATTCATTGCTGATTTGTATGTGCTAAAGAAAATGACTGGTTTTTTTATGTATTGTGACATACGTGAGACGTAAACAGTGGGTAAGATGCCGGTTTCCCAAAATGTCAAAAGCCAACCCTAATAGAGGCGAGGCCGTTGCCTCCGCCCCAAAACAGTATGGAGCCCAATATCCATCTACATGCTGCTATAATACAGGGCCGCTATTTATCACAAAACATTCAATTATTTCCTTGTTAAAATCGTTTTTATAATTAAATATAACAATGCAAACACTTTTTTATGATAGCAGTGAAAACAATACACTATTGCATGTCAACAAATGAGAAATATTCAGAAATACATTATTAGTTTAGGAGTTTTGAGATGGTTTGAATAGCTGAGGAAGCGGTTTTATATCAGAATGTTGTTTGTGTATGGTAAATTGAGTCCCAGATGAGACAGAGTCATGTCTCTGTTTCCGGAGTAACACAACGGAACCCGATTAGATATATTTATATTCCGATACTGGTAAGCACTTTTCAATGTAATACTCTGTGAAGACGTAGTTATAGTTCTAAGAAATGTCTAAACAAATACACGTAGCCAACCAAAACGTAATTATAACTATAATATCAAAAGTTAAATCAATGGCTTCAATAATAAAGCTGCAACTTCGTAACCTCGGGTGACACTGCCGCTTCCTCCCTTAATGTCTTAAAGTAGGCTTTAATCCGTCTTATATTAGAATATAATGAGGTTATTGGCATTGGCGCGTCACAAACCTGGTCCTTTGGGTGGATATTTATGATGTGAATAGGACATTTTGAAGAAAATATATTTTTCATAAAGTTCAATGCTTTTAGGTGTGGAAATAATCCCCCTACTAGAACTGTGAATTATAAGATGTTGGAGAATAAATATAGCAGATCGAACATATTTCCGTGGTTTAATTAGCTATTATTTTGCTAATGTTAAACATCTGTAAACGTTGCAATTGTTGGTTGCAATTTTGTATTGCTGGACTCTGACTCGCTAGCGTAGTTGGATAGTATGGACTAGAATTCGGACTGGGATTAGCATCGCACTTGGTCTCCAATGGTACGGCTTCGACTACACAAGTCTCAAATGACTCACTTTATAATGTTTATCGTATTGTGGCAAAATACGATAAAGTGAGTCATTTGAGAGAGGGACAAAGAGTGCATTTATTCAAACGATATTTATGCCTGAGATATAAACATTTAAGCGTTTTTTCAAAGTACATAATTATATATATATATATTTGGTAACTACTATGTATATATATATACATATATAAAAATTCAGAGGTATAGACCTTTCGGAATATTATCGCTACTCTGAGTTTCATGGAAAATCCCATACGGTCATGTTGTCCAATCTTCAGGCGAATAGATACATATATATATTCTTCTAATCACATCACTGGCATCGCCCCTTTCCATCAACATGATCAAGAGTTATGTCTGCTTGCTGTAATCAAAAATATTTTAAAAAGTGGCAACTCTACAGTAATTTTAATTACGATATTTTCGTTCTGACAACTCCCGTTTCAAAATACATTATATATATATAGGGAAGAAGATACAGAACGCATTATCGTGATAGAACGTTGTATGCATTTTCGTTGACAAATTAATTCCAAAAGGGAAACTTACTAATTTTCCGGCCATACGGGTACGACAACTAATGTGTTGTCTTCCTATTGATTGTGTTTGATCCAGAGCTGGTGTTTCTAGATTGTCTCTTGAAGACGTTATCAGATGTTAATGATGACGCCCTCGGGACTACTTCGTAATAGTGCTTTTGTTCGTCTGTGCCGCCTCTCCTCCGTAAACACATTGATTCGCGTATCCATATCTAGTATTTATTGTATCATCTCTGGCAATTATCATAACTTGGCGTCTTCCCATTTAATGATGTGGTTTTATTTTACTGCGTGTTCAGCTATTGAGGATTTTAACTCGTGAGCTTTAGGACTCCTTTCTTGCGGACCGAGTAAAGTTTCTCGCCTCCATTTTCAACTTCAGTGTTATGTTCTTTCTTGCGCGCGCCGTATTTTCTACCTGTTTTACAAATGTAAAAGGGAATATCATACAATAATCCATCCTTGTGCTCGCTATGTAGTTGTTCTTTTGATTTCCTGATAGAACTATTCCGTGATAGCACGCTGTTTAAACAATCGATATTGGTTTGTATTTATGAATATCTTATAGTAAAACATCAATAAAACTTGACTGACTTGAGGGGATTCCCTTAATAGTTCTATAAGGCGTAACATTTGTTTGCATACAAGTTTTCATGGCACTGAAAACTATACTCTTTTGGGAAATGAATGAGTAAACTCGCACGAACACATCTTGTCAGTCGTGCTTGCACATATTGAATAGCACTTACAAAGGATAGTGTGTTTATAGTGTCCCGTGTTCACTTTTAATTACATACTTATGGACATTTCATTGACAGAGAGAAATCCTCAGACAGTTACATTCCTTCCGCGCCATGTTCTGTTCGTAACGAAATAGAAGGACAGTATATCTCATAACATGTGTCTTACAACATGAAATCCGGAAACGAATGTTGCCTTTTCCGTTACGTCTCATTATCTACTGTTATTAGCCGGGTTGCATTCTCTTTTTCATAATGACATGAAACGATGTTTATTGCACTGACATTATACGTTGGAGTGGAAAGTCACGATAATTGTAGTAAGATTTATTTTACCTTCGATAAAGATTCTGTTAGAATCGAAACGTCAGGTCCTCTTATATTTATTACATTTACTTACACAGGCTATTTTTGTGGATAAGCAGTTTGCATTCAGCTTTTACATTATATTAAGATTTATTGAGGTAATAACAGACAATAACCTAGCTGCAAATTGGTTAATGGGAAATCAATAAATTAAATAGTGTCATACACACTATACGTCACTATGGAATACCACTGACAATATATTGTATAAAGTCCAATCAATCCACTTATTTTCCAGGATTTAATAGTATGTGGAAGATCTGAAAATGTTTGACACGAAACACGTGTAGCCAACGTATACTGCGGCATATTGATTGTATTTGTATTGCCCAAACACGAACCCCAAAACTTACACTAACACTTATGTTCAAATTTGCCCACTTATCATTATGTATGTTAGTTATACATTTCATGTTCCCCTGTGCCCCCCTCCTATACATAAAATTCCCATATTGAAAATTAAATTCAGGAAACTAAATCATTGACGGGCGCCACGTGTATGTCGCTGGCGGCTGGCGGCGCAATCATTGACCGGCGGAAATTTGTTTGTTCGCTACAATACTCAGGTAGTCAGATTTTTACACTTTATGTCCCGGTGTGAGACGGTTGACGGAGTGTCCTGGTATAGGATAACGATTGTATTCGTTCGTACTGTTCGATACGTCCTGTAAAATTTCATCCGAGGACTTCAATTGTTAACTTCTACTATTGCCCAGTACAAGATTATACGATCCACAAAATATTGGTCAACATGTTTCTTAGCCATTTTATTTATATGTTAAAAATAAGCTTCGGATCTTCAATAGGTGATAGATGAACAATTATGGTACAGTACAGTCTTCCATACACATCTACGCTACTTTGTCTTGTGTATGCGTCCATTTCTCTGGATGGCCAAATTAATTTACGTAGGTACATGTAATTCAGTGATTCCTTTAAGGAGTGTTATTATCATGATATTATTTATTGTCATTTATATACATGATATAAGGCTCTCAAAACGTGTATTAAAACTACGTATTGAATATTGCGCACCTAAAGTACCCGACCCGAATGCAAAGGACATTCACAACATGTTGTGCGACACAGAAACATATTTGAGATCGGCGTTTCAATCTCGTTGAGATTAGGATCAGTTCGGTATGATGAATTTGCAGGCTATATCAAAACAGTAGCTATGAATAATAATAATAGTATTGGATGGCTTATTTTTGTGTGATACAAGAATATATCTTCGATTTGAGCAATAAATACTTGTATCACACTCAAAGCCATTCAATATTATATAAATAATTTCTAGTTTCTCTCGGCAAATCAGCTATATTTAGACTGTATTCATTCTACATATTTTATAATTCGTTCGGAGCTCTCACAAGATTCACACTAAGATTAATCTCATCAGGTCTCCATAGAAATCACGCGTGACAGTTTAAGGATGTAGTAAGGAATGATAGATATCCAAATGCATACGCATAGGCCTATGCATTGAATTCTGATTAATGCAAATATAAGAATACCGGTCATTGAGAGCTGTACCTCTCCAAACATTTGATTCTTACAGAAGCAACACTCAAACCCAAAACTTATTTTTTTCCCTTTTTCTTAAAAAGCAATTAATCAACTGTTTGTTGTTACACACATTTGTTAATGTTACATAATGCATTGAGTATGTGAAAGAATAAAGTACATTAACATATTTTTACAACAAGGCAATGTTTCGTCTGTGTAATTGATTCATGGCAGGGGAAAGTACAATGTATTCAAGTCATACTACCTTTAGTGGAAGCATGAAATGTTTCCTAAAAAAAGAACAATGTTTGTTTTATTTCGTTTTCTTCTAGATGTCAAGTAAAATGTTAAACACATCTCTCTTATAAGATCTCTGTCGCTAACATCACATACATAACTATAGACTGATGCATGTCATCAACATTTTGAAAATAACTCTTGATTTGTGAAATTTATTTACGGACAAACGGACACACGGACGGTATTAGTGCAATGTTGAGGCTGCACCGCAGCGCTTTCAGTTTCTGTCGCATCCATCGAACTGCATTTGATTTTAACTCTCTGTAACGCATGCAATTTTGAAACAATAAGTTTCAAGTCAATTTAACAGTTTGGGGTTCCTGAACGTATGGACATATTTATAAATCGAAGTAAACAATACAACTAGAGCGATGCCTTGTTTAGGCGCGAAAGACATAATACCTGGTATGCGGACTGAGGTGTTAGATAAACAGAGCATTGAAAATGTCACCCCAAAAGGATGTTTATTCTGCAGAAAAGAATCTGATATCATCAAGTACCTTGGATAGTGTTATACTAACTGAATTGCATTCATACTGATATGATAACCCATATATCATATAAATGTTGTCACAGTTAGTATTTATTAGTATATTACATCATTTTGAAAAATTTACCATAATGACGAGGATTGACTTATTTCGCATGGGAAATCAGCGTACCATCATTACAACTTATGTGTTACATTATCCACATACCAACATCTTAAGATTAAACATGAATGCTTCATTGTCATACCATTTATTGATTAAGATGCAATGGTGAGTGTTGGTTAGACCAAGACATGTTGAACGCCTGCTTAACAATCTTACTTTAAATTATAAGAGTATAGGTTGGTGAACTTTATAGAAAACTGTTATTGCATGACGTAACAAAAGTTTCATGTCAGTCTCAGATAGCTGTTTTGCATACAAAAGTAGGTTAAACGGCGTCATCAATCGAGTCTGGTGTGTAATCCTAATCTGCCCGAGTTCTCATTACCGAATGCTGTCTGTCATTGGGGATGCAATTGATAATTTTGGTTGGTCTGTAATATGTGCGTAGTCTAAACACTTTTGTATCTCTCTCTTTAAGTAACAGAGAGTTCTTCCTTTAATATTTCTGCATCACGCTTTTATTAGATTTTAGGCTATAGAACAAAGATCCTTACTCTAACTTGGGCTCAATCGGGTGTATATGATGTAACGTTGGACTTTATAAGTTCAACACAATCTTGGAGCTCACACGGCAATGCATTATTGATGTCGATGGTTGCAGCACATTCCTTTAAATACGACCAAGGCCTAAGCAGCGTTCGCATTAAGTGGGGACCACCAAAATTAGCATCGGGCAACCAACATTTACTCGGGCAACCAACAATCTTACTAGAAGTTAACACATGAATTAAAATATTTTACAGAACTGTGAATGAAACCAATTCAGCTAAATAATAATTATATAATCCAAATTTTATACGGAAAATATCAATATATCATTGTACTTCCATGATCTGATTTGGGCCTGATTAGTACATATTTTATCCTATTTATTAGTAACATATTCATGTTTTAAATTACTGTCATAATTGTGTACAGTATCACAACTGTAACTTCTAGCGCAACGCATAATCGCATTGGGTGTAGATTACTAAGTTAAACATTATAAACACATAAAATACGGGCAACCCTAATTTCCTGCTAGGTTGCCCGGCGGGAAACCAGATTTTTAAAATTAATTCGGACGCTGGGCCTAAGTCACTTCACATTGACACATGTCCAAACGCAGGTACCAGTCTGGAAGACGTCTACTGCACTTATCAGTTAACTCAGAAGGATGGCCGAAATGTGTATGGCTCATGAAATCTGGTAAAATATCACCAAAATGTTTCCATTCTAGGATTACAAAGACTATTACCCGTAGAGATAATATCCGTTTGGAGCTTACCTAATGCTAGGGAACACTATTGACTAATGTTCCTATCAAAAATATGCCACTTATAATCTTGAGTTATAAACATAGACAACCTTTTGTTTTACGCCATCAGTCACTGTCTGAATACCATGACAAAATAAATCTACAAGTTATTTTGTATTCAAATGGTGTCAATGTCTACGATGTCACTTTGAACGTTTTAAAAAAATAATGTGCCTTTCTAGAAACTTTCGCCGTAATTCGATTTGTGTTTTAATAGTCGTCCTAATATCAGATTTCAAAGATAAAACACCTGCTAGCGTTTTAGAAAATAGTATAAATGTTCATTTGTTGACACACTGTTTAAACAACCTGTACTACAAAGACACGATTCGTTTCTGCACTAATAAGTAATTCGTATTTTACTTCAGGAATTGTAACGTAAAAATCTCGAATCTCCATCCGGTCCTTTAGGACGCATTTTTATGTAGGCAGTATGTTCTAAACATTCTAAAGAGCCAAAAAACATCTATCAATACCTTATATTACTAGTGCTCAAGCCCCTGAATTGTGTGCAGTTGGCGCAGGGAATTCCATACAAGACTCCAGCCTTGTACTCGTTGGGTATTTATTCTTCTGAATTCCTGATGAAACTATTCCGTGATAGAACGCTGTTTAAACAATCGGTATTGGCTTGGATTTATGAATATCCTATAGTAAAACATCAATAAAACTTGATTGACTTGTGCGGATTCCATTGTATAGGTCGATAAGGCATAACATGTGTTTGCATGAAAGTGCTCATAGCGCTGCAAACTATACTCTTTTGGGAAATTAATGAGCCAACTTGCCCGAACGCATCTTGTCAGACGTGCTTGCACATCTTAAATAGCACTTTTAGGATAGTGTGTTTATAGTGTCCCGTGTTTACTTTTAATTACATACTCATGGACATTTCAATGACAGAGAGAAATCCTCGAACAGTTACATTCCTTCCACGCCACTGAGAATAGGTTCTGTTCGTGATGAAGTAGAAGGAAAGTAATAACAAGTGTCTTATTACATCCAATCCGGAAAAGAATGTTGCCTTTCCGATACGTCTCCTTATTCACTATTATTAGCCTATGCTGCATTCTTTTTCATAATGACATGGAACAATGTCAATTGTACTGACATTACGTTAGTGTGGATAGTCGATCCATTGTATTTAACTTTTATTGTGGTAAAAAAAGATAAACATTGCAAATAGCGCAATGAGTCAACTACAGTGCTGTATCCAAGCAAAACTATCAAGTTATAAAGACGTTATAAAAAATAAAAAAAATAAAAGCCTACGAACGTTTTATAACGATCTGTTTGCTGGGATGTCGTTCGTTATTCATATTAAGCAACCACCCTCAAAACATCAGATAATTGCTATGGAAAATAAACGTACCTTCATTACAACGTATGTGTTAAATTATCCACATACCAACATCTTAAGATTAAACATGAATGCCTCATAGTTATACAATTGACTGATTAAGGTTCAAAGGTGAATGTTGGTTAGACCCAAGACATGCTGAATGAATGCTTAACAATCTTACTTTAAATTATAAGAGTATAGGTTGGTGAACTTTATAGAAAACTGTTATTGCATGACGTAACGAAAGTTCTGTGTCAGTCTAAAATGGCTGTTGTGCATGAAAAAGTAGGTTAAACGGCAAATGTCCAGAAACACGGCGTCATCATTCCAGTCTGGTGTGTAATCCGAATCTACCCGAGTTCTTATTACCGAATGCTTTTCTTTGGGGATGCAATTGATAGGTTTGGTTGGTCTGCAATGTGCGTAGTCCAAACACTGTTGTATCTATCGCTTTAAGTAACAGAAAGTTCTTCCTTTAATATTTCTTCATCACGCTTTTATTAGATTTTAGGCTATATAATTTAACGTTGGACTGGTGCGTCACTTTACCGAGGTGCGTCAACTTCTCATGTACCATGACGCAGCCTGTGTCAAAAAAACGACGGACCATTGCCATCCAAATACGCACCCTCAGTCAACTATCAGCCCATTCGCACCCATGTAAAGTGACGGACCTTTACGCACCCTCCGTCATTTTTTTGACGGACCAAAGGCTGCCACTGACGTACCCTCCGTCAAGAATTATTGGTAAACGACGCACCCACGACGCACCTCTCCCGGGGTCGTATAGTGCGTCTTACAACTGATAGGTGTATTATCACTTACAAAATCTTGGAGCAATGCAGTATTGGTGTTTATGGTTGCAACACATTGCTTTAAATTCGGTCAAGGCCTAAGTCCCTTTACATTGACATAATGTTCAACCGCATGCATCATTGTGAGAGACGTCTACTACACTTATCAGATAACTCAGATGGATGGTATGAGTAAAAGCAAGATTTACCAACAGGGTGTGGGGAAACAGGTAATAACAAGGGAGAATAACACGATAAAACAGATAAATAACAAAACAAAACAAAAACAAACGGAAATGCACTGGGACAAGCAATGAAAATTGCTGTGCAATAAAACAACAAAGATATATCTGAGACTACTCAGGATATATGGTAACAATAAAGACCCTTAGTCAGATGGATGGACTAAATGTGTATGGCTCTTGAAATCTAGTAAAATATTAATTTCCCATTCAAGGCTTGAAAAGACTATTACCCGTAGAGATTAATATCAGTTTGGAGTTTATACCTAATGCCACAAAATACAATATTGACTAATGTTCCTATTAAAGGACTCCCACTTAATCTTGATTTCAATTTTAAAAATTGTAGATAACATTTTGCTTTACGCCATCAGTCACTGTCTGAAAACCTTGACCTATAAGTTTACAAGTTGTTTACTATTCAAATTATGTCAATGTCTACGATGTGTTTGAACTGTTTAAAAAAATAATGTACCATTATGGACAATCTTGCCGTAATTAAGGGAAAATGACGTTACGATTTTAATAGTCATCATAATATTAGATGTCAATGGTAATAATAATGAAAATAACAAAGTTTTTAAAAGTGTAAAAGTACCAAAGCAAAATGATGATTTCAAATCTGCAAATCTGTAAAAAGCATATTTTAAAAACACATGCTAGCGTAAAAAAAAATGATAGTATACATTTTTAACTATTTATCATTTGATGACATACTGTTTACAACCTGTACTGCAAAGACACAATTGTTCTCTGCACGTATAAGCAATTCGTTTAATTCAGTAATATTAACCCTAACTCTACCTTCCACTTTTTTCATTTTTTTTTTCAACGTGGAAAATTGACCAAAATATCCCCCGGGATTTGAATCTCGGACCTCCAGCACCAAAGACCATTTCCATTCCACTACACCACGGCTCTCAAGGTTACTCGGCTCAGTATATTTCGCCTCGTATATAGCATGGGTCCATTTTTTCATCGAACAACTTCCACGCCGGGTGGTACCAACTTGTGCAGTCGTGGTAGGGTTAGGAGTATTTAAACCAAACTTAGAAAATGTTTGAAAACAAAACAAAAAAACCCACTTGATTCTTAACGTCGCTGTTCCGTTAAAACCTCGAATCTCACTCCGGCCTTTCAGCTCGCATTCCTTTGTGGGATGTGTCTGTTTTAAACCTGTTCAAGGACCAAAAGTAAATCGGTATCAAACTGTATTCGCGCGGAAACGTACTAAAGTCATCGTCTAGTCAATCCGTCTCCGGAGACACAGTTTATCCGCCTGTCTGACCTAGTTGTTGCATCCATTCAATTTAAACTTTTAACTCGTCCCACAAATCTCATAAGGGATTGTCTTCTCAGGTTGAAAGCAGTTCATAAGGGTAAACATTTGGTCTGATGAGTTTGCTTCTAGAATAAAATCCGTCCTCGCATCAATCTAATGATGCTTCACGTTGGGATTTCTCATCGTTTTTACTAGTAGGTGTCCCTGTTTTATCGCTTTATTATCCCTTCATTACGGTTCCGTTCCCTGTATGTTATCCAACTTTCTTGACCACGGCTTTGATGCTTATCCAGGATAATAAATCATCCCCTCCTACACTATTATTAATCCGATTTATTTCACACCAACTGTGTCTTGCCAGCGTGCTTGCTAATATTTCCAACGCTGTCCTAAGTATGGCTGAAGGCTCTTTAGTCTGGGTGTAACTAGAAGCCCTATATATTACTATTAAAAATGTTGTTGTGTTAAGAAATCTCAACGTTTAACTTCAATTTGTCATAGAAACTAGTGCTGTATCATATTTTGTAAAAACAAAAGTTTAAATTTAGAAGAAAGAAAATCACGTTATATTATCCGAAGAGCAGATTTTAGTTTTAAAACTAGCCCAAATTTGGCTGAAAGTCACCACGTGTGCTAAGTCATGTGGCAAGACAGTTCCACCGCTGCCACACTCAAGGTCCCCCAGCGTGCGGTCAATGGTGTTTGGATGGATGTAATTCTTGGGTGGAACTTACTAATACTAGCGTCATGGCCAATTCAACCTGTCAAACTTAGGCTCAAACATTACAGTCAACTGGAATGTAATGTGTCAGTGATTGTTTCCCCCACTCCAAGTTGGTATATTTGGCTAATATTCTGTACGTGACCATGGTTATTCTCCCTAACTTCCAGCAACCCTACATGCATTCGATGCTATCCTTTATTTGAATAACGTAACGTAAATCAAACAAGCAACGAGGGTTAATGGTGAATTGAGCGTTGTCAAATACCAGGAAACACGTTTTAGAACGGTCCGTTAACGTTAGATGTTAGCTCTAATATCCATACACCGACATTCGTGTCTAAATTGAATACATTTCATTAACGCGACATTGTTTAGATATTTATCACTGTGATAATGAGCGCAGATTCAATTTATGTTCACGTCCATCGAATAATATGATAAGTTTGTGTTCTACTTGTATGGGTTCAAACAGATTGATTTCGCTCATTGTCCCGATATAGGCGCTTAGAAATCCCTGCGACTATGAGGGCAGTACACCCTAATGCTGTAAAAATCAATCCGCGATGTGCATCACTTTATGTGTTTCTATTCAAAGCAAACTATATGTTTACAGAAAGAAATTTCTTTGGACGGATTCTTTCAGAAACTTATTATATTAAATGCATATTATGTGATCTTTTCCAAGTAGCGCCCTCTATCATTGTTTTTTTACTATGAAAGCAGATTTTCTTGTAGATTTGCATTTTTGATCATAAATCATAAAGATCTTCTAAGTTACAGATCGATACGATTCCTAATTATTTCAAAATCATGGTTGAAAATAGATGTACCGAGTGGTACAATCTTATTTTTCAAATTTTACTCTAAATTCACTCTAAAACTATGATTTTGTAGTTATTAGGAATCGTATCGCTCTGTAACTTTATATATTTATGATTTATGATCAGGAAAGTAAACCCGCAAGAAAATCTGCCTCCAATTTTTTTTCTCGAGAATTGAGGGCGTCCCCTGGAAAAGATCACATAATACACCTTTAAGAAAATAACCAGTATCATTCGTACGCGTAGGCTAATGCACATACGGAATAACATCAAATGGGCAATTCTACAAATATGGTACCAATTGGTTGAAAAAGTTGGGGGAAAAATTGTTTCAATGTTCGCTTGTTTGCGATTTCTTTTTATAAGTATGCACTGGTGCCATATATTGTAAGTTTTCAACACCACTACTTGTAAGGGGTCATATCCATATACTCTATCACAGCTTAGTGTGTGAAAAAATCATTGTTATAACAACAAAAACACACAGCTTTCTCCAGGAAAGCTGGGGAAAGCTGTGATAGAGTATATGGATATGAGCCCTAAGCAAACAGGCCTAATTAGTGATCTACGATATCCAAAATGAGATGTTACTGATAACCTTTTATGTTGAACACAAAAAGGTGTATTGAAAATAAGAGATTCTTATTATGATTTATATTGTGTGAGCTACGCTGTCCATTTAAATAAATAAAAAACGAATGGGCCAGATAAAACAATACACATTTCGAATTCACATTGTTTCTTTAAAGATATATTTCATGTGCATACTAATATTTGTATGGGTAATAAAATGTGGACATTCTAATATACGTAAAGTAGATCACGTGTTCGCATATTTTGCCCAATGTTTAGTGGTTAAAGGAAGTGTCCCGCAAGCATAAAAGTGTGCATTATATGTTAGAAAAAATAACTATCAAGCCCAACTTTTGTAATTATATAGAACAAAACACCACACTTATGACAAAAACAAATAAAAACCGCAATCTCTCAACATGCACTTTTTAAAATTCGCGGCGATCGAAAGTCCCAGTGTCGATGATGTCATAGTTATACAATGCACAATGCGCAAATTTTAGCACCGATACCCGTGACGTCATCGACACCGGGACTTTTGATCGCCGCGAATTTAAAAAGTGCATGTTGAGTGATGGCAGTTTTTATTCATTTGTGTGACTAGTATGGTGTTTTGTTCTATATAATTACGTAATTTCGGCTCGATAATTATTTTTCTAACAAATAATGCTCATGTTGTGCTTGCGGGACCCTTCCTTTAATAAAAAAAAAAGGTCCCAAATGTGCCTGGCCTTTCTTTACGTCATTTCCGGAGTAACACAATGGATTCAGATAAGATTAATTTCAATAGGGATTGAATTATATTACTTTTATCGGGATAATCTATAAGGAGGAATAATATTCTCAGAAATGTCTCTAAAATTATCTATAGCAAACAATCTTATATATATAAGATCATTATAGCATATCAACAGTGGTTAAACCAATGACCTATATCAATAATAAGTAGCTTCCGTACCTCCGTTGACACAGCCGTTTCCTTTCCTCTCATAATGTCCCAAAGTAGATGTTAATCCGTCTGACATGGGAATATAATGAGATTATACGGTGGTTAGTCACAGAACCTGTTCCTTTGGGGTGAATTTCAATGCTTTTAAGTGTCGAAATATAACTTGAGATAATCTATTGTTGATATTTTGAGGAAACGTATACATATTATTACAGCAAATCCAGCAAAACATAGTTGGTGTTTGAATTAACTATGGAATCCATCTGCAAACTCATCTGCAATGTGGTTGGTTGGATTGTCACTGCTGGATTCGTTCTCGTAAACTCATAATGTATGTGGATTCGAATTGGATTCGGATGAATGTATATTTGACTACAACACTAAAATAGAGATTCGATAAAGAAAGTCCTTAAGACATATCGAGATCAAACTATGTAATAATACTGGAAACGAGATGTGATAAAAGCGGGAAATATCACGTATCTCGTTTTAATGTTTTATTTAAAAGAAGGAAAGAATAGAAACGGAACAAAACAACCTATGTTCTTGTATTGAAAGAAGATTGCTAATTTGTTCTTCTACGCGCCGTTTTACTCATTGTCATTGATTTTTTAAGGCCGAGTTCCTGAAAGCTCATTTCATAACGTTGTGCGAACTTTGTGCAGCACACTTAATCGTGTAGCCTTTTTTGTTATGAACTAAGCTCTGCAATAGTTAACAGTTGCTATATGGCCAATAATTGCCCTGCCTCGGCCCCTTACGGCATATAGCCCTACATTGAGCTGTGTGCCTTGGTGTTCTATCTTAAATTTGTGATTTACCATATTAATATTCATGCCCGATTTTGTCCAATTGGGTGGAGCGTTTTATTGGGTTT
>CM069446.1:4267528-4384504 GCA_035610835.1 Ophiura sarsii | reverse complement strand
CCTTAAAAAAAGAAAGAAAAAAAAGAAGAGATTTTCAAGGGGGGTGCGTCCGCACCCAACGCAGACGCACCCCCCCCCCCCCCCCGCCCATCTGACGGCCCTGATTTTTTATATTTTCTTTACATTTTGTGCGTGCAAATATCGTATGTTTGGGTTTATTAATTGTACATATTTAGTGTATTTATACTTCAACGATACGGTATATTTATATGCACATTCTAAATGTATATGGTGCATGGTGGTTAGTGGCTCTGTTGAGAACTTGCGATCACGATTCGGTAGAAATGGATTGATGGAAATCAGCGATCGCGGAGGCAATAATTATATTTATTTGTGGTGTAATAGGCCTGCTGTACAAGTTGTACGGCTTCGAAAAGTGCCTCGAAATCGCTAAAAATGAAGAAAACAAAGTTGTCATATGGACGGGTTGGTATGTCGAGTATTCGATTTACATCGTATTTGTACTTATTTATTGATGAAATACGATAAAATTGTAGTCAAACTTCGCTTATTTGTTCTAAACAAACAAATAATGAAATATTTAGGGGGCTGGCATTTTCTTCAGAAGGGGGTGGGTCCCAAATATACTGGGGGGGGGGGGTCATAGTTTTTTTGACATGAAAACAGGGGGGGTCATAAAATTATTTCATTGAAAATGGGGGGGGTCACTTTTGACTTGATATTCTCATTTCTGAAATGTGTGTTGGGGGGGGGGGGGGGTCACAAAATATGCAGCTCTTGGATAGGGGGGGTCATGAAAAAATTGTCTGGGTCTATCCACATTTTTGGGACCCCCCCTTCCGAAGAAAATGCCAGCCCCCTTACCAAATAATGAAATATTCACGCGGGGACCAAAATGTGAGTCGGTCGGGTAACGGGAAACTAACAATTCACTTTCATTCGCCTAATTAGTAGTCATTACGTGAAAATTAAGTCTTTAATTGAAACCTTTGAGGCAGTACTCCAAGTTTCAACCTACATACAAGCACTAATCATACTAATACTAGAAGATAATTGATGGTGAAAGAGACGTAGAAATCCATCTCGTTATCAGAATCAATGGATCCGGATAAACGACAGAATTCAGGGGAAAACGGCTATCCAGGTCAATATTTTGCTGTAAGTAAGTTTATAGCGACAGGTTCAAATTTATAGCGATAGGTTGTGTCAAATGCAATATGAAATTACACTTCAGATAGATGACACGGTACGACTTAAGCTCTCAAACAGTCTTATGTTCAAGTTGATACACACGGTCAGATATAAGCTGAAATTATGCACACAGAACAATTTTCTGGGTCACAAGCGGGTCACTTGACATATTTGACGTGAGTCACTTTTATGTAACTTTACCTAGATGGGTGAAATGACCCAGATCATGAAGTACAGTGACGCATCTGAGATCATAACAATGGGTCAACTAACATACTTGCTTATGTGCCTCAATTGATAATGTGCAAGTGTGTCAAGATCGAGTCAATATGAGTCATTTGACTTACTTGCTCTTGTGCTGGGTCATTCCAACCATGAACGTAAACAGGTTAACTGACTCAGTTCCGTATATATAGTTACTGGTCAAGATCGACACCTGACCCACTTGTATTTGCAAGTAGGTCAAGATCGATATGTGACCCACTTGCATTTTACAAGTAGGTCAAGATCGATAGTGGGCGCTGTAGCGCGAATGGAAATGGGATGGGTCCCAGCCAACATCGATCGTGGGCCAACAGTGGGCCCTCATGGGACCCTTAATAAGTGAGTAACGGTGACCAGTCTGACTTGTGCAAATAGGTCAGTCTGACCATTGTAAATGAGTTGATGGGACTCATTTGACAATTTAAACGAGTCATGTGACCTATGACAGTAGGTGTGAGTCTCTGCAAAGACTCACTTGAAGTGAATAACATGACATGTAACCCATTATACATGTGTCACAGTGACTCAAAACTGAACTTAATGGGTCATTTTGACCTATTGCAGATGTGTCATTTGACCTACTTTATTTGACAAGGGTGTCACTACAGGGACGGAATAAAGACTTCTATAAGTGGGTACCGATGACCCAATTAGTTTTCTGTGCAGGGTTAGACAGTACAGGAATACATAAAACTGGTTTACATAATTGTTAAACGGAGATATATAGGGGAGATGCGGGAGAGTTGAGCCACCGGGAGAGTTGAACCACCCCCTATAACTCGAAAAGTAGTAACTTACTAAAAATTTATATTTGCATATATTTTTATAGCATCAATACGACATTCTTAGTGTTAAACTCTACTATCATGTGTGCTCAGTATCAAAGATACCTAAACAAAATCTTTTTTTTTTCACTTTTGAGTGAAAAATAGAAAAATAAATGTTTTGTCTTTTTTCCCATAGCAAGACTTAGACTATAATGGCGGTAATTTGTTTATTGAAGGGGGTATATATGACCATTAGTTTAGAGAACTATTGTAAACTACCAAAAGTTCTACACCAGACAGGATTGGGTTATTTACAAAATGGTCACCATGAGGAGAGTTGAGCCATTGGTCATGGGAGAGTTGAGCATAGGGAAAACATGTAGTAACATTTTGATTTTTAGACTAAAGGTGAAAGATGTATAATAAATGAGAGCAAATGTTATTTTGTGCCATGATAATAACAATTGAGCACCATATTTACTTTAAGGATTAATAAATCAAAAGTTGTAAAAATATGATTTGGTTTTTTCACCAGCCATTGACTTATCATGCTGGCTCAACTCTCCTGTAATAGTGGCTCAACTCTCCCATATTGTAGGGAGAGTTGAGCCACTTTATAACCATTTTTTTCCCTTTAATATAAATAAGCCTTAACTGCTATCCCACTTTAAAGTTTATCTTACACTAATTTTTTACAGGTTTGTACTTTTCTTCCGCATATGGTGACACAAAATATAAAAATTGGCTCAACTCTCTCGCATCTCCCCTACTGAGGTGGAATATAAATCAAATATGTTCAGAATTAGTAATTAGCTTACGGGAAAAGCCCTGGTGGGTGTAATATCCGAAGATTCATGCTCAGCTTATGCAGAGATGATTCACGAGCATCTTATTTTACTACTATCACGCAATGCAGTACAAGGTTTAATGTTTCGTACACCGGTGTCACGAACTAGCGAGTCCTATTATTTAAGAGTCATAGGACTATTACTGTACGTGTTTGATACTGCACACATCAACGGGTTCGTTAACTATTAAATAATAACCAACGTGAATAAGAGTATACATGACAGGGGTAGAATCTAACTGCCGCAATGCCGAGAATGCCGAACGGGTAGCTGGCTTTCGCACAAATACATTGATGTTTTTTTTACATCAATGTTGTTTTAAAAGGTCGCAGGTTATTCCACGTGAATATAACCTGTCGCAAGTCTTTCATCTGCTTCAAATCCAAACGCTTGTGTAGTGCCGGCCACTGATTGGCTTTCCACAATCCACTGACAGACAACACTGTATGTTGTTTAAAGCGCGCGTAGCAATTCGAATGTCGCAATCAATAGTGTATTACATGTATCAGTTGGGTTATGCGTGAGCGTGACGCCGTACATGCCGTATAATAAGTTGCCATATAACGTAAACAAACTCTCGTCAATAGTCGATTTCTGAATTGTCACCAAGTTTGCTGAGTCTTCATAAGAGAAAGCAGACATACTGTTGCAAATGAGTTAAGTCCATTTGAACCGATGACTAATCGTCTGAGTGAGGCACTATTTGTGTTTGTTCGGTGCACCAACATAGGCATGCTTACACATCAAAAAAGTAATGTCGTCTTTAGATTTATAATAGCCTTATTGTAGAAATTGTCTCGCAACTTAAGATGGCCATTCTAGGAAGTATGCTTTGCTGGCATTAAGCAAGCGCATTACTACAGCAGCAAAAGTATGAATATCATAGACAATCTGTTTTGCGTACAGATGTATATATTTTAGTAATAATTAATCGAATCAAAGTATTACACCGTTCGCTATTGCATATTGATGGAACATTATAAAAATGTAAACGCATTTCATATACAGTCCTCAAAATAAGTAACTGACCAGGTAATAAATATACTCCAAAACTATAGGTCCTACATAAAAATATTAAGAATAAAGTTGTGAAGAAATGTCTCCTCTTTAACTTGATACATCATTCATTAAGATCGGTTAATAATTAAGAACCCGACATTGAAAAGGATAGAACAAAGTGCAGTTCACGTTTTAACACTTGGGATTTGAACACGCAGGACCGTGTGACAGGTATGTGTATGGGCTGCATTGATCAACTGAAGCATCCCCAATCTCCGTCTTTAGCTCACCGGCCAGCAGTGAAAAATGTGGTGCAGGGGTAATTGGAAAGCTAGAAGATATCCATTACTTTTAGGTGATAGATTGATACATTTGGGTCATCACTAGGGTGGATGTGAAAATTGAAAGTGGTGCAATTTTTTAATATGACCAAAAATGAGTGAAAATGGCACGTTTTTATGATTTAAACTAAAACCCCGTTTTCTACTAAAGGGGTTGTCGTTGAAATTCAGTTTGTAATTTAAGAATGTAGCTTACTGTATATTGAATAAAACGACACCTCATTTAACTTGAATATGTTAAATTTTTAGGGCAAAAAGTGACCAGAACAGACCAAAAAGGCCTAAAATAAGGAAAATTATGAAATAATTGGTTACACTTTTGCTTATTTCTTGAGGTTAAATATTGCTAGAGGAATGGTATTGTTTTTAAAAAGTGCATACGTTGATAGTTAATGTATTTTAGTTACTAAATGACATAGATATGATTATTTAGTAAGGGATTGGTCCCGCAGACTAAAAATTGATAGAAATCGCAAAAATTACAAAATGCTGTTAACTTATCTAATTTAAGGTGTTTACCTGTTATTTTGTTGCTTTCAGATGTATCTAAACCTGATTTGTAATACTATATATCTTATTTTGTTCAAAGTGTATGTCTAGTTTGGTCAAAAATAGTCAATTTTACCAAAAATGTACGAAAAAACATATTTTTTAAAATAAATAAATAAATAATGTAAAATAATGTAAATACATTAAAAGTGTAAGATGCAATATAATTTTCATCAATTATTAGGCCCCTCAATACTGAACACCACTGCTACCCCCCCCCCCCCCCCCCCCCCCCCCAAAAAAAAGACATGGCGAAATTGTATATGTTGGACATTCTTTTATTAGAGCACACGTTATAAATACATAAACCTAGCCAAATCGATGAAAACATCGTACTTTAATACTTTGATATATGACTGCATAGTGTTATTGAATACGTACAATTCTTATGTTTCAAATTAAGGACATGAACCCATAATGACTATACACACATTGTCATTACATGTTATCGCCATGCAAATGCAATATATTTAACCATTTTTTAGATCAAACAAACAGGTATTGGGTGTTTACTTGCAATACCACTTTAAGACATCATGCTGCAAACATTCAATTGGAAGGCCTCAAATAGGAAATGGGCATGATAAGATCAAGTTCTTGAAGCAGTTTATACATAAGACTCAACACTGTAGGTCAGTGCCCAAGAAGATCACACACAACCATTCTTGAATTACTAACGTGGAGATCAGCTAAAGTGAAAGACACGTGTTGATCTACTCAATATTATCACTCGCCTTATCACTAGTGAGATTCAGTAATATGGAGGACTCTAAGAAATGCTGACCGAAAGTTAACGTAATCATGGTAATGAAAGAACGACTATAAACAGGCAGACTGGATAAATAGGTACATATGTAATTACATGATATGAGCAAGATATATACCACCGGTATGTTTAAGGATAATGAGATATAGGATGAGAAAAGAATGACCTTTAAAGGTATTTTCAGGAATCAGTAGATCTTTTTTTTATAAACACGAAGCTTGACTTGACGAAGGATTAGATGGCTTACAAAACCGGTATTGGAGTAATGCTTGAAGAAAGTTGTTCACTCGCTATCACTGTCTGTATCTGATGCTAGATAAACTACTCGGTTGTCGCAACTCTCCTCATCACATCCGCAAGCATCAGTACAGGGTAGCTCTTTCTTTTTACATGCACACATCCTTGTCATACATCCTTTCTTGCACCCACATTTTTCAGACGTCAGCACGGCTTCTGGTGCGGGTTGTAACAGCATCATTTGTGGGAACGAGATGGGCATTGTCGTCTAACATCCATCCGTTGTTAATAGGAGATATGTCCATATACTGCGTGGTTGCATGCATCCAGATAATTGACTGATAGTTTGCCCGTTTTAGGTGTTGCTGGAATTAATCTGATGTAGGGGGCAGTTTCTCATTTGCACTATTATTCTTAGCAAACATTTTGTATCGCATGGCGTCGAGTGATGGTAGAATCTTGCCTGAATACATGAGCATCACAAGGGATACATAAGCTGCTGTTGTTGCCGGGTCTATTTGTGAAGCATCTGATCCTTTCAGGCCATCGGCTAGTTCAGGGGAGAGCAGCAGCAGTCTCTAGCCATCGGGTCTTTCCCTTTCCAAAAAATGACGATGTTGAGTCACATCCACTAAAAACATGAAGGATTGGTAACATCGTGCACATGTATGATTGAAGGTTGGATGCCACCTTGTGCATATGAATAAAACTCTTCTTCTGTTTTGTACCGGTTTTGAACAAGACTTCCTGCAATCCTAGGACTTTGCAGTAAAACGGGCACATTGCAGCTACGTCGGAATCGATACTCCACACAACAACTCGATTTACCCCTGTTGCTTCCTTTCCATAGGCGACATTCAGAAACATACGTGAATCAGCTTCCTCGTGATCTCTTCCGAGCTGTGGTATATCAGTATGTTGACCTGGCATTACTTTCACAGCTCGGTTGATGTCATGGAAGCCGCCTGAAAAGTACATCTCATATCCTGGTAATAGCTATTCTTCACACTTTCCAATCCAATTGTTTAGCAGAAAATCTGCTATGTTGGCTTTGTTTTTCGGGTTTGAAAGCATCTTGGTACGTTGAATTGGAAGCGGTGTTACGGATGTAATCTTCCTAATCTCAGTCATCTGTACTGCTCCTCTCCATGCCCTTTCGCCAGACTTAATCGATTCGGTATTGGTATAATTGTCACCAACAACAAACGTAGGCCTATAGCGGTAATGTAATCCAATAATTGTTGTGAGCAGCTTGTCTGCCAGTTCTCCAAATGTCTTGCATTCCGTCGTGTCTGTGCACACCATCCGTAATAACATCATGAGATCCACAACTCCTAGGGTTGGCCCACTTGATGGTGGAATGTTGCCATGCAAGGGTGTCACTTTTCGTCGTCTTCCTCATAGATCCATCGAGATTGAATAATGATAGTGGTACTGGTGCTAACTCATAACACATCAGGCCTCCAAATTTCGAGATTGTCCAATGACGGCAAGTTGGCTAAAGATGTGTCGGTCAATGTGTAATCCAAGCGTCTTCTGATTCTGCTATGCTTCGATGTAATGACCTTGTTAAGACTCGCGAATGATTTTAGAGGTATTTTCTTGATGGGATCAAAGAGGTGTTTATCTGCCTGTTGGAGTCTTATGTTGACAAAGTCGGTCATCTGCTTTGTACCTTCCACTCTCATTTCAATATTGATCGAATTTACTTTATAAATAAACAGATTTGGGGTCTTTGCCATCCTTAATTCGGAACATAACGAAAAAGTACAATTGTCAGTTGTTTCGGGTAAATTTTAGAAATTACCTGCCTTATTATATCACAATGTTGCATATAGATGCTTATCGACTATTTACAATGTCATTTGAACAATAACAATCAACTTTGACTGGGATGTGTGGCGAAAATACAGATTTTTCAAATTTTGACTCATTTATTGACATTTCGAGCATTTTTTATAAAAATGCTCTCCTTTAGTAGTTTACATTTACTTATCGTTTTATGATTAATGCCGTTATGAGTATGATATATATGGGCAGTTTTTAAGCTATCTTCAATTTGTCTAACTTTTTAAATTTTCAAATCAAGCCTATAAATGTAAAACATATTTTACGATTCTTCTCATAATTTTCTAATATTTAAACAATTCTGGTCATTTTACAGGTCAAAGGTTATTTTGTTGGGATATTTTGATTAATATAACCATTACCTATATTATGAAGCTCAGTGTCAGTAAAAAAATAAAAACCTTCACATTTTTTTAATTTACAATATAGCAATTTTTAGAAAATCTAACAAAAATAGGCATTTTTTAACCATTTCGCCATTATTTAAAAATTGCACCACTTTCAATTTTCACATCCACCCTAGCGATGACCCCTAAGCATCAACCTATCACATAAAAGTGAAAGTTTTCTTCTAGCCTTCCAATTACCCCTACGCCTTAACTAGCAGGCTTTTCGAAGTTGGCCGGTGAGCTACTTACTATCGACCAGTGAGTTGTCGCTACTAGTTGGGGGGCTAAGGGATATTTGGTTCAAATTCTTCTAAAAGCACCAAATTTGGCCCATATGTTGCTCATACAATACTCTTTTGATTGTTGAAGGATGCCAACATTTGAGCCCTTTTGTACCGCCATAATGGCCAATTCCAATATGGCTGCCATACTGGGGATCAAAAATTCAAATTGCTTCAATTAAGCATACCAAATTGTTAAACTAATCCATACTCATGTTTAAAGTAAGATACTTTTCAGTGAGTTAGACGCGTGTTTAAATTAAACTATTTTTCGAGACTTGCGTTTAGACAAACGATGTGTTTAAAGTCACAGTTAAAAGCGTGTTTATTTTAATTACGCACCGCACGAGAATAGGGGCCATATCGGTCATCCTAATAGCTTATACAATGTACGGAATAAATCCACACTGCATTTCGTCCTATACTCGTGTCCATTTGTTTGATCGAGACAACGACGCTATCTGTTATTTGATTAACGCGTTATGCGAGACTATGGGCAATGTTTAACCACCAGCAAGCACGTTTCAAACGATCCGTTTGCGTAAAGTGTTGGCTCTAAAATTTCCACGTACCTAGATTCGTGATAAATTGAATTAATGTCCCATTAGCGCGACATCGTTTAGATATTAATCTGTGTGATTATGAGTATAAATTCAATTTATTTTCACGTCCATCGAATAATATGATAATTTTTCTGGTCTAGTTGTTATGTTTAATGGCAAACAGGTTCAACATCTTCAAACCACTGGGTTGCCTAAGGTCGGGAATCGCTTGATCATTTGATTAATTCAGTGTTGATAAATTACAAGAACAAGCCGGTCTGGTCTCTCTGTTTAGGGGTCGGTTTCTGCTTCATCATTTCGATAGCCTCCTTGTTCTGCGTTTTCAATACGTTGTTTCTCTGGCTATAACTTCGATAACCTACCCACCATCTTCGATAACATGATATCATGTAATCGCCCAAAAGGCGGTAATGTGACAATTGGAGGGAAGTAAAAACAAAAGGATTGTGAGGATCTCGAAATCTACGGAACTCGGCAACATTGGGCTCTAGAAATGTATCTAAATTAGTCATTAACAATATTATGGAGCCCAATATCCATCTACATGCTGCTATAATACAGGGCCGCTATTTATCACAAAACATTCAATTATTTCCTTGTTAAAATCGTTTTTATGATTAAATATAACAATGCAAACACTTTTTTATGATAGCAGTGAAAACAATACACAATTGCATGTCAAAAAATGAGAAATATTCAGAAATACATTATTAGTTTAGGAGTTTTGAGATGGTTTGAACAGCTGGGGAAGCGGTTTTGTATCAGAATGTTGTTTGTGTATGGTAAATTGAGTCCCAGATGAGACAGAGTCATGTCTCTGTTTCCGGAGTAACACAACGGAACCCGATTGGATGTATTTCAATATGGATTTATATTCCGATACTGGTAAGCACTTTTCAATGTAATACTCTGTGAAGACGTAGTTATAGTTCTAAGAAATGTCTAAAAAAATACACGTAGCCAACCAAAACGTATTTATAACTATAATATCAAAAGTTAAATCAATGGCTTCAATAATAAAGCTGCAACTTCGTAACCTCGGGTGACACTGCCGCTTCCTCCCTTAATGTCTTAAAGTAGGCTTTAATCTGTCTTATATTTGAATATAATGAGGTTATTGGCATTGGCGCGTCACAAACCTGGTCCTTTGGGTGGATACTTATGGTGTGAATAGGACATTTTGAAGAAAAATATATTTTTCATAAAGTTCAATGCTTTTAGGTGTGGAAATAATCCCCTGCTAGAACTGTGAATTAAAAGATGTTGGAGAATAGATATAGCAGATCGAACATATTTCCGTGGTTTAATTAGCTATTATTTTGCTAACGTTAAACATCTGTAAACGATGCAATTGTTGGTTGCAATTTTGTATTGCTGGACTCTGACTCGCTCGCTAGCTTTGTCGGATAGTGTGGAATAGAATTCGTACAGCACTTGGTCTCCAATGGTACGGCTTCGACTACACAAGTCTCAAATGACTCACTTTATCATGTTTATCGTATTGTATCACAATATGATAAAGTGAGTCATTTGAGAGAGGGACAAATAGTGCATTTATTCTAATTCAAACGATATTTATGCCTGAGATATCTTAACATTAAGCGGGTTTTTTTCAAAGTACATATTTATATACCGTATAATAATATTCTTCCAATCACATCACTGGCATCGCCCCTTTCCATCAACATGATCAAGAGTTATGCCTGCTTGCTGTAATTAAAAATATTCTAAAAAGTGGCAACTCTACAGTCATTTCAATTAGGATATTTTCGTTCTGACAACTCCCGTTTCATAATACATTATACAGGGTGTCTCAAAAAAATTAGGACTCTGTTTCATGACGGTGTAATTCTTATTATAATCATTGGACCGTGACCAATTTAGTCTGAATGTAAAGCCCAATTAATTATTATGATATCCTGAAAATATAAGATCAATCCGATGCAAAATAAGAAAACTAGCGTACTTTGCGTAAACCTTGTCATTTACTGGTTTGTACAATGGGATCTACATGTACAGACCAGTAAATAACATGGTTTACGTTTCAATACGTTTAATTATTGTCAACATTTTGAATAATCTATCAGTCAATAGCAAAGTTTAGTTTGGTAATCCATTTAATGTTGGCACAAATCAATACTTGCTAAAAAAATCCGCAAAATAGATGCATGCATATTCTGTGCAAATTAAAAAAAAAATGTTAAACAGTTCTCGAACCCACTCTGGATGGTTCATTGAGTTACAAGTCAAGCACTTTCATGTTACTCGACTGTTACCGTGTGAATTCCCATTGTACAAACCAGCAAATGACATAGTTTACACAAAGTCCTCTAGTTTTCTTATTTTTCATCGGATTGATCTCATATTTTCAGGATATCATAATAATTAATTGGGCTTTACATTGAGACTAAATTGGTCATGGTCCAATGATTAGAATTAGAATAACACCGTCATGAAACAGAGTCCTAATTTTTTTGAGACACCCTGTAGGGAAGAAGATACAGAATGCATTATCGTGATAGAACGTTGTATGAATTTTCGTTGACAAATTCCAAAAGGGAAACTTACTAATTGTCCATACGGGTTACGAAAACTAATGTGTTGTCTTCCTAAGTTGATTGTGTTTGATCCAGAGCTGGTGTTTCTAGATTGTCTCTTGCAGATGTTATCAGATATTAATGATGACGCCCTCGGGATAACTACTTCGTAATAGTGCTTTTGTTCGTCTGTGCCGCCTCTCCTCCGTAACCACATTGATTCGCGTATCCATATCTAGTATTTATTGTATCATCTCTGGCAATTATCATAACTTGGCGTCTTCCCATTTAACGGTGTGGTTTTATTTTACTGCGTGTTCAGCTATTGAGGATTTTAACTCGTGAGCTTTAGGACTCCTTTCTTGCGGACCGAGTAAAGTTTCTCGCGTCCATTTTCAACTTCAGTTTTATGTTCTTTCTTGCGCGCGCCGTATTTTCTACCTGTTTTACAAATGTAAGTCTTTTTGTAGTGGGCGCAGGGAATATCATACAATAATCCATCCTTGTGCTCGCTAGGTAGTTGTTCATTTGATTTCCTGATGAAACTATTCCGTGATAGCACGCTGTTTAAACAATCGATATTGGCTTGTATTTATGAATATCTTATAGTAAAACATCAATAAAACTTTACCACTGACAATATATTGTATACAGTCCAATCAATCCACTTTTTTTCTAAGATTTAATAGTATGTGGAAGATCTGAAAATGTTTGACACGAAACACGTGTAGCCAACGTATACTGCGGCATATTGATTGTATTTGTATTGCCCAAACACGAACCCCAAAACTTACACTAACACTTATGTTCAAATTTGCCCACTTATCATTATGTATGTTAGTTATAAATTTCCCCCCCCCCCCCCCCCCCCTCCTATACATAAAATTCCCATATTGAAAATTAAATTCAGGAAACTGAATCATTGACGGGTGCCACGTGTATGTCGCTGGCGGCTGGCGGCGCCATCATTGACCGGCGGAAATTTGTTTGTTCGCTACAATACTCAGGTAGTCAGGATTTGTACACTTTATGTCCCGGTGTGAGACTGTTGACGGAGTGTCCTGGTATAGGATAACGATTGTATTCGTTCGTACTGTTCGATACGTCCTCTAAACTGTCATCCGAGGACTTCAATTTTTAACTTCTACTATTGCCCAGTATAATACAAAATTTGAACAAAGTGCGACATTAACAAGATTATACTATCCACAAAATATTGGTCAACATGTTTCTTAGCCATTTCATTTATATGTTAAAATTAAACTTCGGATCTTCAATAGGTGATAGATGAACAATTATGGTATGTCATAGTACAGTCTTTCATAAATATCTACGCTACTTTGTCTTGTGTATGCGTCCATTTCTCTGGATGGCCAAATTAATGAACGTAGGTACATGTAATTCAGTGATTCCTTTAAGGAGTAGTGTTATTATCGTTACATTATTTATTGTCATTTATATACATGATATAAGGCTCTCAAAACGTGTATTAAAACTACGTATTGAATATTGCGCATCTAAATTACCCGAATGCAAAGGACATTCACAAAATGTTGTCTGATGTTGTTGGGTAGATCATTCCATAGTTTAGGACCAGCAACAGTGAAAGATTTATCTGCGGCAGAGTTTTTTGTACGTTGAACAACTAGGAGAGATCGATCAGACCCAGATCGAAGACCAGGTCGACCAGGTTCATAATGAGCAATGCACTGATTCAGATAGATAGGTCCAGTATCATTAATACATTTATATATATATGAACACACAGTTTGTAGATAATACGCTGTCGCAACGGGAGCTAATGAAGTTCTTTGAGCAACGGAGATGCCGAGTCTCTTTTTCTGCCTCCACAGACAAGGCGCTGCCCAGATTACACGTAGAGATAATAACAGTTGGAGTTGACCTATGCTACGGAACACTATTGACTAATGTTCCTATCAAAAAAATGCCACTTAATCTTGAGTTATACAAATATTCGTAGACAACCTTTTGTATTACGCCATCAGTCACTGTCTGAATACCTTAACAAAATAAATCTATAAGTTATTTTGTATTCAAATGATGTCAATGTCTACGATGCCACTTTGAACGTTTTAAAAAAAGTAATGTGCCTTTCTAGAAACTCTCGCTGTAATTCAATTTGTTTTTAATAGTCGTCTTAATATCAGATGTCAAAGATAAAACACCTGCTAGCGTTTTAGAAAATATAAATGTTCAACTATTTGTCATTTGTTGACACACCGTTAACAACCTGTACTACAAAGACACGATTAGTTTCTGGATTAATAAGTAATTCGTATTTTACTTCAGGATGCATTCCTATGTAGGCAGTATGGTCTAAACCTTTTAAAGAGCCAAAAACATATATCAATACCTTGTAAAACTAGCGCTCAAACCCCTGGATTGTGTGCAGTCGGCGCAAGAAATTCCATACAAGATTCCAGCCTTGTACTCGTTATGTAGTTGTTCTTCTGAATTCCTGATGAAACTATTCCGCGATAGAACGCTGTTTAAACAATCGGTATTGGCTTGGATTTATGAATATCCTATAGTAAAACATCAATAAAACTTGACTGACTTGTGCAGATTCCATTGTATAGGTCGATAAGGCGTAACATTCGTTTGCATGAAAGTGCTCATAGCGCTGCAAACTATACTCTTTTGGGAAATTAATGAGCCAACTTGCCCGAACGCATCTTGTCAGACGTGCTTGCACATCTTAAATAGCACTTTTAGGATAGTGTGTTTATAGTGTCCCGTGTTTACTTTTAATTACATACTTATGGACATTTCATTGACAGAGAGAAATCCTCAAACAGTTACATTCCTTCCGCGCCGCCGAGAATAGGTTCGATCTGTTCGTGATGAAATAGAAGGAAAGTATATCTCATAACATGTGTCTTACAACATAAAATCCGGAAACGAATGTTACCTTTCTGTTACGTCTCCTTATTCACTATTATTTTAGTAGCCTATGCTGCATTATTTTTCATAATGACATGGAACAATCTCAATTGTACTGACATTACGTTAGCGTGGAAAGTCGATCCATTGTAATTAAGTTTTATTGAGGTAATAAAAGATTTTATAAATGTTGGGAGGGTACCAAGGGTACCTGCTTTCGGACTAAATGAACTGGCTCTATTTAAAACACCGATTGCGGTTTGCTTACAATTAGAAATTCAAAAACTGGAAAGTCTAAAACAAGAAGCAACCAAAAACAGAAAACATTTATTTAATAAATTAAATAAATTTGAAGAATAGGCGCCACGCGGCAAAAACTTCTGCCGTGTGGGAACTTTTCAGAATCAATCAAATTATCTTTCTGAAAGATATCATAGTTTTATTTCGTAAAAACTGAACTGAAAGTATACTCATTACTGAGAATGATACATTAGGTTTATTCCGTAAAACTTAACAGGAGTGAATATTATTCGTTTCTTTGAATAATAAAGAATGTTTTAATCATTTTTATGAATGAGACAAGGTTTAGAGGAACCAACAAATGTTCCGTTCAAAAATATAAAGCTTTCTTGCTTTAAGATGTAAATTCAATTCTTTGAATAAATACATGTAAAGGTGGGGTTTCATAAACTTGAGACCCAGTTCACTCAAAAGCTGACTTGCTTTACAAAATGTAACTTTATTTGAGAGAGGATAGGCTTTTTATTTTATTTGATGACTCAAAGCTTCTTTGCTTGCTTTTAAGTTTTTATTAAATAACGAATTTAAATTTTAATTTATTATTCATAACTTTGAATATGTAATTTAATAATGCTCTGACATTTCACAAAACTCTTTTTGGAAGATAGGGTGGCTCTGAAAAGAGCCGTTGGAATCAGAGGACAATGCTGCCTCTGAAGAAAAGTGGCTCTGAAAAGAGCCGTTGTGATGATCAGAGGTATCTACTGCCTCTGCTGTTCAGTTGGTCTCTGCCAATTTCCCCGGCGATGATTGGGGTTGTACCGGCAGGTATCTTGCCGGCTTCTTTTTGCTGGGCGGTCCTCTCGGCTCTGTTGGAAGTTCTGTTTTCGTTTCTTGGGTTGTCGTCGCTGCTCTATCAGGCTGTCTATATTCTTATTCATTGCAAAACACTCGTTGAGAAAGTAGGATAGCGCCGTCTCCACTTCTACCTCCGGGATGTTCTTTTTCATTTTGTCGTTGGCTCTCTGCATTTCGGATTCCACTCGGCCCAGCGCGTCCGGCAAGACAACTTCCTCCATGTCCGTCACCCACAGGTCCAGGAACTCGTTTGTGTTTGCTTTTTGAAGTTCCTCAGCTTGCATCCTCGCCCTGGCTGAAAACTTACAGCCTGGAGCAAGGCCGGGTAGACCCCGGTCACCTCGCAATTCTTTAGGAACCTCCCTTTCGCCTAAAAGCATTTCTTGCAACTTGTTGTGCTTTTGCTTCAAGATAGCGTGGGCCACTACGGCGCGCTCCACTACTTGTAGGTGGTCACCAACCTCAGTTTTGCTAACTTTGGAAAGTGCTTGACCACGGGGCGGTGATTCTTTGCGTTGGGGTTGACCTGGCTCGACTGCACAGACTTGGCAGGAGATGTAGGTAGAAGATTTCTGTCGTGATGCTGTTGAGGACATGTTGAGTGCGCTGGTGAACGTAGAGCTGAGTGTATTCATGATGACGATTGAATCTAAATAAAATAACAATTGCAAATAGCGTAATGAGTCAAATACAGTGCTGTATCCAAGCAAACATATCAAGTTATAAAGACGTTTTAAAACGTTTTAAAAGCCTACGAACGTTTTATAACGATCTGTTTGCTGGGATGTCGTTCCGTATTTATATTAAGCAACCACCCTCAAAACATCAGAACCCGTTAATCAATGCCAATGTTCAGTTAGCTCATGACATGTATGAAGTTAATTCGAACATTTGGATCGGATACAGAATTGGCCACCTACAGACAATCTTATAGAACAGTATTTTAATTCTATGGATTTCAAAGGTCAATAATACAATGTGTTAACAAAATTGTATTAGCATCGTTATAATTGAATTCGGCCTTTGGCATCTGGCTATGATCCATTGCAACATTAGTGTCATTACAAATACACCAACGGCGTGCACCAATGGCGGGTAGCTGAAGAATAGCGCTACCTCGCTAGTAACTGAGGCGTAACCCAACATTTTGAGAGCACCAACTCGGGGTAAGCTACTAGGCTAGTATCTTGCTAGTAATGTACGCTAAATCTTATACCTGTACGGACCCAAGAGTAAGTTAAAACATAACAGTTTATGCTGTAACTAAATGATAATTTCTGATTTGCACGATGGCAATTACATAGATATGATGATAAATTGGAGATTTCTATCATACAATTCAGTATCAATGTATGCAATATTTACTTAATGATACATTTCTGACCAATCTATTATACAATATTTTAAATCCACAATGATGCATGCAAAATTGTAGAAATAATTTCAAACAATCAGTCAACCAACCAATCAAACAATCAAATTATTTAATTAATTACTTTTTTTTTAGCATGAAAATACATATATAAATAAATGAATTAACACATATTATATGCCTAGCTATAGATAATTGCTATGGAAAATAAACATACCTTCATTACAATGTATGTGTTAAATTATCCACATACCAACATCTTCAGATTAAACATGAATGCCTCATAGTTATACAATTGACTGATTAAGGTTCAATGGTGAATATTGGTTAGACCCAAGACATGCTGAATAAATGCTTAACAATCTTACTTTAATTTATAATAGTATAGGTAGGTGAACTGTATAGAAAACTGTTATTGCATGACGTAACAAAAGTTTCTTGTCAGTCTCAGATAGCTGTTGTGCATGAAAAAGTAGGTTAAACGGCAAATGTCCAGAAACACGGCGTCATCATTCCAGTCTGGTGTGTAATCCGAATCTACCCGAGTTCTTATTACCGAATGCTTTTCTTTGGGGATGCAATTGATAGGTTTGGTTGGTCTGCAATAAGTGCGTAGTCCAAACACTGTTGTATCTATCGCTTTAAGTAACAGAAAGTTCTTCCTTTAATATTTCTTCATCACGCTTTTATTAGATTTTAGGCTATAGAACAAAGATCCTTATTCTAACTTGAGTTCAATCGGGTGTATACGAGGGGGTATCATAAAGTTTTAGAAAACACCCAGATTGTCCATATTGGTACATTACTTTTTAAAACAGTTCAAACACATCGTAGACATTGAAATAATTTGAATAGTAAACAACTTGTAAACTTATAGATGAGGTGACCGTTGTTTACATCAGTAGTGTTTACAAATTGATTAGCGCCTGGTCTAAAGACATGCTAGAGGTACTAGTCCATGACTACTGCATACATACTATTCAAAAGCAAAACACACATCAATATAACGTTGGACTTATAGGTTCAACAATATCTTGGAGCTATGCATTGGTGGTGTCTATGGTTGCAACACATTGCTTTAAATCCGATCAAGGCCTAAGTCCCTTTACATTGATATAATGTTCAACCGCAGGCATCATTCTGAGAGACGTCTACTACACTTATCAGTTAACTCAGAAGGATAGACGAATTGTGTATGGCTCTTGAAATCTAGTAAAATACCAATTTCTTATTCAAGGCTTGAAAGACTACCCGTAGAGGTAATATCAGTTTGGAGTTTATACATAATGCCACACAATACTATATTGACTAATGCTCCTATTAAAGGACTCCCACTTAATCTTGATTTCAATTTTAAAAATTGTAGATAACATTTTGCTTTTCGCCATCAGTCACTTTCTGAATACCTTGACCTATAAGTTTACAAGTTGTTTACTATTCAAATTATTTCAATGTCTACGATGTGTTTGAACTGTTTTAAAAAGTAATGTACCACTATGTACAATCTCGCCGTAATTAGGGAAAAATGACGTTACGATTTTAATAGTCATCATAATATTAGATGTCAATGGTAATGATAATGGAAATAACAAAGTTATTAAAAGTGTAAAAGTAACAAAGCAAAATGATGATTTCAAATCTGCAAATCTGTAAAAAGCATATTTTAAAAACACCTGCTAGCGTAAAAAAAAAAATAGTATACATTTTCAACTATTTATCATTTGATGACATACTGTTTACAACCTGTACTGCAAAGACACAATTGTTCTCTGCACGTAAAAGCAATTCATTTGATTCAGTAATATTAACCCTAACTCTACCTTCCACTTTTTTCATTTTTTTTTCAACGTGGAAAATTGACCAAAATATCCCCCGGGATTTGAACCTCGGACCTCCAGCACCAAAGCCCATTTCCATTCCACGACACCACGGCTCTCAAGGCTACTTGGCTCAGTATATTTCGCCTCGTATATAGCATGGGTCCATTTTTTCATCGAACAACTTCCACGCCGGGTGGTGCCAACTTGTGCAGTCGTGGTAGGTTAGGATTATTTAAACCCAACTTAGAAAATGTTTGAAAAAACAAATCAAAAAACAATTGATTCTTAACGTTGCTGTTCCGTTAAAACCTCGAATCTCACTCCGGCCTTTCAGCTTGCATTCCTTTGTGGGATGTGTCTGTTCTAAACCTATTCAAGGACCAAAAGTAAATCTGTATCAAACTGTATTCGCGCGGAAACGTACTAAAGTCATCGTCTAGTCAATCCGTCTCCGGAGACACAGTTTATCCGCCTGTCTGACCTAGTTGTTGCATCCATTCAATTTAAACTTTTAACTCGTCCCACAAAGGGATTGTCTTCTCAGGTTGAAAGCAGTTCATAAGGGTAAAACATTTTGGTTCGATGAGTTTGCTTCTAGAATAAAATCCGTCATCGCATCAAACTAAATGATGCTTCACGTTGGGATTTCTCATCGTTTATACTCGCGTTAGGGTCACAGCAGTTCGTAAGATCCCGCTGTACTCGTAATTGACTGCTGGTTCCGACCGGGAACCACCATAGATAAACCATGGTTATATCGCCGCAGTTTTTTTTGGCCAGGAGCGAGAAATTAAGATCGTGGAGCGCTTAGGTACATATGGGCATGGAATGCTCCCACACAGCAATATGAGTACCCCAGAGGTATCCAGATTTAGACAATATTGGCCAAAAATATGGGTTAATGAAATAATGAGGATTGGCAAAAATAGCCTAAATGACCAACGCCCTCTATAATCGCTGAGTGGCTATGAGTATAGTATTACGATCGGGCGACAACGGTACAGTCATGCGATTAACATTTTCAAGAATGGTGGATACAATAGGAGGGCAGTTGCAGGATGCTCGATAGGAGAGAGAGAGAGAGAGTGCGTACTTCCGGTGTGGGAAATCCAGAGAAATATACAGAATGAGCAGTCGGGTGTTCAAAGTTCATCATACTTCATGAATGCGTATATGTACAGTCATCAAAAAAGTAACTATACAGGTATTAAATGGGTTTTTAACTCTAAAAATATATATCCTACCTAAAAATATTAAATAATAAAGTTGTTGAAAAATTTGTCTTCTTTAATATGAGATATTGCACGCTAGGACTGGGTGAGTATTGAGGTAGTGACACTCCAAAATGTAAGATAGAGTCTGATTTTCATTTTTACATTTTTTTCTTCTTCTTCTACACGCGGACCCAGCTACGGGTACATTATCGATTACCGGTTGTAGTGCAATAGAGGATGTATGCGCAGGTTGGATAAAAGTTTCGTGCGAGAATACGGCCCTCGGTGTCTCTAAGTATATTCGCATTTTACATTTACCCAATATGCGGCCAACAATACTTTCTTTTAAATATTCGGTACAGACCTTGATTATTATGTTATTAATGTTAAATTAATTCATGCGTATGTTGAGAGAAATTCGAAAGGTCAACCATATTGCAATCACGGCCTTTCTTGTTGCCTTGTTTCCTACTTGACTTACGCATGAATCCTTCTCATCCATGTTGGTTTTCCAATACACATAATCCCGAGACACATATTATACAAAAAGCCTAAATCCATCATCAGCCCAAGCCGATATACATCCCTGTGTTACTTCTCTTGTTACAATCATAATGAAATCAGTAGCTTTATAAAAGATATTGGCTGAGCGCCAGACAAAACGGATGAAAGTGATATCATTTGTTTTCTTCAGACTCAATCTTTGTAAACTGGGGATGTAGCAGAGGTAAAACTAATCTACAACAAACCTGTATTGTCGCTAGGAGAGGAGGGATTCTTATCAAGGTTTTTCACCTCAAATAGACTCGTCATGATCGTTAGGAGAGGAGGGACGCTTATCGAGGTTTTCAACCTCATATAGACTCGTCATGATATCACTCTACTTATGATAATATTCTTTAAAGGCATTCTACATTGAATAAGGGACGAACCATTTGATATCCAGGGACGCAGGGCGGGAATGGAAGTTTTTGAAAAAGAAAACACTTGACCCATTATCCAGGCGAGAAAAAAAACACTACTTGACCCACTGATGAGTAAATAACAAAATTAATGTGCCCACCCAACTCAAAATAAAGGAAAAGATTAAAAAGACCCAAACTTCCATCCCCTCGCCCCCCCCCCCCGATATAAAATAGGTCGTCCCTAACGTGTAAGAAATCAACACATTGCCTTCATTTAGTAAATTCATGTCGCACAGTATTCCATAGTTTGACACCGTTTTGAATCCGTTTACAGCTTTACCTGTTACGATGATCCAATTTCGTCATCGTATTTGTTCTATATAATATTTTTCCAATAAAATAAGGTGTTTACTTTACATTCGTGAATACAATGTTATGTTAAAATGATTGATGATCAATATAATGAGAAAATTAAGTGAATAGTATAGTAAAATTGTGATTTAAATATCATTGTCTTATTTGAAACATTAACCTTACCTAGACAAATTAAAACAAATCGCTGACAAAATTTATTCAGACTTTAGCATTACGATTCCACCCCCTTAAAAGTTTGAGACCATCCTAACCATGCTTTTCAAATGTTCCAGGTTAATAAATATTCCCCCTTCTACACCATTTCTCTGATTTATTTCACAACACCTATTGATTGCTGTTGGTCCGGTATCATTCCTTGGATCATTTGCTGGGTGGACCTAGAAGCCAAAAGTGCGACTTTTGAAAGTTGTTGTATAAAGAAATTCAAACTTTGAAGTTCGATTTGTTATAACAAATTAGTGATATTTCAGATTTTGTAAAAATAGAGTTTTGAGTTTCGAGTATCGAGTATTAAGTTTAGAGTTTCGTGTTTCGAGTATCAACAATACTGCCCCCCCCCCCCCCCCCCCCCCATGACAAAACAGCATAACTGACATTTTTTTCAAAATTGAGTTATGCAATTTAGGGGACTCAGGGCATCATGTTAGACATGTAAAACAAAACAAAAATTAATCAGAACTGTCCCTTTGTTTAATTAATTAGCCTGTTGAAATGACATAACATTTATATTTCTCTGTAAACCCCATGACAAAATGATATAACCGCACAGAGTACTTGTGCACTCAAGGTAAACCACTTGAACTCAGTAACAACCAATCAGAATTGATTGCTCTGCATGACTGCTGCCAACTTATCTCACACCTCATGGAGACAGGATGTGTACTTGACAACCATAACAATAGAAATTCCTTCTATTGATTATGATGAGAACAATTTCCACAAAGCCCACAACAAAACGAGATAACATCAAGTTGACAACCTTATTCTGATAGTTTAGTTTCATCTAAAAGTAAATAATTTTAGTGTTTTCCAATTATTGTCTATTATTGCTCAATAAATGTTATGGTGAACATATAATTCGAGGATATTTCAGATAGTTCTTGTTCTACAACAAAGAAAGATGGCCAGGATCCCATCTTTTGCCAATGTCTTCCGGCTACTTCAAAACTCGTAAGTAAATCTCAATTTGATCTTCCATAAATACATAATTTGATGTTAATGTTTTACCAATTGTATGTGTTGAATGGGCTAACAAGGTGTACATACAAAGTGTCACTTCTTCATGATCATTATTACAATGTAAATTCAATCTTTGATGAGTAACAACTAGTTGATTTAATTCAGCAATTATTAAATGTGGTATATAAATTAACTAACATAGTGAAAAATATAATCCAAAGGAAATCAAATCAGAGATTTCAATTGAAAACAAACTCGGTAATTGAAGACCATTGACTTAATGACTTCACATGTTTGTTTGTTTTAATTTCCTGCCATGATATTCACGCAAACTGGAATGATACAGAAATCAATATTGATAGAGTATCAGTATTTTAGTAATAAGAATTGTATTTGTAACTATCTTTGTTAATATTGAAATGACTAAAAAGGTGTGCTATCTTTGTTAAGTAAAAAACCCTCACATTTCTGCATTCCGAGGCATTTTGATTGCATGCGCGTTTTGCGTTTTTTATGCTGTAACACGCACAATATCAAATACGCCTACGCGTACGCGTGCGAACCTAATGTTCTTTGTTTACCTGCTGAACCATTCAACTTAAAACAAAACAAACAAGGATCAAGGTTTACTTTTCATTTTGTGGCAATGTTTCAAGCAAGTTAAGGTCATTTTTATATTTTTCTTTTAAATAACAGAGGGGTTATAAATCAGAAGAAAGGAGCACATGTAAAGGAGAAAATTATGCCGCAATCGGATGGTGAACAACCTTCAACTTCGGGTACTCAGAGAGCGCAAGTAGGCCTACCACTGCAAGATTTGGATACCACCGACTCGCTAAGCAATCAAGCTGGTGATAAGGAAGATTTCCCTGAAGATGATGCCTCTGTCCAAGACAGCCATGACGTAGAGAGAGTGTCAGATATGGAGATAGATGAGAGCTCAGAATCCGGAAGCGAATCGGATATTGAAAACCAAAGGTAATTAGGCTAGGCCTATGTCCGTAGTTTATCAAACATGTTGATGTTGCACACGTAGGCCTACTTATGAATGTAGGCCCTATGTATGTTTGAATGCAAATCTTTCAGAAACGATCCTTTAATGTTGCTACAATTTGCAATATAAAACCCAGATGAGATACCCATACACAATTTTGACTTGAAACAATGGTAGAAAAGTAATTGTGACCCGACACTTAAAATTTCATAACATATAGGCCTACTTTCACGTGGCTATTTCAAATTTTCAAAAATAACCTGCATCTTTGCGAGGTGAGTAGTGGCCTAAATGGACACAAAAGAAAGATTTTTTGTACACCTTTCATAATTTCATAATGTTTCTTAATAGTAAGAAGCTCTCACTTTAAACATTATATTAATAAATGTTTGATTGGTTTGCTTTCCCCTTCCTTTTAGGATGCAAGATCAAACAGATGACTCAGGTGACCGTATTGGACGAACAAGGCAGAGGAGACCAGGTCCTAGAAATCATGATGATATGGGGTAAGGCTCAATAGAATTGTATACAATTTGAAGAAAACAGAGCAAATCAAATCAATCAAAATATTTGAATTTCACCTTCCTTCATATATAAATTATTGATAAGGCATCGTTCATAAATACTCTGGCATGGTGGGGTGGTCAAAAAATAAGAAGCCTCAAAAATGGGGGATGAAACAAAATAAGTTGCTGATAAAGGGGGGGGGGGTCAAACAAATTACTAATGTTACTAATGTAAAAAAGCCGCAAACTAATTACTGTAGGTTTCTGGAATTAGTTTAAAGCCAAAATGTATCCCAATCATGACAGAATTAGTGTAAAGAAACAATTTTGCACCATTAAATTTATAAAAATATAGTCACATGTAAATTATCAACCATAAACTTAAACTCTATGACAAAATAAGTATAAAGTAGCAAATTTTGCATGGCCTCCATACATTTACTTTAGCTTTATAAAGATGTTATGAAGGCAAGCCTCAATCATAGCAAAGTAAGTGTAAAGTAGCATTTGTTAAGGTATCATGTCAGAAAACCTATACAGCTCTAATCTAAGGGGCCACTGATCCCTTAACCCCTGCCAGGCCTTGGCCCCTGGGTGCCACCAGGGCCCTTAAGCAGGCCCCTGGACCCTACGCCGATTTGGGATCAATCAAAATAAGACTTTCTCGAAGGGGGGGGGGGGGATCATTTTTGTTAATGTCTGGGATGCCAATTAGCCCACCCACCCCACCAAAGTATTTATTAACGCTCCCTAAATAAGTTGAAAACCATGTTTTTAGGCTTGATAAACTTATGACTTTCTGTTAAGTTATTAACCACAGATCACTTCGCCGCAAGCTCTTTAAGGCAAAACCAAAACCAGCTCGTACTACTGAAGCGAAGAAGACACGAGATGCCAAGAAATATCCACTTCTGGAACCATGTAATGCTTCATGCCGTAGAAAATGCCGCACCAACATTTGTCAAGACAGACGCGAGGCAGTCTACCAACAGTTCTGGGATTTGGCGACGTGCATGGATCTTTTCCCACATTGAAATCAGAGGTACCAAGAGGAAAGCTCTACATCAGACCAGCGATAGCAATCGCAAATGTTCCCGCTTCTACCACTTGCCAAATGAAGATGGTGAAGAGCAGTTTGTTTGCTTGACGTTTTTCCTGCACACCCTTGGTTACAAGTCGTCACAAATCATCAACCACATGTTTGCGACCCATGATGCAGAATCCATCGCAATTCCATCAGACAAGCGTGGACGACATGCACCTGCCCACAAATTATCAGATGCGACCGGTGAACGTATCGAAGAGCACATCATGTCGTACCATCCGGGAGTCAGCCATTACCGCCGGGAACACGCCCCGAGACGACGATATCTTTCCCCTGAGCTGACCAGTCAAGGGATGTATGACGATTTCAACACCAAATATCCAGGCGCTTGCGGTATTGAAACTTACCGCAAGAAGATTCGTGCCATGAACATATCGTTTGTAAAACTTGGAGAGGAGGAATGCGAAGTATGTGTGGAATTTGAACATCACAAGAAGAACTACCGCCATGAAGAAGGGGAAGAATGCAGTTTATGCAAGGACCATGACATACACCTCGAGAGAGCTAGGATTGCGCGTGTCATGTACAGAATGGACAGAGACAGAGAGCATGATGAAGATGAGGTGGTGATATCCAGTGACATGCAAAAAGTGATCATGTTGCCTAGGATGCCAGGCATAAAGAACTGCTGTTTTACCCGGCGCCTTGTGCAGTTCCATCAAACCTTTGCGCCCCTTGGTGGACGAAAAAAAGCCGGTAATGTCCCTGTTGGAGTCCTGTGGGACGAGAGTGAGTGTGGTAGAAATGCCGAAGACGTTGCCAGTGCCTACATTAAGTTCATGAGACATCAGAACTTCCGCGACAAGTCCAAGTTCATCGTCTATGCCGACAACTGCACAGCGCAAAACAAGAACTGGACGATATACACGGCATTCGTGGACGAGGTGAATCGACCTGGGGGACCTGATGAAATCATCATAAGATACTTTGAGAAGGGTCACACGTTCATGAGTGCTGACAGCTTTCACCACCAGGTTGAGAAAGGCATGCGAGCAGCAAAAAATGTATATGATAAGGATGACTTCCACGCCATTATCAATGAGTCGGGAATGGCGGTACCAATGAGTTATCAAGACTTCATATGCTATGAGAATGGAGTCAGCCAAGGCGCCTACACCAACAAACCACTGCTCACCAAAGTCCAGGAGGTCAGGTTTGTAAAAGGCTCCATGAAGCTACAATGGAAAACATCAATGGAAGATGATGACTATCAGAATGGAGACTTTCTTAAGAAGAAGGTTGTGGCAAAGGTGCTGAGAGAAGGGCAAACCTTTCCTCCCAAGGAAGGACCCAGAGGGCTAGAGAACAAGAAGAAAAATGACATCACAAACCTGTGCCGCTTCATGCCAGTCAACCGCCACGTCTTCTGGTCAAGTCTACCAAATTCCCAAACATCATCGGACCTTTGGATTCTGACTAGTCTTATCCCAGTTTAAGCGAGAGCATTATCACATAACTAATTGTGTCACCTTAAGTTGGTTAGTGACGTCAAGCGCGTACTTTTCATGTGCATCATCAGAGCGTGTATATTGCAGCGCGACGAACATAGAATTTGTGCGACTGATGAAACTCTTATATTTTGATTAAATAAAACATTCAAGAGTGACTCATGAAATAGTTTAGAGAGTGACGTAATCCAATTTTGTAAGTTTGTATGACAACAAATTATGAAAGTTTACATTTCTTGTATATGTTTTGATTGGATTTGAGGTTTATGTCGGAAATATCAGTAATTTGTTTTTAAACCATTGAAAAGTAAAATACTTTTTTGCATTAAATGTCTTGTTTCCATGGCAATTGTCAAGAATGTTTATTTTGATTGTTCCCATAATCAATAATGGAAGAGATACAAATACTATGTACATGTTTAAATTAGCAGATTGTTATAAGTTTTTCAAGCCAGATAAATTTTGATGAACACAAAATTAACAAAAAAGTAAAAAAATCACTTTTCTATTCAAAAACATGAAGAAATTGGCTGAAATTTGTCAGACATAGTTGGAAAAAGACATGAAAATATTGTAAACATCTTGTGTTGACCTTTGAAGATCAAAAGAATTAAATGCAACATTAAAATCAATTGTAAAAATGTGTCCTGCCTTAATTGTGTTTTGTAAAAATTTCTTCATACAAATATTTGGGGAAAACCCACGACAAAACAAGATAACTGACATTTTGAACGTAAAATGTGCATTTTTCAGGAAAATGTCAGATGACTTTTAAATAGCTTCATAATGTACATTTAAACATGTTAACTCGAAAACCAAACATAGAATAGATTTTTAAGGCTTTTAAAAAAACATGTTTTCTTTAATAACTCCAAAACTCCAAAATGTCAGTTATACTGTTTTGTCATGGGGGGGGGGGGGGGGGGGGGGGGGGGGGCAGAATATTATAGTATATTATGCGATCAATAAAAAAATCTCAGAATGCTCAGCACTTATCTCGAAATGTTGACTTGTTTTTTCGTGTTAAGAATTTGAATTTGAATTTCTTTAAACTGGGGTCCTAAGAGTGGGCCAATTTAGGTTTTTTTAACAAACAATCTTTTCTAATCAAAAATAAAATATTATGCGATCAAAAGAAAGTTCCAAGAATGCCCAAGTACTAAGCTACACCGTAAGTTGAAATGTTGACCTTTTATCGAGTAAAGAATAATAATTATTAATTTTGCAATAACAATTTAACGTAATTGAGGTATTGGAGTTGCCCTTGGGGTTTTTTTAAAGCCGATTTTTAAAAATTAAAAATAGAATATTGTTCGATAAAAAAAAAATCCTAGAATGCCCCAGTACTAAGCTACACCTTCACTCTAAGGTTGACCTCTGTTTTTCGAGTTAAGAAAAGAATTTTGTTTTGATCTCATTATATATTTTTTCGACTACAAAAGACTGGAATTAAAAAGACCCACTCTAAGGATCAGATTTTAAAGAAATTCTTATTCAAACTCTTAACTCCAAATTGCGCTAAACTCCAAATTGCGCTAATGTTGATGAAAATCATTTGAGGGTACCACTTTACCCGGGGTAGGATAAGCGTCAAAGTCAGTAAAGGGGCGGCAATTGCCACCTTACAATTCTTAATTTGCCATTTTGACAAATATCATTTATATTGTATGGTCCTGAATATGATAGTTTACATATGTTAGAAACGCCATTTCCCTCACTTATATTCCGATATTTGGAACTTTTTTGGCTAAAATGTTGGCTTATATTTCAATGTACAGAGAATACGGTGGGATTTTGTACTTTGTTGGTATGTATGGACAGAGGGACCTCTAGCTTTACCATGGTACCCAAATAAGCATACTCTACATCTCGGTTTAGATTTTTTTAGGGTAGCACCCCCCCCCCCCCCCTTAGGTAGCATGCAAGTCTTGCTGAATTCAAACGCTTGTTAAAACATACATGTTTAAACATCCTACAGATTAGTGCAATATTAGTTTCAGCTAGACAAGTCCAAAGTGTTGACACCTCGCGATGTGATGAGTTTTTTAAATGTGATGACTTTTTAAATATTATGATGACTTTTAAATATTTTGTGCCTTTTTAATTTTTATCTGTACTCTATCGGATTCATTGCCGGATTTTTCATATTATGACCAGATGCTGGTTCACTGGTCTTTTACTAGCTTCTATTTGAAAATTAGCTTTGGTTCAATGTCTGTAGTTTCAAGTATTATAACATATTTTGTGGGCAATCGTGTATATTATCTTGTAATTATCTATTGTATTTATCTTATGAAGCGCTTGGAGATCCTGCGTATCAAGCGCTTGAATAAATGCTGTGTATTATTATTATTATTATTATTATTATTATTAGCAGTGTTTTAAAAATATTAAGTTGTAGCTTAGTTCTTGGTCATTCTGTTTTTGAGTTTTAGTGTCGGCCATTTTTTTTTTTTTTTGGTATATGGAAATTTGAAATTATTAACGTGAAACGCGAAACCCTATACTCTAAACTCGAAAATGAAATTCGGTACACGAAACTCGAAACTCGAAACTTGAAACTCGAATTTATAACACGTGAAACTTGATACTCGAAACTCGATACTTGAAACTCGAAATTATAAACTCGAAACTCGCTACTTGAAAATGAAACTTGATAATTGAAAGTCGAAAATGGCACTCGAAACTCGAAACTCGAAAATTGAATAAAATGAACTTTTTTTTTTTGCATCATGAAAAATAAAATCCATACATTGCAAGAACAGTAGAGATTTTTCAGGTGGCTGTTAAGGAGGCCTGACTCTAAAATAAATTAGAGTAAACGTTTAAATGTGTATTTAAACATTGTATATTGATCTTACGACAGTGCCGTAATTAAAAATATCTCGAAGACGGTATAGTTTGGGCATATTGCAACTCGATATAAATATAAATACACATTTATTGGCTTGCATTTGTAAAATTTTCCATTAGTGCAATATAAATAATATTTGACAGATATGTTCGTATTTACCCTTGACAAACTATGTTGGCAATTACATGTAACAGGGTTTAGAGTACTGCAAATCTACTCTTTTGGGAAATTGATAAGCCAACTCACCCGAGCATACCATCAGCCGTGCTTGAACATGTTGAACAGCCCTTAAAATGTAGTCAAGACTGGAAAATATTGTTGTCATACAGTTCCAGCTTTACTTGCATTTCAAAACGATGCCGATTATATTAACAAAGTAAATTCCCCGAACAAGTGTTTCATGCTTTCAAGCGCCGCAACGCACCGCCGTGAAAACACTTTGTCCGTGATGAAGTAACAATAAAGTATTCCCGACACGTTTCCAAGTAAATTCTAATCCGGAAACGAATGTTTCCTTTAGGCTGGGTTCACATAGAAGTATACGGTATACGATATACGGTATACGGTATACGGTATACGGTATTCGGTATACGCTATACGGGCACGGCGAGTCACATAGGATAGCACGCGAGCCCTACTCGGTCTATTAAATTGCAATAAAATGAGTACAAAGGAGTCCTATTTTTCTAACTTACCCTATTCTACGCAATACATTGTTTATAAATCGTGATTGGGGAAATTCAGAACGCCTGTACACACGAATTGCAGCTGCTTCCTCCAAACGGGCCGGTATACGGTGCACGAAAATCGAACACGCACGATTCCCGGTATACTAAACTATACTACACTATACGCAGGTATACGGCCTTTTCGAATAGTGCCCTCTTATGTGACCTGGTAGTATGAAATTACATTGTTTCGATTCAAGCTATACGCGTGCCCTGCAAAACGTGCACCGCATACCCGAATAGTATACTCCTATGTGAACCCAGCCTTACCGCTACATCTTCGTTGAGAAGTAAATCACTCCCGGTTATCGTCTTCGTCACATTAGCCTATATGATAACAGGAGCCGCATTCTCATAATTCAATGGATTATCATTATTGATAAGGTGTTTTATTAGAAACATTTTAGCTGCAAAGAGAGGGATTGAAATGAATCGAAGCCAGTGTTATGGAATTACTGTAGTAAAAAGTTGATGATCTCGCTGCCTTTGTCACTGGGTACTTTCCCGACATAATACTCGGTTCTGAATATTGGTTAAACGACCACTTCGCCGCTGCCGTGATTTGTCCCAACCATTACCAAGTGACGAGAAATAATAGAAGTACAAAAGGAGGAGGAGTATTCATTGCAATCGACGACTCCATCCATCGTATTGAAAGACCAGACCTCATTACCAATGGAAGTGAACAAGCAACTGATCATGAGGACTGAAAACATTTGTGTTGGCTGTTATGAAGAAGAGGTGAGACCCCCGGGGGGGGGGGGCTCAGATTTGGTTTGGTCGGGGTGTGCCGCTAGAGATTCAAAACCCATGCCCATTTTTAGGGGTGATTTTGGAAAAATCGGTACCCATTTTTAGGTGTTTTGCTTCATTTTAGACCAAATTTTCGCAAATTATCGCGAAAATAGACCCATTTGTAAAAAGTTACCCCATTATTAGAGATTTCCAGCACAAAATCATACCCCATGTTTAGGGATTTTGTGCCCAAAAAGCTACCCATTAGAGCGGCACACCCCGTATACCGTCTTGGGTGAGTAACCCCCCCCCCCCCCCCCCCCCAGGGGGTGAGACCGCTCTACATCATTTTAGTAGGATATTTTAACATTCCTAACATGACCTGGACAGAAGACATTATTGAACCCCAAGGTGCCCTTCAAGAAAACATCATGACTATCGCTGATGACTTCAACATGGTCCAACTTGTCACCTTTCCAACACAGAAACGCCAAGGGTAGAGAGAACACTCTAGACCTATGCTTCACTACCAGACATTGTTTCTGGGATTACTTTGGAAAACACATTATGACGATTGGAAAAAGATACAATTATAGATATATTTTATACTTTGCAAATCATGTGAAGACCTAAAAATGATTCATAGTACATGCAATTTACAAAATTACATTGCATTTTTTACGCTGTAATTGATAGAAGTACGTTTTCGTAACTACAATTTTGTGTTTTTGGCATCACAGTTTGTAAACTCGTTCTGATTTAGAGCTGATAGGTAGTAGATAACGTAACAAACGTGGAACAAAATCCGCAAAAAAGTGATTTAATAATTTGAATTCAACGTTGTTTTTAAAAAGAAATGCAAGGAGTGTTGTTCACAAAATTTTAAATCTAGTATCCAGTACATGTCTCCACTTAAAAAATAGTGTAATAAATATAATTGGAGACTTTTTTTTCTTCTTCAACTTCATCCATTTGCACTATTTTCATGAGAGTTGACCGTATGTGTAAAGATAGCAAAGACTAATCATTCTTCACAGCTATAGTCACACTCTTTGTCCCGCAAATTGCGGTTATCAATCCAGACCAATTCATCCAAATACCTACAATCATGTTCAAAACTGTTGGGACATTTCCTGCATGTTCTGTGAAAACGGTGGTCCCGCCCCCTAAACTCAATGTATTGGTCCATATAAAAGCATCGTCAAGCAAAAGGATGTGGCATTATATGCTCCAACATTGGTTTGGGGGGGGGGGGGGGGGGGGGGGTTTACATAAACTAGTTTGGACTATTATACTTCAACGGACAGATGTTTACTCACTTTGGAAGATATTTCATGTGCACAAGTATAGTGTCCCAACAGGTTTTGAACAAGATTGTAGGTGGCTTGTTCCGATAGCACAGAGTTGTGACAGTAATCACACAAAAATCAATGATTTCCTATACCTAGTGCAACTTTGCTGTTTTTATGCGCGGTCACTGAAATGCCATAACTTTAAAAGTATCCATTCAATTTTGTTGAATGAGGTTTCAAACTGCGGAGATAAAAATGTGCTCATTTAATGTATATCTCAGATTTTTGGTACCGATTATCTATTTTGAATTAGACAACCTCAAAGCACCTGATCCGGGACTTTTGGTGCTAGGTGTATTTCAACATCTTCTCAACTAGGCTACATGTTAAAGGGGCACTAAGAGATGTGTTGGAGGCTGCGCCCTCAATTATGATAAAAACTGAGATTAGTTTATTTTTATAATTGTATTACATGTATGAACTTACACCTATAAGGATTAAGAAAAAATCAGCTCACTTTGTACAAGAAAACGTAGATTCAAAAATGCTCGTACAGCCGCGACGAGCATTTTACGTCCGACAGTATCCCCCTGCAGTACGCGTGATACATAACGCGAACCATATTTTCATAGAGGGCGTTTTTTCAATAAATAGCGATGATATTGTTTTAATCAAGTTTTGCTGTGTTTTTGTTAGTAGAAACAACAATAATGGCAATTTTTAATGTTCATCTTGAATTCTGAAGTAAATTTTTAAACATTGAACATTTTCAACACCACTTAATGTTGAGGGTAAGCTTTAGAATACCCTACCATTTTGATTCCTCACTGTGTAAGTGTATAGGTCGTTCTTTACAAGTTCCCATTGAAGATATGCAGTGGTAGGGTATACTAAAGGTTCATTTGACAAGGAAAATCATGGAATTATTGTGGTCAAAAGTACACAGATGGAAATTGTTCGCGCGCTACGCGCGCATGTATCCCCAAAATGCAATATTTGTTGGTACAAGCTTTGGTTTGTTGGTACAAGCTTTGGTTTGTTGGTACAAGCTTTGGTTTGTTGGTACAAGCTTTGGTTTGTTGGTACAAGCTTTGGTTTGTTGGTACAAGCTTTGGTTTGTTGGTACAAGCTTTGGTTTGTTGGTACAAGCTTTGGTTTGTTAGTACAAGCTTGTTAGAGCTAAAATGCACCTCAATCATAGCAACAAAAAAAGTGTAAAGTCGAAATTCTTAGACAATCTTGTCGGTTCACTTTCATTTCTTGCCCCCAATATGAAAAACCAAGCTACGCCACTGCATACATGTCCATGTCTAATTCATTGTACATACTATGTAAGACGTCATGAGGCATTGAACGACGTTCTTTTAAGATAGTTTGACTAACAACAAACTTAAAAGTTTGTTGTTAGTCAAACTATGGTTGTTGATTGTTAAACAAAGTTTCTCGCTAGACAGCTTTTGCTCACAAAAAAATAGGTTAAACGGCAAGTGTCAAGAGACACGGCGTCGTGAAGCCAGTCTTAAGTGTAACCCGAATCTGATCGAGTTCTTAGTATCCCATGCTGTCAGAATGGTCAGACAGAAATCCTGTTTATTCATGTTATTGGCGAAACTCAAGAATGTCAGTAATTGGTCGCCAATAGTTGCGTATTAAAAACACTTTTAATTCTTCTCAAAAGGTAATAAATAGATCAGTTTTCTGGGGCCGTCGTCATAATGATTTGTGACCCGACACATCAAAATGGACATATTGAAGGCCCGAGTCAAATAATTATAGAGTCATTGGTATGAAATAAAAGAGCACATTATAAGCCTTGACATGATAGTTATCTGTTGTGTTTTGCAGAACTTCTAGGATCGACGCAAATATAACTTCTCATTACAAAAATAAATGTGTAAATAATATTTAAGCGCCAAATTAACGTTGTCACCAATTTCAACACGGAGTTAGAATGACCCGTTAAATTAGGGGTGGAAATACAGAGGCCTAAACGATATTCCCGCATCGCAAAGCATTTCGGCCTGTAACCATTTGATGTCGTATTTGCTGAAATCGGAGCAAGTTTAACTTTTCACCCCATATAGACAAAGTTAAAGACCTATTCATATGGGATAACTCAATCACGATATAGAGCAATATATACATTTTTGAATCCTGGTGCTTATACGAATAATTGTGTATACTTTTCAGCTTAATGGAAACAATCCAATAGCCCCAACTCAATTGTTGACGGGTTTTCAGAGGCTAAAAAGCGTTAATTCTAAGTATGCAGCAAAAGAAAATCATCATCAAATTTTTAAATGCTGATGTTTTTTTCGTTGAAAGTCGAATTCTAGTTTAAAAGTGGTCAAAGGGGAATTCGCACTCGTGTTACTCTACTAATCATGAATCGGGAGTTAGGGCGTCAAATTTAATGGGATAACGCTTACTAAGATGCCTGTATACATGGTATAGGGCTTACCAACAGTCTTTTAAATTAAATAAAAACACGTGATGTATTTTTACTTAAAAATGTCCCTCATGAGACACATAATTGACGCGCCCTGTATAATGAAAATACAAACACCATTGAGTGTGTAGAATACTGAAGTCAGACCCGTATATAAAAATAAGAAATAGCACTTTTTGAGGCTTTTAATTATCACAAATCTGAGCTTTCAGGTAGTGGTATCATAATGTAGAGATTCTAATATACATAAACCATAAAAATAACCAGTCAGGTTCAGTAAGAATGATTTACTTTACGTACTTGTTGGCGCCCACACCAACTTGGTTAAGTGTTGCCATCCTCCGCAAGACTTTCCTCCAATCGTTTCTGTTTAGTGCCTTCCTGCTTGGGTTCTGATAATGATGTTAGACGATTACGACTACACGAGCAGTCCGACTGAAATGATGAAAACACTAAAATGGGACTCCCTTCAAACAAGAAGGAAAATAAACAGAGTCACAATGATGTACAAAATCACAAACGGTCAGGCAGCCATACCAGCTCAACAGTTTTTACAACCGGTAACTCGATTCACCCGAGGTCTACACGACAAATCATACCTACGTCCACAAGGAAAGAAAGACTGTTGGAAGCACTCATACTTATACTCATACAACCAAACACAATTAAAGATTGGAACAATCTACCGCAACAACTAGTCTCTATCGCTGAGCCAGGAACTTTCAAAGAAGCTGTAACTAACCACTACAGACAAGATATCAACCGCAACTAAATAGCACACCGCGCACAACAATATCCTTCTCGCTTGGCTCCGGATGGAGTGTTGAGAAGTATCATCACAGATAGAAGTGTTGTTATTTCAAAAAATGTGCTAAATTGTCCAAATGTTCAGGTGTTTTTTTAAGAAAAAACAAAATGTCATAATTTAACAAGTTGAAGGGGTATTTAAATGCGGTTTTCTGTTTTCAATGTGATTTGATAAAGCCTTTCAGGTATACCTTAATTGAAAATAACGATTGTTTAGTAAAGTAGTTTTTGAAAATTTTCACTGGCGTAGAACAAAGCTGAACTTCTAGATGCACAGTATCTGATGGTTCACCGATACAGAACTTTTCGAAACATTTATGTTCCAAAAGGAATCAACTCCACTAATTTCCGAAAATAAAGAATGACATAGGAAATACAGTGAAAATCAAAAAATGAAATCTAACCTGTTTTTAAGCTTACACGTATAGTATCTTTCATATGGTAGAACATTAGCATAATCAAATGCTTATATACGTACTAACTACTACCCGAAATTATAGAGCTTAATTCGCAGTATTTCATGTGAAATTCATGGATATGATAGCGTTTTGAGGTTTCGATGTCATCACATCGAAACTACCCAAATTCATTTAAAAGGCCACAGATGGCCACAGATGGTTTTTTTCTTCAAAATAACATCGAAGACCACCCATGGCTTGTTGCGTGATGCATAATCATGACCTCCCTGATTCAATTGGTGGTGATTCTGAACCAAAATACCAAAAAAAAGTGAAAAGCACTAATATACCCTTGGAAATGCTGAGAAAATGTCTATATTTTTCATTTTTACTGAATGTATTTTGAAGAAATCTTACATGAGAGGATTTCTATGTATATCATCTATCTAAACAAGGTTAAAATATTGAATTTTATTTTTTGAGAAATCTCTCCATGCCCCTAAGACTAATGACAATTTTAAACACGTTAAACATGATTTATCGTCCATGATGTAACAAATTCAAATAAATAAATTTAAAATGACCTTTCGTCATCTACATATGTATATCATTACAACATAAATCAGACTTACGTCAATATTAAAGCTGCTTTTCTACCTCGGCTGACGATGCTGCCCTTCCCAATAATATCCTAAAGGATGTTTCAATTCGTCTTAAATTTGAATACAATCAACGTGTTTACAGAGATGCGTCGTACAACCAGGTCCCTAGAGTAAGTTGTATCCATCAATTGCAATGCTTTTAGGTGTCGAAAGTATATATTGAACAATACAGTGTCAAATCAAAAAATTAACGTGCACGGACTGACTAGGGCAGCCCTTGATGTGAGAATTGAACCATATTTTAAAGCGTATCTAATCTAGGAAATCTTTTGGCGTTGTTTTAATCGACCGAAAACTAAGCTAAGCAAAGTGTGTGTTAAAGAACTAAATAATTATAACAAAGACAACCAAAAGTGTTATTTTAAATTGTAAGGATATACTAACCATTTCATTTCAAACATGTATTTTAAGAGCTTTGGCAGATGAATAAGTGTCTTTAGAACATTTCATGTTTGTGATATTTTAATTTGCTACGATATAGATGGTGTGACCGGTGAAAGGGCATGTGCTTTTAAAATTGGCGCTCAGTGATGTGTGTTTTGCTTTCGAATAGTATGTATGCAGTAGTCATGGACTAGTACCCCTAACATGTCTTTAGATCAGGCGCTAATCAATTTGTAAACACTACTGATGTAAACAACGGTCACCTCATCTATATCATCATAACTTATAGATCTATTTCTAGTGAGTACTCACATTCATATTGTCCAACAATCACATCCAGAATGAAGAAATTTGTTAGATGATAAACAATAAGGGAAGTATTCCCGACACGTTTTCTAGTAAAGTCAAATGCGGAAACGAATGTTTCCTTTACCGCTGCATTTTCTTTGATAAGTAAATCACTCCAGGATATGTTCCTCATAACATTAGTCTTTATTATAAGCGATCAACAATTTCCCAGAACTACGTTGCGTTGTGTGCATGGAACATGTGCAACAGTATAAATGCAGCAATGGAAATACCCACATGACTTTCCACCCGGGGTAGACGGTCCCGGGGTAGACAGTCCCGGGGTAGACAGTCCCGGGGTAGACAGTCCCGGGGTAGACAGTCCCGGGGTAGACAGTCCCGGGGTAGACAGTCCCGGGTAGACAGTCCCGGGGTAGACCAACCCTGGGTGGATAGGGTTAGGGTTAGGGTTAGGGTTAGGGTTAGGGTTAGGGTTAGGGTTAGGGTTAGGGTTAGGGCTAGTCCCTGTGTGGACAGTCCCGGGGTTGGACAGTCCCGGGGCTGTTTTAGTATGATCCGGACAGTCCCGGGGCTATTTTAGAATGATCCGGACAGTCCCGGGGTTGTTTTAGAGAGATCCGTTATTAAATTTACCTCTTCGATCACCAACCCCCTGAGTGTTTTAACATCTAATTTATAATCAATATAGTTTCCAATGTATTTTTTAGACAGTGTTATTGCGGTTTTTTCCGTTAGGACGTTCTATTGTAGTCTACCCAGGGTTGGTCCACCTCGGGACTGTCTACCCCGGAAATGTCTACCCCGGGTGGAAAGTCATGTTGGGATTTCCATCGCTGCTAAGACGGAAATGCTCATACACTTTTCGACCTCAGGTTACCTAACCTCATGTTACCTAACCTCAAGTTGTATTCACTTTCGACTTAAACATTTTGGTAGCCAAGGATATTAGAAAAATGTAAATAAATTAGAATACTGCAATAAATAAACCTGAGGCTGAGAACATATTCATAACAACAACCCCGGGTTGAAAATAAATCAAATTAAACAACCACAGGTTGTCAAGATATTCAATGTGAAAACCTCAGGTTGATTTTGATTGAAACGTGGTAAATTATAGCTACAAATAAATCAGTAGTTACCCAAGGTAATAATACAAAAATCAAACACGTCTAAATTCAAAAATGTGTATTCAATATAATCAGAGTACCTTACCTTGATATCTTGATGCCTCCATCACTTCTGTCGGTTGGCGACCATAGTTGCACTCTTCTTAGCGTTCTCCACTCTAATCTTGTGCTGCACGTTTGGCTTGAACGTAGTTGAGACCAGTCCATTCCCTGATGTTATCAAACCAGTTTTTCTCTGTCTGCCCCGTTTTCTCTTTCCTTCTACTTTTTTCTCTTACTTAGTACTAAGGTTGTTGTATGGAATATTTTCTGAACCTCAGGTTTACTTACCCAGTATTCTAATTTAAACAAAATCAACCTGGGGTTTTCATATTGAATATCTTGACAATCTGAGGTTGTCTAGTTGGGTTTATTTTCAACCTAAGGCTGTATTATTGAAAATGTTCTCAACCTCAGGTTTACTAATTGCAGTATTCTTATTTAGTATCATTATTTTTACGTATTCTTGGCCTTTTTAGAGACTGCGAAGCTACCAAAAAGTTTAAGTCCAAAAGTGAATATAACCTGAGGTTAGGTAACCTGAGGTTAGGTAACCTGAGGTTAGGTAACCTGAGGTTAGGTAACCTGAGGTTAGGTAACCTGAGGTTAGGTAACCTGAGGTTAGGTAACCTGAGGTTAGGTAACCTGAGGTCGAAAAGTGTCTGAGCATTTCATCTCTGCATATATGGCATATGGGCGATTCCACGGTAACACGCGTTACATGTAAGCGCACCATTCTTTATTCTCCACTCTATCCCTGTAAAAGTAATTTGAATGAAGTTTTAATCTTTTATATTGTAATACCCAAGACTTAAAGCTAGATCCTCATGCTAACACCAATATGAAATATTAGCTCATGTTAATGTAAGACCGCTCCGAATATCGGTAACACACGTTACGAAAATGACGCACTAAAACAAAATCCAACTTTGTTTTGCTTGTGTATTTAAACTAATCAACCTACAATCTATTGGTCACTATTGTAAGCAAGTACCTTTCTAAGGTTTATAAAACTATAATAATAACAAGAATTCAAGTTCTCACTTTTTTGTAAATTGCAAAATAGTCGGTAACACGTGTTACGGTAACACGCGTTACACTTTGTCCAGGCATAATTTACTATCATTAAATTCTTTATTTAATTTCTAAATTAAAATTAATTTTAATTTGGCAATTGAACTAACATATTAACCATGAATAGTGATAAATAACACTTAACAAATTGAGGTTTAAGCACGTTTTCCTGAATATGAGTTTGGTAACACGCGTTACGACATTTTGATGGCTTATTGTGGAGTGGTGGTTATGAATTTATATAATTGTTTACTATTTTAAATAGGGCCTAACTAGTAGAATTAAAATTATAAGTGGCATTTAAATTAAAAACCAAATCAATTAAGGAAATATTTTGCTCCGGTAACACGTGTTACCATTTTGGGAGTAAGAAAAGTAGACTTTTTTCATAGTAAACAATAGCCAAATGTTGTAACATTTTTTTCCTGAACCTTTGCATGAGCTTTGAACAACATAAAGGTAAAAATAAATCTTTCGGAGCAATTTTTAGTTGTTTTGCTCCGTCACATTTTCATGGAATCGCCCATACAATTTATCTGTTTTTATCCTTAGGCCGATACGGTTCTTAGGGATTATTATAAGCTATATAAAACGTCAGCTTATAGTAAGCATCTTACCTTCAAACAAATATCTATTTGGGCAATTTCTACGAAAAGAATAGTATCAAAGTATTACTTTGATAAAGCATTAGGGCATTGTCAAGCCGTCTCTACATTAAGCATGTTAAGCCAATATATTATTAATCTCCACCTGCTCTGTATATTGTTAACAAAGTTCCTATGTACACTTCACTACACAACATTTCAATCTGCAATACCTGGCTATAACAAATTTAAATAATGAGATGTAAGCTATAAAACGCGAATCAGTATAGTCCCGTTGAACAATAATAAAGTTCTGTTCCTAATAATTGACCAAATAGCGGTGTTTTTTAAACATTAGCACATATACAACGTTGAAAGTTTCATTCTTGAACATCCTTTGAAATACCACTGAACTACACTATGATGATAATAATTTTTCATTTAGAAATAACAATCGAATATTGGTATTCCTACCAGTAGTACGTTAATAGGCTAGTTTTATTATCAGCAATGAGATAGCAATACATGATATCCGAATCCCGTAAAGTGGCAACTAAAACACTATTCTTTTGATTTTTAAAACACTGCATTTCCTGTTTTCAAAGATGAAACATACGATCACATTTCACAATGCATTGAATATAATACAGTAGTTTAGTCTACAGATATCATATTTGTCTTATGCTCAATCTACAGGGTGTCCCTAAAAAGGGTGCACATGTTCCCCGTCATTGCCCTCAGTGATACTCAGTATTTGGGTGTAATCTGTATTATGATCTTAAAACTAAATTAGTTGGCTTTCAAATGCCGTTACGTTCATTTGATTGTGTTTGCTTTTCTCAATCTAAAAATATGTTTGATCAACAACAAGCACTCAAAATCGGGCTTATGCCACTTTAAAAAAAAGGTTTTAGGGGGAATGTGTCATTTTCATCTTTTAACATTTCATATTTGGATTTGGTGTTTACGAGCTTAAAGATACTCAATTACCTTTCGTATGCAGTTTGTTTCGTCGAATCCAAAGATATGCTTGTTTGACCATAAGCAAACCAAATCAAAGTTGTGCCAGTGAGTTTTTTTAAAATAAATCGTCCATGTGTATAATTGTTGTTATGTTTAATGGTCCTTGAAGCATTTCTTCGTAAAATTAACACAAATTTGTCATTTTGTCATCAAATTTAAATGTAGATGTTTTGATTGCTGGCCCGATTTTCAATTTTACATGTTTTCTATTTTACATGAAAGGTCATACTTAAAATTGATGCATTCCAAAGTTTGAGTTTCTTATTTTAGAAAGGGTGCGTGGTCGAGTATAGCACGCAGGATTCATGATACAAATGTTGTGAGTTCTAGCCCCACTATGGCCAACGTGTTTGTATCCTTGGGCAAGGTACTTAGTCTCAATTGCCTCATCGACCTAAGCGAGATTGGGAAGCTGTTAGGGGATATTACAACATAAGTGCTGGGACATTGTGCGCAATGTCGGCATTCAGGTAAATGAAGCAAAGTGATTGTGACGATTTCCTAATGGCAGCAAAAAAAACCGTGATTCGGAAGTCACGTAGAAATGGTGGTCCCGTGCATCGGAAGAGCAATAGGCCTACTCGAGCACGTTAAAAATGGGTTACAGACTCTTTCGTAAAGAGTATGGGATCATCCCGGTCTGTATTTGTTTACACATCTAGCGGACCCAATGGACAATAAGCTAAAATGAGGCTTTGTGGGTTATCCAGGGTCGTAGGACCAAAATGATATCAAATCACATCAAAATCAAAATGATTCAGGTATTCGGGGAAGATTAGTTAATTTTAGGTACTACATACATATACCGATATTGCAATACCGTACTTTATTTCCAGTCCGAGTACTACGTGTACATAATATTGCAGTGTTACACTTTCAATATCGACCATTCATTATTATTTAGATATGTATCCAACAAGGGTTATTATAAAACACAATGCATTGTGGATCCAATAAGCGATGGGGATACCTGAAAGAGGATAGGATACTGACAATGATATAATCAGCGCATGTTCACGTTATGTTGATGTATATCACTTGTTCAAACACGTAATTCCAAATGTTTCATGTTAATGTGATCAAAATAGTGACTTTTAATGGCGTACTCAAATCATTCTAGGTTGCAAGTGCATCATGCTGAAATATCTGCACTAAAACACACAGCCCATCCGAATTAGCAGAAATCGATTTGGTATTAATTCCAAAATGTATGGTACTCTTTCGTATACGTGTGGTTCTGTTTGCCTAGTAATGTATACACCCAGTCTCTGTATGGCGAATTGAATGTAGGGGGTACTTTCGAGTGTATGTAATTGTGATGCTATTGATTGTATTGTCTCGTTTCTTAGCATAGCGAGTAGCGACTATATTTGACATTATTCATTTTAATTCCAGTTTCCATACATAACAGTTCCGGCTCGCAAGATTCACAAAACGATAAATTCACTCATGTCTCCCTGGAAATCACGCGTGACATTATAAGGATTAATATCGTCTGGAATAATATAAACTTAATCATATTACATACGCCCATGCTTTGAACTATTGACTTCGCAAAATCCCTAACCATCGGCGTGTTTTTACTGAAGAAAAAAAGCAGGCATATGACTGCTAACGGATTAAAATCCCCCAGTAAAAACACACCACCACCGGCATTTGCCCGCTCATACCGGTTTTTTTCTCCTGGATTTTAGATGCCTTTTATCCTTCGAAACCAAGGATAATAGCGGTTGAAACTGGTTAGGAAAAGCAGTCTTTCGTCAGTATAAACACGCACGGTTCCAGCTCAGCGCGTTTGCCGATGGTAAGCGGAAATGGGTATAGTCATGTGACATCAGACTAGCGCACTGTAAATGTCGTACGGCAGACGCCATTTTGCTACTGTCAATACCACAATGCATCGCGAGTGACCTGCTTACGACCTTTCACTGGCATTTATTATAATGAGGTCAGCGGCAGCCGGCAAGTTTGTTTATCGTACTGCAATAAAATCACGTCTCTCACACGAGCAACCGGCTTTTATCCTGCTTTTTATAAGACGGTAAAAGCCGGTTTGCTTAATAAAAACACGCTGCATGTGTATGTGATCCAGAAACGTATACATATTTTTCTCGATCACAGAAGATTAAATTCTCTACAAAAAAAGAATAAACATGATTGATCTTCATCTCCATTCCATCTATAGCAACTGTCAAGCCGCCCCCCCCCCCCCCCCCCCCACACCCCCACGCTCATGTAACGGTCTCTGGAAAACCACATAGTTAGGCATCGGGAATACGAACCATGATCATAGCTAGACAAGAAGCAATATGAACAAACTCCGTGTCACCTTGATTTTAGAGGTAATACAGGTTGATTCGCAAAAGGTTAACTTGCCGTCCATTTTCTGTTTCTTATTCTACGCAAAAATAATGATACACTTCGACCCCGCATTTATGTCAAACATCATAACACGGGTTCGGTCTACAAAAACAATACATTTATTCTAATTCTTAAACTGCTTAATTTAACAACAATTTAAATGTTTCAAGCACTTAAAGACGTTTTCCTTTTAATATGTAAAAATATCATTAGGCGGTAACAATGCTATTGATCGGTAAATCCAAAGCCATTTACTCATAACCCCACTATTAGTGGGGTTATGAGTAAATGGCTTTGGATTTACCGATCAATAGCATTGTTAATGATATTTTTACATATTAAAAGGAAAACGTCAGAAATCAGCATAAATAACGAGGCGGTATATTTATCAAAGAGCATGTAAATCGGCAAAACAAGGGCACGCTCGAACAGCTCTGGTTCTTGTTTTACGCGGATCTTAATTGTAATAAACAATATAACGCGTACAAATACAGATTTGTTTCATTTCAATTTACATCCACAATGAGCGGCCTAATTACTGAAGATAAATAATATTAGGTTATCCATGGATGAAATATTCAACCTACAAAGCTTGATTCCTAAAGGCAATAGCATTATTGACGTGAATTATCCATTACAGAGGGATAGAAGGCCTGCTTATGCTTGTGTTTACCAACAGGTCAGGTTGAAAAAATTACATTTGTATCATTTCACGAAATTGTGTTTATTAACGCCAATAAATCCGTGGTAATAGTATATAAATAAAAACCTCAAAGAGGAGAGTAGCCTAATCATAAAATAATACGTTTTAAGGGAACGCGGAGTATTAATCATAAACACGTTTTAAGGGAATGTGGACACTTTGATCATTAATGGAAGAGAGGCAACAGCCTATGGCTCGCAACACAGGCATTGTAATGTTAATAACACACTGGATTTATTTACACTATTTTTATGAAGCATGCATCCATTATAAATGACATAGAGCTATCTTTAGCACATACCCTATGAATATAAATTGATACTAACATGACAAAAACGAGTAGAATAGCTAGAATAAGAAATTGAAGTGTTTCCGTTATAAATCGATATCAACAATTATGCGCACGGAAACGCTGCAATATTCGTTTGTTCAATGCTGTCAGCAGAATATGAGTCCATCTCCGGAGACACAACTAAAACCTAGTTTCAGTTTATCCGCCCGTCTGACCTAGTTGTTGCATCCATTCACTTTAATCTTTTAGATCGTCCCACAAATCTCACAAGGGATGGTCTTCAGAGCAAATTATTGCGTACAATTACTCTGGTTATGATACATCCCATTCGCTATCTCATTAGTCTAATACTTTAGCAGATACTTACATATTTCCATTGCTCTTTACTACGATAATGTATCGCGTAGGTACGTCATAAAACTAAACACCCGATGGGTGAAGTCATGTTCATGAGTCAAGCGAAAGAAGAGAAGATACCGGAAGCTTCCCAAAAACCATGCTTAACATATAGCTACACTGCAAAATTGTTGAGTAAAATTGTACTCAACATTTTACTCAACGTTGAGTAACTATGCAACAGTTCAACAGTTGAGTAAAAAATGCCCAATATGGATAAAATGGTTTATCAACAGTTGGGCAATCATTATTACTCAATTATAATTACACAACAGTTGGGTATTATTTATTAACCATTTGTTGGGCATTTTAATACCAACTGTTACTTAATTTCTGAATTGTTTTCATTATAATTGAGCATTTTCGTATAGCAGCTGTTGTTTAATTGATCAAATGTACCCATATGTTGGGTGTTTTAATGCCAATTGTTGCTTATTTGTGACATACTTAATTATATATTGAGCATTTGTATAGCAACTGTTGCTTAATTAATCCATATGTTGGGTTTTTTAATGCCAATTGTTGCTTATTTTTGACATGACAAAATAAACTTATTCCCATGGACGACCACAAATATTAAGACCGATTTATCACTTCATCTTCTTGACAGACCAAGCTTCAAACATTTAAAACAGGACTCACAAATCGCCTGTCAGATGTCACAAACTCTGATGTTGATGCGTATTCACCGTTTTATTTACCAGGCTATAAATTATCCAGATCCAGAGATCTCAGCTCGTGCAAAAGACGCCATGATGATTGCATGACGATTGCGTATCACGATATGGGCTTTTTGGACAACAGTTGCCTAAGATTCACATGTGCGTAAGGGAGCACATCAAAACTCGACCGCCCGGCAACCGCCGGTTCCGTGGGGTTCCCTGCGGTGCAGCCGGTTTCTATTGTTTTAAACAATGATATGCGGTCCAACCGGGCGGAACCGGCGGTTGCCGCGCGGTCGAGTTTTGATGTGCTCCCCAACTTGCATCAGCTGTTGCTTGATTTTCCTCAATGCTCATGCAACAGTTGCTGAGGGGAATATTTCTCCATTAGAATGTAAGCATCAGTTGATCAACAACAAACACATGAGTAACTCTTAACATAAGTTGCGTGATTGCCTGAGACCAATACAGAACAGTTGCCCAATTGAAACAATTAACGCAATATGTTAGCAACAAAATGAGTTTTGACCGGGGGTTTCCCCATCTTGTTATACTAAATTGTTTTGCTCAACGTGACATGTTACACGATCACGATAAATGGCGAAGAAAGGTAAACGATTTCAGATGGCAGTTAGTATGCTTAGGCATATTATGCCTAACATTGCGGTTCCGTGCCCTGTATAAAATTCAACTTTCTTGACCACGTCTTTGATGACATATCCAGGGTAATAAATCATCCCCTACTACACCATTCATCTGATTTATTTTACACCAACTGTGTCTTGCCAGCATGCGTTCTACCATTTCTACCGCTCTCCTAAGCATAGCTCAAGGCTCTTTAGTGTTGGTGTAACTAGAAGCCCTATATACTACTTTTGAAAATGTTGTTGTGATAACAAATTCCAACTTTTAATTTCAATTTGTCATAAAAACTAGTGCTATATCATATTTTATAAAACAAATGTTCAAATTTCGAAAAAAAATCACATTATATTATCCAAATAGCAGATTTTAGTTTTAAAACTAGCCCAAATCTGGCGGAAAATCACCACGTGTGGAAAGTCATGTGGAAATACTGCAGCCCCTCAGGCTTGTTTCTAGTCCCACCGCTGCCACACTCAAGGTCCCCCAGCATGCGGTCAATGGTGTTGGATGGATGTCATTCTTGGGTGGAACTTGAGGCCGCACTGCCACAAGTATCTCTCAGTGCACCGTTAAGGGCAAGAGGAATTATTGTAGTTTATCCAATGTTTCCACTTAAAATAGTGATTGAATCTCAACATAACTGAATAAGAATATGCAACACTAACTGCGTTCCATTTACGATTCATACATTAGCATTATCTTCATCCAAAGGAATATTCAATCCAATCGGCTTAAGTGGCGTCATTTTCACTTGCAAGCGAGTGAAATATATCATGTAAATTCAAAAGTTGTGGGTTCGAGTCCAGGCCTACGTAACACCCTATCTGCCATTGTTGAGATTTTGTTTCACAGTATAGCGCACTCTATAAGTTCATATCTGGAAGTTACGCGTAAACTGTCAATCATTCGTTGTGAATGAATATTCATTCATGACTCGACTATTCATGACCTCACACGATGTGATCGTCGCGATCCAGCATCCTTCCCAACTGATCTGATTACAATATTCATAAATGCAAATAACGCCACGTTCCTCCTCTGTCACTACCAGACGAAGCCATCCACAATTTGAAATTCGTATTTTGTTCCACGTGAAAATTAATTTCAAATAACCAATTCTGAATGTTTCGTGTCATATAAGAACTAAATTCTGCTATCATCAAAGCAAATAAGTTTTACTCTAAATCACAATCAGCTTTTTTGGACCATTGAGGTACTATTTCTGTGCCACAAATCATGTTTTGAGCCGATAAAATCTACCGCGTCTTAGGTCCTCTGGTTTGCTACGACCATGATAGTGCGCCCCTTTAAGTTCATCATCCGTCAATTTAAGCATAGTAAACGGGGGCCTTTGCCTCCGAGATATTTGTCCATAGTTATAGGGTCTCTGTTGAGTCCCACTGTGGTCAACATGTTTTGCTCTTGAGTCAGGCACCTTGCCACGATTACTTCTCTCCACCCGGGTGTAAATGGGTAATGACTTGTGCCCTTTCTCTCAACCGATCTAAGAACGACGCATACTACCGATGTTGGTGTGTAGGGTATAATAGAATTTTCATCGATCTTAGCTTGGCAGTATTGCCATACAGCGTGTTTTTATTAAGCAAACCGGCTTTTACCCGTCTTATAAAAAGCAGGATAAAAGCCGGTTGCTCGTGTGAGAGACGTGTTTTTATTGCAATACGATAAACAAACTTGCCGGCTGCCGCTGACCTCATTATAATAAATGCCAGTGAAAGGTCGTAAGCAGGTCACTCGCGATGCATGGTGGTGTTGACAGTAGCAAAATGGCGTCTGCCGTACGACATTTACAGTGCGCTAGTCTGATGTACCCATTTCCGCTTACCATCGGCAAACGCGCTGAGCTGGAACCATGCGTGTTTATACTGACGAAAGACTGCTTTTCCTAACCGGTTTCAACCGCTATTATCCTTGGTTTCGAAGGATAAAAGGCATCTAAAATCCAGGAGAAAAAAACCGGTATGAGCGGGCAAATGCCGGTGGTGGTGTGTTTTTACTGGGGAATTTTAATCTGTTAGCAGTCATATGCCTGCTTTTTTTCTTCAGTAAAAACACGCTGATAGTCTCTAATAGAACATGTTCCAAAGGACTGGCCCTTGACCTATAGAAATAACGTAAACTGCCCCTTGTTTATTACAAGCTACAAAAGTCTATTGGGCAGTAGTGCAGTAAGACTGAAAACCTGTGCAGTGCTTTTAGTTTGGTTCCAGAATGGTTCTAGTCTTTGTTACAGCCGCCTCTCGTTTGCCGAGCGCAGCGAGGTGCGAGCCGTTGCAAGCGCCGAAGGCGCGAGGCCGAGCGTAGCGAGGTCGTCTTTGCGCAAATAGCTATTCTACCGTGTAAGCAGTATGTGTCAATCAAACACCATCGTCATCGTAACACACGATTAGCTCCACCTGATTCTATTGACGACAACATAATAAAGGTAGCACTTGATACCGATGACGTCTCCCGATATAGCATGACATCATTATCAACCAATCAGCAAGCGCAATTGTTCCGGCCAAAATCGTCTGTAAAACAATACGAAACATAACACAGAAAACATTTGCTGAAAGGCGTTGTCTTCATCACGCATTGTTCAGCCAGTGCCAAGCTATCTTTCTTGCCTTGTAATGTAGCTCTTTTGTGTTCAGACAATCTGACCTTGAAAAGCCTTTGGTTTGACCAGTATATTGTTCACCACAAATGGTATGCTATACACGCAATATGAACGACCCTTGGGCTAAGGATCTGTAGGCTTGCAGACAATATATCGTCAGCCTGCTTCGATAATTGCCTAACTCATTTTTTTTAGTTCTTAGAAAACAACAAAAGTAGGAAACCTGTTACCTTTGTACCTGTTACTCATTTTGCATTATTGATGTATGGTTTTTCATTATGTGGAATGAGACATGTATTGTTGATGGCCTCGATTGGCGTGCATGGATGCACTAATCCAAGTCATAGAAACAGATGAACACAGCCATACAATAATTTGATTAATTCCATGGATTTGTCAATGCAAATTCAATAATGCAAAATGAGTAACATATTGGAGTGGTCTGGTGGCCCTTTTGCAACAAATCTCTTCATTTATCAACACTTTTGATTGGTCAATGACTTAGATATTATAACAGCATGTGCATAATGTAATGAAGTCATGATTTATGCAAAAAACTCAATTTTGCTGAAAAGTGAGTTAGGCAATTATCGAAGCAGGCTGACGATATGTGATTGGGGCGATTTGGTCTAGTAAGTTTTAACATCGACACGATCTAATAATCGGTAAATTTTGTCTGAGATACCTTTGAAAAAAATGGCATGAACGTAACACCATTGTAGTCATCTTCCATTATCTTTTCCTGGCTTAAATTTGCACTTTGTCTTCTAATGGCTTTGTGTACGATTGTGGAGGGATAACCCTTATTGTACAATACTTTTTCAACATGTGGTTTAACACATTATTGTCATTGAAGTTCATTGTCGCATAGAGTCAATGCTAATATTATATGTTTTGATATTGTAAAAAATACGCAATTTGGCCTTTGGCCACGATGTTATTTTACAATAAATTGAATTGACTTGAATTGAATTGAATGCTCACATCTGTTTGCGGGTGGAAATTTCGTCTGCGCATGCTCCGGTACTGTATCATAAATATCCGTTTTTAAGCTCAAATACCAACCTTGTTTTTTCTTTGTAAAAGTCAGAAATCTATTTGTAAAAATAAATGCTACCGTACTGTATTTTTATAACAATTTAAAAATACAATTGTCAGTAAACAAACAGAAATAAAACAAATAAGTAAACCATTTCAGCGAACGAGCCTAAACAGCTGATTGATATTTCAAGTGCGGGAAAACATCTGGCGTACAACAACAACAACAACCCAGGAACGCGCTTGAAATCACGTATTACGATGGGCATTTTATAAAACAATGTCTCCAGTGAAGTAAATTAAACACAGCAACTATATAGCAGCACACATATTCACGTAAAATAAAGTGAGAATGTTTCAAAATGTGTTGATTCAAAACTTGGAACAGAATTTCAAGATCAAAATTTGGAAGGGGTTTCCCGATACATCACACGTGGGCTGCACTGCCACTGGACTCATACGTAGTCGTCAAGTAGACAAGTTTCAATGAAAAAAAGGTAAGGAATTTAAAATTAATATGGTGCCAAGGTTAACATGAAAGTTTTGAGGAAGATGCACTGATAGTAATGCATTGATTGATTCTAAAAATGATTAATTAAAAAATAAAAAGTGTCACTTGACTTGAGAACTTGATGTTTTATGTTGAATGGGAAAACAGGCCACCCATCCACAACATTCACAAAATCACAACACAACAGACTGCACTGTTATTTTATTATAGTGAAGTATTTTATTATATAACTACTCTCATGCGCAACATAACATTTTAAGAGTTACACTCGCATCACGATCAATGATTTTAAGTTATTGAATGCCTCCCTTCCATTGTTATTGTATTTTTTACTCACTGATGATGGGTAATTTTCACGCAGAAAAGTCGTACGTGTAGGCCTAGGCTTTAGGCCTAACAGTAACAATCATTATCATACAAAACCGACCTTAATTTTGTATCCGATTGACAGCATTTGAGAAAATATTGCCACCATAACATTTTAACAAAATAACATCAATCCTAACCTTTTTAAATAATAATCACTCTTCAATGTTTTTCTTGTAGGGTCCACGTCCCTGTATCTCTGGTTGTTTATGACGTTGCTCTGGATGTACAGATAGAAGATGCGCCTTCAACTTGAGCTCAAGCTGCAGGGGTTTACTAGGAACCTTGTCGTACAGTGGCGATATAGTGTTCATTCCACTATGTGAAACTTCAACGCCTATCTCTGCAAAAAAAACCAAACCAGCTTTATGTCTCTTAATAAAGTTGACCACATGATCTTCCAGTAGATGCAATTTCGGTGTTACGGTTGCTGACGAAAACTCAAACCGGAAGAGTGCCATAAAACAACGTATTGCACAATCTGAAAAGAAAATGGGAAAATAGTGAACAACATTATTCACTATTTATTTGGAGTAACAAAGCAGTTTCACCACATTGCAGTTTGCAGATGCAGCATAGTTTTGTTGTTCACTGTTAGTGTTCATTATTCATGCTGTTTAAAATGGTCACATAAGTAAAAGATTGCAAGAGATTATGAGTTTGGGGACTGCAAAGCAAGTTGCACAGTATGCTCGCAAACACAACAAAGAGTGGCTGGTAACCTTTTTGAGAAAAACATTAGTATTGATGAGCATCAAGCTTATTTTCATACAGACCTGTTAGTTAAAGTGCTCTAGTGTACTACCAACCATTGGATGGATCATGTGTTGCCCATGGATACTAATTGTGATTGTGAGTGATTGAAAGAGGTGTACATTTACCTAATTGTTGCATTTCCTCAGAAGAGACACTATTTGAATGGCTGTACCCTGTGTGGCATTTTGCAAACTGTATGAACACTGGCCTGAACTTCTGCGTGATTCGCTTGGCTTCGCTGTCGATACTTTGATCCCCTGGGCATTCATCGGCGGCGCACTCAACCAGGCTGTCTAACAGGCTGTCAATGCTAGAGTGCTATAGAAAAAAAGATCATAGACATTTATTGTAATAATGTAGATAATTTACCTGAGAGGGCATATGGCAATTCAAAAAATGTTTTTTTTCCATTTTTATGATATTTATTTGTTTCACCAACGAAAAAGTTTTTGTTTTTGTTTGAAAAAAATCAGAGGAGAAAAAAACATGTCACGGTCTGGACCGTACGTAGGAGACAGACAGTCGGTCGTATTTGGACATAGTTTAATGTTTTGTCAGTAACTTTTAAATTTAATATTTTGCAAACCGTAAACAGTAATAATAAAACTAGTTTATATGACAAGTATTTTGTTATTTGTTTATAAATGCTAATATTGTATCAATCATCCAAGTACAATTTACTTACTTTGCATAATTTATTCACGTGATTCCCTACAAATGATTGGGAGTAATGAGCTTGTCGTTTGATGTTCATATTTGCAAGTGCTTTGTCCAGGGCTCTCATGGTACATCCTGCGTCTTTGGGCAACTTTAATCTCATGTCTTTGGCCTGTTTTTCCTGAAAATATCACATAATATGTCGTCATAAGGTGAGGAAAAAACATGTTTTACGGGCCTGACAGACCCACTTTTTTGCGTTTTCAAGACTTATTTTTCCCGCTTATTTTTTAAATCATGAATCGGCCAGGTTTTTATTGCCCGAAAATCTGTCGCAAATTTGTGAAAAAGATTTTGCCGAAAATATGTTGGAATTTTTTTTTCACAAAAAAATGTTTTAAAAAAATACTGATTTTGGTGATATTTTAGGTTTAGAAAAAACAAAATCCGCCCCGTCAAACAGGGTTGTTGTTTTTGTCAACTATCATTGCACCCAGTTTGGTAAAATGGGTCAAATCTCGGTTGAATTAAATTTCATTTGTTTTACATTATAAATGTTTTTGTATTTTCCTCGGTTTTCACCGTAAGTGATAAAAAGCGGGTACAAGCAAATACGCAACCCAAACAAAAAATGAATCCATTTTAAAATAAGAATTCTCATGCCTGACAAAGTTGACAAATGTTTTTAAAAATATTGTATTTTAAAAACACTCGGGGTGGGGGGGGGGGGAGGGAAAAAGGAGGAGAAAATACCCGAGGTTGTCTGTCGGGGGTATATTTAAGGTGGCTCTATTGGCCGATGAAAATTTTAGATTTCCTTTAAAATCTACTATGTTCTAGCCCTTGGTCTAACAATTCTGGAACTGAAAATTTTATTTCGATCGGACAATCGGTTGCCGAGATATGGTAGGTCAAAGAGGCATAATACCAACATCTTTGGCAACAACTTTATTTTTATTTTCTTTATTTTTTCCAATTCCAGTTGCCATGTAATGTCCTAATTATGGCTAATTATGTATGCATGAAATATGCAAAGTAAAGTTTGTGGACTAATGAGATGAGCTATGATGATGTAACTTGGTACATGGGTAGAACACTTGAAGATCTAAAAACGTACGTTAGCTTTTATCTAATTTCCATTTGCATAATTAATTAGACCCTAATCAAGAAATGTTTAAACATTTTAATTAGTGGGCCTAATAAAATTTTCAGTTCCAGAATCGATAAACCAAGGGCTAATATATATTAGATTTTAAAGGAAATCTAAAATTTTCATCGGCCAATAGAGCCACCTTAACCCAAATACTGTGAAAGTAGAAATTTTCGCGAGGTTTTTTCATTTTCTTGAAAATATCTTATCGCGAAAATATTGACTTTTTTACAGTAGTCAAATAGAAGGCAAAAGTAGTACATGTAACTGTGATTTCTATTTTGACTGTGCAAAATCACAGACTTCAACGGTTCAACCTTTTTCACAGGATGAAAATTCTTCAATATTGGTACAGGCCTTTAAAAATGCGAAATATTTGCGTGCATGGAAAATTTGTGAGTCGGCTGCACTCTGAAATTTGGATGCACGCAAACATTTCATGCTTTACAGTAAGGCCAAATTAAATTAATTGTTTGTCTCAAAGCTCCCTTGCGCGTTAGTTTATTGATGCGCATTAGAAAAACAAAAATCTGAAAAACACTTTTTTCTTTCTTTTTTTTTCCTCAAAAAAAACACCAAAAATTTCACTGATTTTTCAGATTTTCATTGATCACATCATCTTGAATACAAAAGTTCACTTTTACAAGGATTTCGATATTTTATTTTTTTTATTTTTTTTTATTTAAAAAAAACACCGCATTCCGCATTAGGTTTACTTTTTCCGCCCCCCCCCCCCCCCCCCCTCTGTCTACGCCACTAGGCACAACGTCAAGTGGAGCTTTGAGACAAATAATTAATTTAATTTTGGCCTAATATCTTTGCACATCACTAAAAAAACACTGTCAATCTTTAAACCTGGATTTACAAATAGCAAATTTGATTCATATTAACCGAACACATACCTTTTGCTTAATAGCTGCCTCAAGTTGAGAAGTTTTGCTTCGCAGCTCCTGCACTATCGGGGGTTCGTTGTCAGAATTACTAGAATCATCGTCGCAAGTATGTACTAATAAGTCTGATGCCAGTGCTAGTTCCTCTTCTGATTCAATAATGTCACTCTCTATTTCAATTATTGCACTATGTCGCTTTTTGTAGATATCGAAGTTTACAGGAGTACATGTATTGTCTGAGAAGGTATCCGTAGTAGTATTTGTCCTAGTTTTAAATTTGAAAATCTCAAAATCTAAACTAGCACATGCATCTTCTAATAGTTTGTACAGTTTTAAGTATATACCAAGTGAAAGATGCAAAGCAGGAGGACACACATGGTCAATTGGAATGTTAAATAAGGGAGGATGAATACAGTTATAAAAATCTTTGGCATTCGCTAGACGTGACCCAGAATCTTTAAAAAGATGATTTTGAAGGCGAATTTCTGGAAGTATGCGCGGAATTGATGGTCCTGGTGGCGTTCTTTCATGCGGTGGAAGATGTCTTTGGCTTTTTGGACACAGACAGTATAGACAAAAGTAAACTCCAGCTGCGCCCGAAAGTCCGTAAAACGTAGTCAAACCGTAATAATCTCCAGTTAAAATTACAAAACATGATCTTCCTTCAATTTCCATTCCTTGGAGTCTATTAATTTCATCAAGATTGTGATCTAGAGCAGTCTTAATGTTTGTGTAGGTATCTGGAGCTTCAAACAGGTTGAATATCACAGTGTTCTCTTTAGAATTTGGATTATTGACATTTAAAATTTGAAAAGTGAACTTCATCGTACCTCCTCCTTTGTCTCCACCAATTTTAATATAAATTTTGTCGTTCGGTATGATTGCGTGATTCTTGATGAATGTTTCTTGTTTGAGATGAGAATGTACATGTTGTTTTATTAAAGGTATTAAATTTACTGACGCTGATTGTGAAAGTCTTATTTCATGTCCGTACGTACCATCTATTCTTGTCATGCTATGCATTAAAGGTAGCATTTGACCTTCCACATGAAAGGGAAGAAGTTCATTTGCAAATCTACGGTCACTACCTTCGTGTGGAATGTGCATATTCCAGGAGTTTAAAACTCTCCGTAAAACACGTAATCTATTCCAAGGCAATGAAAGAATTATTTTCAGATCAAGTCCAGCTGTTGGTGGAATTTTAGGGACTTGATCTGAAAAAATTCTTTCATAATCTTTCTTGTCCAGAGTTTTAAGTTCATGGCACAGTTGTTCAAATGAGTCGCCACCTGAAATTTCGAGCCGAACATTTTGTAGTAGCCGGGATCTGTTCTTCTTGGTTTTTTGGCACACTTTATTTGTTGGTTTTAATGTTGAGGGCAGGACTTGTAGTTTAAGGTGCCGTCCACCTGTCCCCCCAAAGTCCAATGGTTCACCTTTTTCAGTGTTTTGCATTTTTTCTTTAATGGCTCTTGCCATTAAATTTTCAAACTCAGGGATGGAAAATAAATTCTCGGACGATTTCATTAGCGTAACAACGGCTTCATGTTCTGCTGTAAGCGAAGATGGTGTTTTAGGTTCAGTGCTTTGGCGTGCAACCTTGCCAGAATTGCGAGGCATTTTAGCTTTCCGTTTCCGTCCACCTCTTTTTTTCTCGGCCATATGGACACATATCTGGCATGGAACACCACCCCATAGAGTTGCCTTTCGGCTATGGCAATGAATTGTATTGTTTTCCTGTGCCGTTACAAACCTGTCTATTGTTCGCTTGCAATCTTTGCAAAAAAATTTGGGATACTTATTTTCAAATTCAATATCACTGCTAACATCGGTAGCAAAACAGTGCAACAAAGGATCTGCAAACTGTGCACATAGAAATTTGCAATCCTTTCCGGTGGCCTTGCATGCACAAATCCTGCAAAGATGTGTCAATCCTTCACTGTGCAGTGGCTCGGAGCATTCCATATTGATATTCCTGACAGATATTCCTTGTGAAATGGTCAATAAATAATAGAAATCCAGGCAAAATCCAACGAAAATTAATTATAATAAATGGTAATTGGTTAAACCAACACAGCAAAACGGTCGCGAGATTTGCGAGTGCACAGGTAAACAATAGGGTCCCTGGGAATTGCCCGATAGCCTGCCCCGCCCCCTTCTTACCCGGTACAGACGTAATTTTAAATTTGTGTACATTTCAAACCTCCCGCTAAAAATGAAGTGCGAGTAATGAAAACATCGGTGCGAGTTGAATATGAAACGTTACACACACGCAGAAAAGTATACACAACACAGGAAAACTTTCGTTATAACTCTCATTTGCTCAGATTTTTTCCAATTTTATTAATAAAGTTTTACTATATTTCTTAGTTTACGATATCATTCACTTTAAAAGTTCAAAATCATACATTACGGCACTCGGCGAACCGAGGCCTCAATTTCCGGGTTCACGTAATCAATCTTATCAATAATTCGGTTGTTGGAGGAGCAATATAATGTTCATTAGTGGACAATATCAAAATGCGATAAAAATGATGCATTTAAGGGCTATTTTGAACCGCCAAAGTGTATGTAATATACAGTATTCACTAAATTCACAAGTGTGTTTGTTTACATTTGTGTGCGTGGGTCATTAACATACGCGTAGGTTACGCATGCGTGGACGAAATTTCCAGTGTGAGGCGGTTCCAAACAGATGTGTGCTCTGTATACCAATGTGTTGGCAACGCTATTCTTAACCGATAGGTGATCATTGGATGTGAAATGCAGATACTTATCAGCATGATCAGTGTGTGTCGGTTTTCTGTAGATTGAGAAGCTCAAACAAGATTCAGTCCGCTGTACTTTGACATCTAGAAAAGGAATGTACCCATTGGCTTCTAATTACAAGGTAAACATTATACACGGATGTTGTGCGTTTAGGTGATGTAGGAATTTGACCAATTCATCTTTACCAGTCTGCTCCGGAACGTGAGCGCGTTCGGCTTAGTGACGCGCTGCCTTCTATTCTTTACACGGCGATGCATCAAGTGACGGGAGTCCGTCTTGCGCTGGATGACAAATATGTTTGATATTTCAATAAAGGGCGGGCTTGAGAACGGCACTGCGTTTCCAAGGGAACGGCCCCTTTACAGATTGAAACAAATCCTATTTTGCCGATTTGTAACCATAAAATAAGTCTCTTATCTCTGAGATAATGTTTAAAAAAAATCATCACTAATAACACTACAAGTCGTTTAATATAAAAATTATCACACGTACCATATACAGGGTGTCCCAAAAGTCTATGCACGTTTTTGAAGAGTCATATCTCATAAAATATAAATCATATGGTATAAATTTAACCATATTTTGATAGACGAGATTTGGGAAATTAATTTGATACCAAACACAACCCTATTGGTGAACTCATAACATTATAAAACTGGTTGAAAGTCATTGGCCGTGTGCCAGACCAACCCATACCAAGTACCACACATTGTTGCTAAAGGTGCGCATAAATTAACGGTATGAAAGCAACGTTGCGCATTAGTCACAGTTCACTGCTTACCTTGCAACATTAATGTTATTTAGTACCAAACTCGGTCACTCACAACATAAATAAGCGTAGTAGACAACATTGCACAGCAAAAGTCTTCATTCAAGATGGTTTACAGCATAGATAAGCGAATACAAATTGTATGGTTCTACGCTGAAACACATTCAGTTCAACTTACTCAACAAAAGTTCAGAAAACATTTCAAAGTGAAACGCGCACCGGGAAGAATATCCATTCTGAAGTTGGTGGATACATTTTTAAACACAGGAACATATTCTAAATGGGTAAAACAACCTTCGATGAGGCCTTCAAGCAGCATTAAAATAATCCGCTAAGTTTAAATTTTAACATGTTTGACAGCTGTGTGATGTGTATGTTCACTTTTTTGTTAGTTATTCAATTGTTTAGGTCTGTGTTTTTGCATTAACACACGTCTCTGTATATGTATACAACATTTTAATCAGATTTCACTATAGAAACGAAAATTATGTGTGATATAGTTTGTTATTATGATGATATCACTGTAATGTAAAATTTTAAATATTACAATTGACGGATCACTTTCCGTGTAACCAACTCTACCCGTATTTTTGTTAATCTCAATAGGTATGGATTTATGAACTTTATTCCTCCGAAGTATAAAATTACATTTTTGCAGTAATACATATTTTACTTCTAGGGTGGCATTACAAACAGATGTTACTCCAATGTTTGGTATCAAAATTATTTCCCACATCTCTTCTTTCTAAATATGTATTCATATTTTCAATACGACTTATATTTTGTGAAATACAAAGCTTCAAAGTCGTGCATAGACTTTTGGGACACCCTGTACATGCATTAAAATGGTGTAAACTCGCCTAAAAAATGGTAGTCTTATCGCGGTTTATACGCTTAAAAAGGTATAATTTCGACTTGTTTTGCAAGATTTTAGGTTTAAAAATGTTTTATGGTATAAAATCATCTCACTAATTGCCGCATGGGATTCTGGTACTTAGGCTGCCCTCAAGTTGTCAAGATGTAAGTTTTTACGCTACTATTTATGGTTGAAAAGCGAAAATGCCATGATTTTACAAATTGACGGGTACATGTAGCACCCTCAAGTGAAACATGCTCTCGTTCCGGAGCAGACTATTTATCATGTCACCAAATTACAAACGTATTATCCTCTATCATGCATATATGTGGCGCAGCGGATAGAGCACTGGATTCATAAACCTTAGGTTGTGGGTTCGAGTCCCGTTATGGTCAACATGTTGTACTCTTGAGTATGGCACTTTACTGCAATTACTTCTCTCCACCCATGCAGGTGTAAAATGGGTAGCTGTTTGGGGATAATCACAATTTAAGTGTCTGATAGAAATACGCGCCATTTTCAGAATGTGTAAGATAGGCAGCAATAACCTAAAAAAAGCGAACTGATTCTGATGTTTCTTATCTGAGCAGCGGAATAAATGTAAAGCGCTTTGAGCATACATAATTTTAAAGCGCTATTATGTAAAAGCTTACTTTTTTTGAACCAGTCCACCGGTTTCAAAAAGAGTCCAGTGCCTTTTTTTCAAAATGCTCCGTGAAGATGTTGGCTGTTATGACTGCATGTTGGCTGTTAGCTTTGATACAAAAAAAGCTTCTTATCTTAAATCCTTCTCGTCTTAACAATTTACACGCGACTGACTCCGAGGGTGCTCAAAAGTGAGTTCGCCCGATTTGGTCTGCATTTTTAAAGACGGCGGCTAAATAGAGAGACGCGGGGACCCAAGTGTGTGCATATGGTCTCAATTTATTTGCTCGCCAAATTATATGCAACTAAAAGTTAAGCAATTGCAAAACAATTACAAATATGTTGGGTTTCAACGCCAATCCTCTTGTCAACTATTGTTTATTAAAGAAGAATTGCATTGCAAGATGATACCTTATAAATCAAAATCCTAAGGATTTTCTTTAAGTGTGAAATATATAAAGCGACATGAACAACTCATGGATAATGGATGATTGAAGGAGCTCTAGATTAAGAATTGTTGTCCCTGTGTTTTCGACGTGTATTGGTACTATGCCGATTCAATTTTACATAAATAGAGTACAACCCTTAAAGAAGTAGTGCACCAAAGTGGCACACATGTCCTATATCATGTCATACCTTGTTTTCTACATGACAAATGCTTTCAGCTTAAATCCCCTCCTGCATGTTTGTTTTACTACGCGCATTATAAAAGGTATTTTCAATTACGCCCGGCACGCTTAAATTCATCATCAGCCTATGCCGATATACACTCCTGTGCCTGGTTCCTGTGGTACTTCTCTTGTTACAATTGTAATGCAATCAATAGCTTTATATGAAACGGGTGAAAGTGATACCAAATGCTGTTGTTTTCAATCTCAATCTTAGCAATCTATGGATGTAGCTGAGCTACACAAATCTCTATAATCATCACAGGGGCGAGGGAGTCTTCCCCAGTGATATTGATGAATCTACTAACTATCAGCATCTAGTTTGTCAAATCCATGGCTCACAATTGTATGTTTGTAAGGGAACATGTCCTGTACAACATGAGAGACATGTTATGTATGTTTGTAAGGGAACATGTCCTGTACAACATGAGAGACATGTTATTTTGTAAGGGAACATGTCCTGTACAACATGAGAGACATGTTATTTTGTAAGGGAACATGTCCTGTACAACATGAGAGACATGTTATTTTGTAAGGGAACATGTCCTGTACAACATGAGAGACATGTTATGTGTGTAAGGGAACATGTCCTGTACAACATGAGAGACATGTTATTTATGTGTGTAAGGGAACATGTCCTGTACAACATGAGAGACATGTTATTTATGTTTGTAAGGGAACATGTCCTGTACAACATGAGAGACATGTTATTTATGTGTGTAAGGGAACATGTCCTGTACAACATGAGAGACATGTTATTTATGTGTGTAAGGGAACATGTCCTGTACAACATGAGAGACATGTTATTTATGTGTGTAAGGGAACATGTCCTGTACAACATGAGAGACATGTTATTTATGTGTGTAAGGGAACATGTCCTGTACAACATGAGAGACATGTTATTTATGTTTGTAAGGGAACATGTCCTGTACAACATGAGAGACATGTTATTTATGTGTGTAAGGGAACATGTCCTGTACAACATGAGAGACATGTTATTTGTAAGGGAACATGTCCTGTACAACATGAGAGACATGTTATGTATGTGTGTATAGGGAACATGTCCTGTACAACATGAGAGACATGTTATTTATGTTTGTAAGGGAACATGTCCTGTACAGCATGAGAGACATGTTATTTTGTAAGGGAACATGTCCTGTACAACACGAGAGACATGTTATTTGTAAGGGAACATGTCCTGTACCACATGAGAGACATGTTATGTATGTGTGTAAGGGAACCTATCCTGTACAACATGAGAGACATGTTATTTGTAAGGGAACATGTCCTGTACAACATGAGAGACATGTTATTTATGTGTGTAAGGGAACATGTCCTGTACAACATGAGAGACATGTTATTTATGTTTGTAAGGGAACATGTCCTGTACAACATGAGAGACATGTTATTTATGTGTGTAAGGGAACATGTCCTGTACAACATGAGAGACATGTTATTTATGTGTGTAAGGGAACATGTCCTGTACAACATGAGAGACATGTTATTTATGTGTGTAAGGGAACATGTCCTGTACAACATGAGAGACATGTTATTTATGTGTGTAAGGGAACATGTCCTGTACAACATGAGAGACATGTTATTTATGTTTGTAAGGGAACATGTCCTGTACAACATGAGAGACATGTTATTTATGTGTGTAAGGGAACATGTCCTGTACAACATGAGAGACATGTTATTTGTAAGGGAACATGTCCTGTACAACATGAGAGACATGTTATGTATGTGTGTATAGGGAACATGTCCTGTACAACATGAGAGACATTTTATTTGTAAGGGAACATGTCCTGTACCACATGAGAGACATGTTATGTATGTGTGTAAGGGAACATGTCCTGTACAACATGAGAGACATGTTATTTATGTTTGTAAGGGAACATGTCCTGTACAACATGAGAGACATGTTATTTGTAAGGGAACATGTGCTGTACAACATGAGAGACATGTTATTTATGTGTGTAAGGGAACATGTCCTGTACCACATGAGAGACATGTTATGTATGTGTGTATAGGGAACATGTCCTGTACAACATGAGAGACATGTTATTTGTAAGGGAACATGTCCTGTACAACATGAGAGACATGTTATTTATGTGTGTAAGGGAACCTATCCTGTACAACATGAGAGACATGTTATGTATGTGTGTGTAGGGAACATGTCCTGTACCACATGAGAGACATGTTATGTATGTGTGTAAGGGAACCTATCCTGTACAACATGAGAGACATGTTATTTATGTTTGTAAGGGAACATGTCCTGTACAACATGAGAGACATGTTATTTGTAAGGGAACATGTCCTGTACCACATGAGAGACATGTTATGTGTAAGGGAACCTATCCTGTACAACATGAGAGACATGTTATTTATGTGTGTAAGGGAACCTATCCTGTACAACATGAGAGACATGTTATTTGTAAGGGAACATGTCCTGTACCACATGAGAGACATGTTATGTATGTGTGTAAGGGAACATGTCCTGTACAACATGAGAGACATGTTATTTGTAAGGGAACATGTCCTGTACCACATGAGAGACATGTTATGTATGTGTGTAAGGGAACCTATCCTGTACAACATGAGAGACATGTTATTTATGTGTGTAAGGGAACATGTCCTGTACAACATGAGAGACATGTTATTTGTAAGGGAACATGTCCTGTACCACATGAGAGACATGTTATGTATGTGTGTAAGGGAACCTATCCTGTACAACATGAGAGACATGTTATTTATGTTTGTAAGGGAACATGTCCTGTACAACATGAGAGACATGTTATTTGTAAGGGAACATGTCCTGTACCACATGAGAGACATGTTATGTATGTGTGTAAGGGAACCTATCCTGTACAACATGAGAGACATGTTATTTGTAAGGGAACATGTCCTGTACCACATGAGAGACATGTTATGTATGTGTGTAAGGGAACCTATCCTGTACAACATGAGAGACATGTTATTTATGTTTGTAAGGGAACATGTCCTGTACAACATGAGAGACATGTTATTTGTAAGGGAACATGTCCTGTACCACATGAGAGACATGTTATGTATGTGTGTAAGGGAACCTATCCTGTACAACATGAGAGACATGTTATGTATGTGTGTGTAGGGAACATGTCCTGTACCACATGAGAGACATGTTATGTATGTGTGTAAGGGAACCTATCCTGTACAACATGAGAGACATGTTATTTATGTTTGTAAGGGAACATGTCCTGTACAACATGAGAGACATGTTATTTGTAAGGGAACATGTCCTGTACCACATGAGAGACATGTTATGTATGTGTGTAAGGGAACCTATCCTGTACAACATGAGAGACATGTTATGTATGTGTGTGTAGGGAACATGTCCTGTACCACATGAGAGACATGTTATTTATGTGTGTAAGGGAACCTATCCTGTACAACATGAGAGACATGTTATTTATGTGTGTAAGGGAACATGTCCTGTACAACATGAGAGACATGTTATGTATGTGTGTAAGGGAACCTATCCTGTACAACATGAGAGACATGTTATTTGTAAGGGAACATGTCCTGTACCACATGAGAGACATGTTATGTATGTGTGTAAGGGAACCTATCCTGTACAACATGAGAGACATGTTATTTATGTTTGTAAGGGAACATGTCCTGTACAACATGAGAGACATGTTATTTGTAAGGGAACATGTCCTGTACCACATGAGAGACATGTTATGTATGTGTGTAAGGGAACCTATCCTGTACAACATGAGAGACATGTTATTTGTAAGGGAACATGTCCTGTACCACATGAGAGACATGTTATGTATGTGTGTAAGGGAACCTATCCTGTACAACATGAGAGACATGTTATTTATGTTTGTAAGGGAACATGTCCTGTACAACATGAGAGACATGTTATATGTAAGGGAACATGTCCTGTACCACATGAGAGACATGTTATGTATGTGTGTAAGGGAACCTATCCTGTACAACATGAGAGACATGTTATGTATGTGTGTGTAGGGAACATGTCCTGTACCACATGAGAGACATGTTATTTATGTGTGTAAGGGAACCTATCCTGTACAACATGAGAGACATGTTATTTATGTGTGTAAGGGAACATGTCCTGTACAACATGAGAGACATGTTATTTATGTTTGTAAGGGAACATGTCCTGTACAACATGAGAGACATGTTATTTGTAAGGGAACATGTCCTGTACCACATGAGAGACATGTTATGTATGTGTGTAAGGGAACCTATCCTGTACAACATGAGAGACATGTTATGTATGTGTGTGTAGGGAACATGTCCTGTACCACATGAGAGACATGTTATTTGTAAGGGAACATGTCCTGTACCACATGAGAGACATGTTATTTATGTGTGTAAGGGAACCTATCCTGTACAACATGAGAGACATGTTATTTATGTGTGTAAGGGAACATGTCCTGTACAACATGAGAGACATGTTATGTATGTGTGTAAGGGAACCTATCCTGTACAACATGAGAGACATGTTATTTGTAAGGGAACATGTCCTGTACCACATGAGAGACATGTTATGTATGTGTGTAAGGGAACCTATCCTGTACAACATGAGAGACATGTTATTTATGTTTGTAAGGGAACATGTCCTGTACAACATGAGAGACATGTTATTTATGTGTGTAAGGGAACCTATCCTGTACAACATGAGAGACATGTTATTTATGTGTGTAAGGGAACATGTCCTGTACAACATGAGAGACATGTTATTTATGTGTGTAAGGGAACATGTCCTGTACAACATGAGAGACATGTTATGTATGTGTGTAAGGGAACCTATCCTGTACAACATGAGAGACATGGTATTTTGAATTATATATTTTTTGATCGTGGTGCATTGTTTGCCGACTACGATTTCTCCTCTTAGTTCAACGTGTACATGAGGTGATATGAAATATTCGGTAGGCCTATCCCATGTGACCTTAAAATCAGGTTTTATCCCATGATACCCTATAAGCCTAAGCCCCCCTCCCCGCACATCCTTCACTTTATAATCTTGAAGGGTGCGTGGGGTATCTGGATACATGGAACGTGCGGTATAGTATCATTATTATTAATGGGTATCTGGATTAGGGTTCACTACAGTAGCGTATCTGCTGGGGGTCTGAGGGTGTCAGATCACCCCCCCCCCCCCCCCCCCCCCCCTGACGGCTTGTACAGGGAAGGCCAGCTCAAACTACAATGTTGTGTCAACGTCAATATCTATCGTTGGATGATGGTTGCCTGGAAGGTGAATATGAACGGTTTTTTAACTTTTTAACGCCAAAATACAACGTTGGAGTGACGTCCACATTCAACGTTGTGCCGACGTTAAACAAATTAATCAACATAAAACAAAATTGATAGAGAAAAATAATGTGTTGATTTCCTCCTAAAATGTACATGTACTTTGTGAATTATCGCTTAGTAACCAGGGAATGGTGGTGTGGGGGTGGAGTGAGCTGCACGGTAATGGCTCTTTGATGTTTATGTTCTTGCTCAATGTATTTGCATTTACATAGTGAGCGATTACTTCTCTTTCCTGTAACCAGTGAGAAAATATGCATGCATATATCAATATAAATTCAATGGTGTTAAATTAATGCATCGACCTAATTCAAATAAATGTATAGGTTTAAATAAATAAAAGGCGCAAATTAGCTCATAAGCATAATTGAAATGGTACACACAAGCACCGGTGATAATATTTGTACCATTGCAATTATGCTAATGAGCGATTGGCACAATTTGCTCGCTAATATAAGGCCAAGTAAAATATGCAAATTAGCTCGCGCGATGACCGTCGTATGGCAGTCTACACCAACGTGTGTGCGACGTCAACATTAATAGGTGCACCGACGTCATAGATTACTCGTTGCCACAACGTTGTATTAAAGTCGCGCGATGACCGTCGTACGTTTGTGCGACGTCAACCTGAATGGGTGTATGGAAGTCAGTATTATAACGTTGCTCTTACATTGGAATTGGGTTGCCCGACGTTCGACTTTAATACACCGTCTATAAAACGTAATTTTCCCCGACCGTGCCCACTGGGGGTGCCCTTAATTTTCGAGTGATTAGAAGTCAATCTGGTAACCCCAAAAAGAGTATGATGGGCCAACTATTGGTTCACTGCATGCCTTTTTTTATTTCATCATCTTTATTATAATAATATAAAGAAGCAAACACACAAACCCAAGAACATCTAGGGCCTATGCTGACCCCAGGCATGGGAGTTACATAACACAAGAACATACAAATTAATACAGTACTCAAAGAAAGCAAAACAACGGAACGCATAATACACAAGAAAATGGGCAGGAGTTAAATATGACAATCGTGAAAGTGACATACGAATAAGATAAAAGCCCTGACACAGAGAACAACGTCAAATCTAAATAAAAGAAAAACAAATTTCTGGAGGTCATTGAAATAAAAAGAACCTATACAACAAAGGACAAAGGAAAATGTCAGTAGGAAGGCTTTTAAGCGAATTTGCTTAAAACAACGCCGAGCCATGATAACACTGTCGTGATGATGATAACGTACGGTACCAAGTCCTACAGGTGGTATCTATATACTAATTTTCGGTCCTTCGCCTGATTAGATAGTTCAATAATAATTTTGCACTCGCGTCCCTCTTCAACTGAAAAAGCGTGGTAATTGCGCCTCTAATACACGAGCTAATTAGATAGTTCAATGCCCGTTTTTGCCCGTTTTCAGACATGCGCAGAAAGGATAACATGTGAAAATCCGAAATATTGAATTTCTTTTACTCGGGTAGCTACTGTTCGGACACAAATTGTGGTTTTCGGAGTGAGTGATGACATATGGTCTTCGCCCAAAATATTTTCTTCAGGGATATAGCTACATTTCTGTATATGCGGCTGTTTGTTATTCTTAAAGATCGCATAGTAACAAGCATTTATACGGGACTATTCGTCCGACAAATAAAAATATTTCACGAAATTTTCTAAATGTAAACAACAAACTCTTACACAGATCTTAAAGTGACACTATCACATTGGTTATATAGGCGAACGCGACGTTTGATACCGATAAAGAAACTGGCAGTACCATGCCAACCGTTGTTGTTGCTGCGCGTTCGCGTTTAACATGGCGCACGCAATACGGCGCACACGTAAAGACGCAGACAAATTGTGTACGCGTTTGTGGCGTTGTATTTTGTTTACGGGGCAGGATGAAAGCAGGTAGTCCGTTGCTCCGCTGTGCATACCGTACATACAAGATAACGGGAGCAAGACACAAACAAAAAATAAAGCCAAGGTATATATATAAGACCTTTATTTTAATAAAGAAACGGGGAGCAAGATGCATGGGTGCAAACCGTACCCAGGATAACATGTATTAATTAAAGTGACATGAAGTGGCTGAAGGAAAATACATTTGATGGAATTACTCACGCAGTTGTAACCCCATTTGATGAAGTCACCCTTGCAAGTCCGACTACATTTGATGAAGGAGTTACCCATACAGGTAACCCCATTTGATAGGAGGAGTCACCCATGCAGGTAACTCCATTTGATGCAGTCAACCATGCTTCCGGTATTATAAATATGGATGATTAATGAATGATTAATGAATGTATACATAATTATTAATTGAGCAGTTATCACCTAAAAATTAGTTATGTGTAAATTTGGCCGATACCGCCGCGCATGGCTGGTCATGAAGCTTTGGGCTGGTTGATCAAGGTCGGCACCCCCCCCCCCCCCCCCCCCCGCACTCATTTCATTGTCTTCGTGCGACTACAGCGGTGCGGTGCGGTGCGGCTTATAGCCTACTATGATGAGGTCTGAATCTTACTTTATTAATTTAATAATAAGGTGCTGCGGCTTATACGCCGTGGGGCTTATATATATAGCACGGAAATTACGGGATTGTCTCATCATACCCTATAGGCCTAAGCACCCCCACCTCCTCCCCCGCACTTCCCTTTAAGGCTTATAATATGGATACAGTAAGGCCACATGGGGTATCTGGATAAACGGAACGTGCGGTATTGCCCCATCATACCCTAATCATGCTAATAGGCCTAAGCCACTATGCAAGCGCACTTCCCTTACTTGATAATCTGGATATAGTAAGGGCACATAATGGTATCTGGATAAACGGAGCGTGTGGTATATATTTATATTGTCAGGCTTTATTTAGAACACAACAAATATGACAAAGGGATTACATACGTTTAAGCCCTACATGCCTATTGGAGGACTAATGTATTTAATGTAAATTGGCCCGGAAAAAACCCGGGGTTGGCACACATAGTGCTCAAATACAATCATGGAATGGTACAAGTGATCCGCCGACCATAAATATGATAAAACTAAATAACCGACAATAGCACTAGAACCCACTAAACGCTCAGAACGCAGGCCTACTGAATAACCTGGGTACAGTATGTGCACATGGGCAGAGGCGGCACCACCATCAACATTTTAAAGGGGAAAACGGGGGTGGGGTGGGGGAAAATAAAACAATCTGGAGGGGGCCAAGACAAAACACTTGGGTGGAAAATTCAAGCCTTTTGGCTTTTATTGTAAACATTCCTGAAATTAGATTAATTTGTTCTAAATCAGACATTTTCGACCAATTAAAAGCTAATTTTAAGTAACTTTGAATTTTGACCCATTAAAATTGAACTTTTTTATTATTATTTTGGGTACAAAATGCGTAGGGACTTAAACTGTGGGAGAGGTCACGACTGGTGGCATCCCCCACCCCCCTCGGGGCATACCCCTACCCGGTAGCGATTATCTTTTCGTACATGAGTTTAACCAAAATCAGTTCATTCGTTTAAAAATGTAAAAAAATCATTTTATTCAGTGAATTTTGCTTTATTTCGTATTAAAACGGAATAAATAAATTTGGTTAAACTCATGTACGAAAAAAAATAATCGCCACCCGGCAGTGCCGCCACTGCACATGGGGTAGGTCTACCTAAGGTCACATGGGGTACCCACCCAGATGTGGCCTATAATTATATTAAGGCAATCCAGATACAAATATTCTAAAGTATTCTTATTAATCCACGTAGGCCCGAATACGTGGATTAAAAATGTATCACGGATGCCCTTAATATTCGATTCAAGATACCAAATAGTCCAGGGAGGTCCTATATTGGATCACTTAAGGACACATGGAGTATCTTGGTTATTAAAGTACATGGGGGTACCTGAATAATCAAGGGCACCATGTGTTATAAATGGCGTACTTGGATTTCTTAAGGGCATACAGTATATATGGATTAAGGGCACTGTGGCACCAATGTCAGTATTAAGGGCACAGGGTACATCAACGACATACTCTTGCTGTTTTACAATACCCTCATCCTACGTTTTGATATGATAACCACCCGCTATAGCTGTCAAAAGAAGACCTCCGATCCTCTTTATACCACGGTTCACACAAATAATATCCTTAGAACCTACCACACAGTGACTAATAATCAATGGATACTCAGACGGTCACAACAATCAAGATGTTATTTTGAACAAATTATATCATAGATTTATTAAATATTGAAAAAGCAAACAAACAATTGTATACATATAACAAGTACTGCAGTACAAGAAAATTAATGAACGCGAGCCGGCAATCGTAGTCGTGGGCAACCTGTGTTTCCCGTGAAATCAGGATATCAAAATGTTTATTGTTTAGCTCACGGACTTGTAGTTGTCTTGCGTCTTGTCTTGCGTCTTGTCTTGCGTCGATGTCTTGATTATATATGGCCATTGTTGTTTCTCGTTGTTCTCAGTGTCGTGGAAAATATGTTGTCGCCGTCGATGTCAAAACTCGAAAATATAACTCTCTCCAAAACTCCAAAACGGCTGTATAAATTACAAGACGGGAACATTCACAAATACCAGTTCGCTTGAACTAAATGTTCACATTTATATACATTGGCATAATATAATCCACTGACAAATAGTCTGTATATCTACATTATTTACTGTCCATTGTAATGTAAATTTAACCATTTCCTTGATGTATCCACATGGCCCTTTATCATAATAAACGCATTGACAAACTTGAATATTTTCTCAACTCACAAGAGCTCAACCTAATGATGAACAATACCATAATCAGATTGAATAATGTATACTAAATGCTATCAAGTTGATGAACTCTAAAATGAATCGGTTTTGGATATGATGCCAAAATCTTACTAGTTTCAAATACATTATCAACACAACATTAAATTAACCAATACAAGAGTGTTTCATCTCTTGCTTTAAATAACATCACTCTGCCGAAAATTAATAACTAATAATTTCCAGAAACAAAATTTGGTGTATATAATATGATACTGAAATTGACTTAAATTTCACCAAATATTATTTAAAATAATATCTATTCATAATATTATTATACACTCAGAATAAAGATATTTACTTACACGAAAACTCAAATAAAACTGCACCATGTCGTAAGCTGTTAAGTCATCCTTTTTATCTTCCCTCTTTTTGGTTACAGCACACAATTTACAGCTCCATGCATAACATTCTTGGCGGTTCCAATACAACAGCATATAAGAAGTCCTGAATTGACTTCAACTGAAAAATGCCTAAAATCGCCCTGCGGAATGTATTTCTCTCATGGAAGGTGGCTTGTATATAGGTAGACTCGACTTATAAACTATTTGACATAGTGTACGTTTGGTGACGCATAAACTTTGTCACACAAACGGGCGGGATAGGAGTTACACTGTTTACCATACATGTGTATCCTACCAGGTCTTAATTTCATCTGCACAGAGAAAAACTATCCCCACACAGAAGAAGTCCAGCTAATCTAAATATCAATATAGCTTTTTATGCACCACTGAATCATACCAACAATGCCAGTGTTGTGTTGTGACATAACACTGATCATTGCCTGATCCATTAGAAAATCAATAAGGTTTGTTCCTCATTGGTCAAAAGTATTTCTGGAGGGAAAAACTTATTTTACTCATGACATTTTACTCCCCCCTAAGATGAATGTTATCCTAACATTTATTTCACCTCAAGAGTAAAATATGTCACACACACTGCACTCTGAATAAGCTCACACTTATATACACACATTTGTGAATACTTACTCATTTGTTGACCTACTCATATAATCAGCCCCAACGTTATCCTTACCCTTGATCGCTACCATCTGAAAACGGTAAGGTTGCAGTGATAATGACCAACGCATTATACGCCCATTTGCTACCTTTGATCGTTGCATACATAACAATGGCTGATGATCGGTCTCCAGCTGAAATTTTCGTCCGTAGAGATATGGTTCAAATTTCTGAATCGCCCAAATTATGGCGTAACATTCCTTTTCCATCACGGAATAGTTCCTTTGCGCAGCTAATAGCTTTCTACTTGCATATGCTACCGGGAACTTTTCTCCCTCAAACTCTTGCAACAATACGGCTCCAACCCCATCATCAGATGCATCAGTTCGTAGAATGAATTATCTGTTAATGTCTGGAAGATGCAGAATCGGAGACTGTGCCAACTTTGCTTTCAAAGTACGGAATGCTTTTTCTTGGCTTTCTCTCCATTCTATCTTGGTTGGTTCACCTTTCTTTGTTTTGTCTGTGAGTGGAACCGCTATAGCAGCAAAGTTTGGTATGAACTGTCTATAATAATTGGCCAGACCTAGAAAGGAGCGCAGTTGAGTCTTGGTTTGCGGTTGTGGTGCATTCTGAATTGCTTCCAACTTACTTGAGTTAGGTTGCAGTAGACCTTGACCTACAATGTGACCCAAGAATTCTACCTTTTCAAAACCCACATGACACTTGGTTGGTCTCGCACTCAGATTTGCCTTTCTCAACCTTTGTAGCAATTCTCTCAACTTTTCCATGTGTTCCTCCCATGATGACGTATGGACCAATATATCATCTATGTAGTTGTCGACCCCTGTTAAACCCCTTAACAACTTCCTCATAATTCTTGAAAATGATGCCCCGCTATTTACTAGTCCAAATGGCATGCGGCAAAATTGGTATAACCCATCATGAGTGATGAAAGCTGTCAATGGTTTAGCATTTTCTGTCAACGGTACTTGCCAATATCCCTTACTGAGATCGATCTTGGTGAAAATATGGTCATTTGCTAACTTTGCAAATATTTCACTTTGATCGGGAGTTGGTTCAGCATCGAACACAGTTACCTGATTTACTCTGCGCATGTCGCTGCAAACTCGATTGGTTCCATCAGGCTTTTTCACGATAACTAACGGCGATGCGTAAGGGCTTTCAGATGGTTCTACATCACCCATAGATATCATTACCTTTATTTCCTCTTTGACTGTTTCACGAAGTGCGTGAGGGATAGGGTAAGGCTTCTGGCGAATAGGAGTTTTATCTGTAAGCTTGATGTCGTGATAACCTAAGTTAGTATTACCTGGAACATCAATGAACACGTCTTGGTAATTACCTAGTAATCGTCTTACCTCATGTTGTTGTTCATCTAACAAGTTACTACACACATTCACATCAGACACAAATTCTTTTGTGCAAGTGCAGGGATCTGTAACAAATTCTCACTAGACTTAAAGTTACTCTGACCTTCGTTCAATTCAGAGTTGTCCTCATCTTCAATGACAGATGTACAGGCTAATTCTAGAAGTCCCGCAGTCACTTGTACCTGTGGCTGGTCTTCTGGTCTCCTGTAATACCGCTTCAAAAGATTGGCATGGAAAGTCTGTACCCTATGACCGAAATCAATTTTATAATCCATAGTACCTACTTTATTGACCATAAACGGACCTTTCCAATGCATGAGGAGCTTATTTCTGTCTGTTGGAAGTAATAGGAGAACCTCGTCACCTATTTCAAATTTCCTACACTTTGCTTTTCTGTCATAGTACATTTTGTACTTACCTTGAGATTTTTGCAATTCTCTCTTTGCTAAATCACAAGTCTTCTCCAATCTGTCTTGCAGGTCTAAGACATATTGATACGTACTCTTTGTTTCATCTTCTTTTATCTCACCTGTCCATAATTCCTTGAGTATACATAGAGGACCTCTTACCTTTCTACCATACAAAAGATCAAATGGTGCGAAACCGGTGCTGGATTGCGGTGTTTCTCTGTAGGCAAACAACAAAGCATTCAAATACCTGTCCCAGTCTTTCGGACGCTCTTCACACATCTTTCGCAGCATGAGTTTCAATGTGCCATTGAAACGTTCACAAAGTCCATTGCAAATTGGATGGTATACTGAAGAGGTCAATTGTTTAATAGAAAGTAACCTACTTATCTCATGCATGAGGTCAGAAGTGAATTGGCTTCCATGGTCGCTCAAGACTTCTTGAGGAAATCCTACTCTTGAATATATATCAAACAATGCCTCAGCTACTGTTTTAGTGTCTATATTGGACAAAGCAACTGCTTCAGGATAACGAGTTGCATAATCAACTACAGTGAGAATATACCTATGTTTACGATCTGAACATGGATAAATAGGTCCTACTAAGTCAATAGCTATTCTTTGAAACGGTGTGTCAATCAACGGCATACTTCCAAGCGGCACCTTGGATACTCGACCTTTCGGTAGAGTGCGCTGACAACGATCGCATGACTGACAAAACCTAGAAATATCACATGTCAAACCTGGCCAAAAGAAATTACTCATTACCTTGTCTGTAGTTTTCTGCGTTCCTTGGTGTCCCCCAAGGATCGATTCGTGTGCCAATTTCATTACCTGGTCACGAAATTGTTTTGGCACAACCACTTGCTGAAACTTCTCACCAAATTGTACCGTCGGAGACTGAAATTCACGGTAGAGAACACCTTTCTGCAGTATAAACTTAGATTTACCACCATTACGTGTTACCTTAACTTCCCCAGATTTCTCCAACTCACGGAATTTATCCAATGTCGTATCGGATTCCTGAGCCCGTTGAAGTTTCTCTGCGGTAACTATCTCAGTCATGGCCTTTGGTACCTTAAGTCCTCTTACAGCCTTTTCTTTTTCTACCTTTTGAGCCCTTGTCTCGACAGCATTACCTAAGTCTGGTATCTCTTGTGAATCATGAACCTTACATAACTTACGTTTCACATCTGGTTTCTGCCAAGTCCTATCTGGTTCAGATGGATCACGTACACCCTCTATGTTTCCTAAAATAAGGTCATAAACTGGATTTGTCATACACAAACATGTGACCTCACCAATATAATATGGTGTATTTACCTGTACAACAGCGACTGGTACTTTTCTTACAGTTCCATCGATAAGCAAGCATGTTTTATACTCACCAGTCAGCTGACTGCTTGATACCAGGCTTCTACGGATAACAGCACTGCTACAACCACTATCTCGTAACACACTAACTACCTTACCATCAACAATACCTTGTTTGACTGGCATCTGTTTTACCCCATGTGTACTGCAAGCGGCACTCATTACTGGTACTTTACGTCCACAGCAATCCAATGTAGCGTAACCATCATCTGTATCAGAATTTGTACATTCTTTAGTTATTACCATACACAAGTTACCAACCTCATCTGCACACTGGTGTTTACAATTGTGATCACAAGTACAACCTACACAAGTATCTTTAGATTTACCTTTGTTATGCTTACCACCGGTCTTAGTCTGTGATTTCTGCTGGTTGTCATCATTCAAGTCTAGTAGTCCTGCTGCTTTCAAAACTCTAGATTTTTGATTGCAGTGTTTTGCAATATGGCCTACCCGATCACAAACGAAGCATTTACGTGGTGATTGATTAGAACTAGAATGATAATTACTACTTGAATTATTGCTACTTGTACTTTGATTCTGAGTAGGATGAGTTGGTGTTTTTTTACCTGAGGACGGTTGCCCTTTCTGGTGTGGCTTACCACTACCTGCAAAACCCCAACCACCTCTAGCTTCAAGAAACTGTGTAGCAATTTCAGTCATTTCTCTCGCAGTCTTGGGTTGACGTTCCGTGATGAACATGGCCATGTCCTTGGTACAAGCTTTTGCAAATTGTTCTTTGAGTAATAAATCAACTAAGCCTGCAAAGTTTTTAGAAGTATGAGATAATTCTACCCACCTTTCTAAGTAGTCATGGATACGAGCCAAGAACTGCTGAGCACTCTCATCTGTTTCGGGTTTAGCCGACCTGAACTTCTCTTTAAACCCTTCCTCACTTAGCTGGTATGTTTTAAGAAGTTCTGGTTTCAATACATCATAATTATTAGCATCAACAGAAGCGAGTCTATTATATGTAGCAACACCTTTACCTTGCAACAAAGCACTAAGATTAATAGCCCAGTCATCTTTCTTCCAGCATTGTGCTGTTGCGTACCGCTCAAAGCGCTGAAGATATGCGTCCATATCATCTTTACCTTCACGGAACTCTGGTAGCCTGGGAGCTGGTGCTTTTGATCGTAATGCATTCAAAAGTTCAGGGTTGTCTTTGTTTCCCTCGAGCTTAAGTTTTTCTAATTTAATTTGCATGTCTAAAACCTCTTTCTCATGATGTTCATGCTCTTTCACTTCATCTCTATTTTGTGCCCTCAAATCTCTCTCTCTCACTCTTTCATCCTGTATAAATGTTTGTAATTCAGTCCCACTTAAACCCAATTGTTTACCAACACTTGCCAACCTTTCTACTTCCATTCTGGAGAATTACACTATTGTCGCACCTAAATTTTGAGCGCAATGCAAAATTTTGTAACAACCAAACAGTGTATTGGAATTTTGGAATAGAATGCAAAGTGATATATAATTGTAGTGGCTGCTCAAACAAACAAAATCAGAATACCCTAAATTACCTGACTTTCACAGCCTATACATGATAATGCATATAATTTGGATTATCGTAACAATTAAATATCTATTCGTCTGGTCGTCGTAGATACATAATCTCTGTTATGGCAACTTCTAAGGATTTCCGGACTGAGCCCCCAAAATGTCAAAGAAGACCTCCGATCCTCTTTATACCACGGTTCACACAAATAATATCCTTAGAACCTACCACACAGTGACTAATAATCAATGGATACTCAGACGGTCACAACAATCAAGATGTTATTTTGAACAAATTATATCATAGATTTATTAAATATTGAAAAAGCAAACAAACAATTGTATACATATAACAAGTACTGCAGTACAAGAAAATTAATGAACGCGAGCCGGCAATCGTAGTCGTGGGCAACCTGTGTTTCCCGTGAAATCAGGATATCAAAATGTTTATTGTTTAGCTCACGGACTTGTAGTTGTCTTGCGTCATGTCTTGCGTCTTGTCTTGCGTCGATGTCTTGATTATATGGCCATTGTTGTTTCTCGTTGTTCTCAGTGTCGTGGAAAATATGTTGTCGCCGTCGATGTCAAAACTCGGAAATATAACTCTCTCCAAAACTCCAAAAACGGCTGTATAAATTACAAGACGGGAACATTCACAAATACCAGTTCGCTTGAACTAAATGTTCACATTTATATGCATTGGCATAATATAATCCACTGACAAATAGTCTGTATATCTACATTATTTACTGTCCATTGTAATGTAAATTTAACCATTTCCTTGATGTATCCACATGGCCCTTTATCATAATAAACGCATTGACAAACTTGAATATTTTCTCAACTCACAAGAGCTCAACCTAATGATGAACAATACCAATATCAGATTGAATAATGTATACTAAATGCTATCAAGTTGATGAACTCTAAAATGAATCGGTTTTGGATATGATGCCAAAATCTTACTAGTTTCAAATACATTATCAACACAACATTAAATTAACCAATACAAGAGTGTTTCATCTCTTGCTTTAAATAACATCACTCTGCCGAAAATTAATAACTAATAATTTCCAGAAACAAAATTTGGTGTATATAATATGATACTGAAATTGACTTAAATTTCACCAAATATTATTTAAAATAATATCTAATCATAATATTATTATACACTCAGAATAAAGATATTTACTTACACGAAAACTCAAATAAAACTGCACCATGTCGTAAGCTGTTAAGTCATCCTTTTTGTCTTCCCTCTTTTTGGTTACAGCACACAATTTACAGCTCCATGCATAACATTCTTGGCGGTTCCAATACAACAGCATATAAGAAGTCCTGAATTGACTTCAACTGAAAAATGCCTAAAATCGCCCTGCGGAATGTATTTCTCTCATGGAAGGTGGCTTGTATATAGGTAGACTCGACTTATAAACTATTTGACATAGTGTACGTTTGGTGACGCATAAACTTTGTCACACAAACGGGCGGGATAGGAGTTACACTGTTTACCATACATGTGTATCCTACCAGGTCTTAATTTCATCTGCACAGAGAAAAACTATCCCCACACAGAAGAAGTCCAGCTAATCTAAATATCAATATAGCTTTTTATGCACCACTGAATCATACCAACAATGCCAGTGTTGTGTTGTGACATAACACTGATCATTGCCTGATCCATTAGAAAATCAATAAGGTTTGTTCCTCATTGGTCAAAAGTATTTCTGGAGGGAAAAACTTATTTTACTCATGACAATAGCTTCGGCACTTATACCTGCGCTTTCCATTATAAATTGGATAATAGTACAGGCACATTGGTATGGATATAACGCCGGCACGTGCGGTGGGTTATTAAGGCCACCTGTGAGGGGTTGGGTCTAGCAAACGTGGAGTACTTGGATTAGGAACATGTATTATTTAAGAGCACATTTGGGCCTATAAGCTCATGGTGTATTAAGGGCACCATGTCACTTACATTAAATTAAGGGCACCTTAGGTACCTGCATTATTTAAAGACATGTTCTTGATATTTATATAAACATTTATAACGCTTTGATATTACTCACCTCTGTCTATTTTGATATGACTAACTGCCCGCTATCTTTGGCACCCGCGTTTAATTTACTTGAATATGATCAAGTAAGGGCACAAGGGTATCTCGATATAACGGCACATACAGTACCTAGATCATGTGATACCCGAAACAATATTAAGGGCACCTGTGGTAACTGGAGTAGGGTACTCTCTAAATGCAAAACGAGTGGAAAGAGTGGCAATTCACTCGAAAAGGAGTGAAGGGAGTGAAACACAGGACAACCCGTTTTAGAGTGGAAAATGTCCACTCAATAAAGTGGAACATTGTCATATAAAATCCCCTTGCACTCCTTTTAGAGTGTTTTTCCACTCAAAAACGTGTCCTGCATTTGACTCCTTGAAAAAGTGGAAAACCACTCTTTTACATTTAGAGAGTAGGGATTAGGCCTATGGGGTACTTGCATTTCAGGTCACATGGGAGGCCTACATCCTGAGGTACCTGGGTATATGGATATTAAAAACACAAAGGGTATAACAGGCCTACCTGGATTAAGGCACATCACATATATCTGGATTATCAAATGCACCTGCGATATTCAGATTTATTGAGGGCCCGTCTGGATTATGTAAAGGACATGTTCTTGATATTGTACCAAATTTTCTTACGCTTTGTTTACTAATCTCCCCGTTATCTTATAGCGGGTTCCGCGCGAAGCGCGGATGCCCGCTAGTCTATACTAATTTTCGGTCCCTCGCCTGATTAGATTTTCCCGTTTTCAGACATGCGCAGAAAGGTTCACAGATGATAATCCGAAATGTTGAATTTCTTTTACTCGGGTAGCTACTGTTCGGACAAAAATTGTGGTTTTCGGAGTGAGTAATGACATATGGTATTCACCCAAACTATTTTCATCAGGGATATAGCTACATTTCTGTATATGCGGCCGTTTGTTATTCTTAAAGATCGCATAGGAACAAGCATTTATACGGGACTATACGTCCGACAAATAAAAATATTTTACGACGTTTTCTAAATGTAAACAAAAACTCTTACCCAGATCTTAAAGTGACACTTTCACATTAGTTACATAGATGAACGCGGAGTTTGCTAACGATAAAGAAACTGGTGGTACTATACCAACCGTTCCTATGTTGGGACCGCGTTTGACATGACGCACGCGATTCGGCGCACACGTAATGACGCAGACAAAGTGTGTACGCGTTTGTGGCGCAAACTGTATATTGTAACTGGACAGGGTGAAAGCAGGCAGTCCGTACAGTTGCTCCGCGGTGCATACCGTACAGTACAATACAAGGTAACGAGAGCAAGACACAAACAAAACATTAATCATAAAGCCAATAGAACAGAATCAAGTGAAGATTTATTTACAAACAATATTTTTGGTATAGTGTATACGGTACTTGTTGTTGTAGTGTATTTTTGTGATATCGACCGTGCTGTATTGTGGGAGTTACTAATTTTCAGCAGCCAGGTACCCTTTTTCAGATCGCTCGCGATCTAAACCCTTTTGGCATTAGTATAACCAATTATTGTCCAGCTAAAACATCTATAACCTTAGTTCAAGAAACTGCAAGCTCTGAGTAATATTTAATTTTAATTTTTCCACATTTGTAAACTATAGGCCCCTATCAAGACACTAAATACAAACGTTTAGCAGATAACGTTAATAGTGAGTTTGCGAAAAACCACATTCACATAAACGCACAAACAAGTATTATATTTTTACTTTAAAATAAAAATAGCTCCTCATGAATAACAATGTATTTTCTGTTTACGTTGATGTGAACGTAATTTTCGCCAACTCACATATTTTAGCACATTTACCTTAGCCCAAATATTTCTCCTCAATCAGTTAATTTCTCTCATTATTCCATACAGTTTCAATAACAGCCTTTTTCCTTGCAAACAAATTGTCCACGTTAAGTCCCAGCAACAATTTATACCCACATTGGTTACACCTGAGGCGTTGTCTTTTTTAAAGACATTTGTTGTTGAGTAACATCTCGACCAGCGAGTAACATCTCGACTAATAACATCTAGTAAACGAGGGAGTGGTAAGTTGGCGAGTTATGAGGTGGTAAGTTAAGGGAGAGTTACAGTTAGACCATTGGGCGAGTTACGTTTAGACCATCTGGCGAGTTACAGTTAGACCATTGGGCGAGTTATTCTACGGCTAGACCATTCGGCGAGTTACGGTTAGACCATACAGCGAGTTATCTTACAGCTAGACCATCGGGCGAGTTACAGTTAGACCATTGGGCGAGTTACAGTTAGACCATTGGGCGAGTTATACTACGGCTAGACCATTGGGCGAGTTATGGTTAGACATATGGGCGAATTACGGTTAGACCATTGATAATCTTCACACAAATAAGTTTCTTTCACCCTTTAAATTAAACCAAAGGCCTACACAGATTTACATATGAATGGGTTGAACAATTTCTACCGAAAAGACTAAATTGTGTTTTGCATTCTTTATTTCAGAATGATATTTTATAAATATTTGTATACAACACGACTGGGCACGTTGGTACCACCGGCGTGGAAGTTTTTCGATGAAAAAATGGACCCACTCCATACAGTCTGGGCAATACATGCTGGAGGTCCCTGGATCAAATCCCGGGGATCGGGGGGGGGATATTTTGGTCGATTTTCCATGTTGAAGAAAAAATTCTGAAAAAAGTAGGGGGTAGAGTTAGGGTTAAAGTATAGTTTTGTTCAAAAGACAAAATGGCCATCTTCAAGACACTGGCGTGATATTTGGTCGATTTTCCATGTTGAAGAAAAAATTCTGAAAAAAGTAGGGGGTAGAGTTAGGGTTAAAGTATAGTTTTGTTCAAAAGACAAAATGGCCATCTTCAAGAAACTGGCGTTTTTGATACGGTTTCTCTAGCTCTTTATTAACGATTTTACATCATCCCCAATTAATCTGTATATTCCTAGCCATAAACCATAATTAACCTTCAGTCGTAGTCGTATTTTTTTAAACTCTAAAATGCAATGTTCACTTGCATTAACTTATATTTTTTACATCATCCCCAATTAATCTGTATATTCCTAGCTCTATAAATTCTTACTCAAAAATATAAATCAAACCTCAAATTTGAAAAATTGTGAAAGTAAGTATCTAACTCGCAAATTTGAGAAACTCACAACTTGCATCTTTTAACTCGCAAAATTAAACTCACAATATTCAACTCGCACATTTTAATAAAAAAAATAAGGCAGTTACAAAATGCTTCTACCATAACTCGCCTAATGGTCTATCCGTAACTCGCCTAATGGTCTATCTGTAACTCGCCCAATGGTCTATCTGTAGGATAACTCGCCCGATGGTCTATCTGTAACTCGCCCAATGGTCTATCTGTAACTCGCTCAATGGTCTATCTGTAGGATAACTCTCCCAATGGTCTAACCGTAACTCGCCCAATGGTCTAACCGTAATTCGCCCAATGGTCTAACCGTAACTCGCCCAATGGTCTAGCCGTAACTCACCTATAACTCACCGCCACTTAACTCGCCGTTTATCCACCCTAAGGCAAATATCATACCATAATCAAACACGTATTCCAAAAATAGTTCAAGGGTGTCAACTGAAAGGGTCAATGCCATGTGTTAAGATAGAAAAGAGTTATGGCTACGTCGGCATGATAACAAAATATAAATCGAAAGTTCCCCCTGTATTATGTAGGAGCATACCGTAAAAATGCCTATTAAACTATTGAGTCTAAAGGCCCTGTCACACCATAGCGTATGGCCTGAACGTGGCCTGAACGTATGCCGACGTATTCAAAAAATAGCTCGAAAATTGTCAGAGTCCGAGAACGTCCAAGAACGTCCAACTTCCCAACGAATTGCGTCAACATCGGTAATGGAATGGACGTATCCATAGCGTATTAAACGCATACATAGCGTATGACTAACGTATTGATAGGGTATCACTAACTTATAACAAACTTATGACAGCGTATCACAGTGTATGCGATCGTCGAGCGTATGACCAACGTATTCGTAGCGTATGTCTGCCGTGCTCGACGTATCCTCAGCGTATCCTCGGCGTACAACGAACACGTGACTTATGCCGTTGCAGAAATTGAGTTTCGTACACGGCGGGACAAGTGTTGCCAGTTCAAGTAAACGCAGCCTAGATGATAACTATTAAAATATCTAGAAGGGTAAATCTATATGTCCAACCTACAACTTAAGACGATTAACGTACCTCTAACGTATGTCAGCGTATGTCTAACGTATGTCAGCGTTTGTAAACGTATGTCAAACGTACCACGAACCTATCGGGAACTTATGCAGAACGTAAGTTAAGCACACGTTGAGTACGTCGAGAAATTTTGAACATGCTCAATAATTTTTCGCGGGCTCGACGTGTTCCAAATTTTCACAACGTATCACAGCGTGCTCTTTACGTATACGACGTATCCCAAACTTACCCCTAACTTGTATCAGCGTACACCAACGTACGCCAACGTACGCCAACGTATTTTTCGATATTTCGCATACGTTGTTATACGTTCAGGCGATACGCCATGGTGTGACAGGGCTATCGTACAGCTAGCGCGCCTTCGGCGTTTTGGGAACTTATGGAGGGTTTGAGTATATAAATGGGTCCCTTGAGTATCTCATCCTCATTTCTTCATGGTCTGTCTTGGCCGCCTTGTTTTTTCCTCCTCCTCGGCCTCGGCCCCTGGTTGCTTGCTTCTTCTTGGGAGGCATGTTAACTGCTTGATGACATCGGCGGGAATGATGTAATGTGAGATCGGCGCGGTATTTATACGTGCTACAGCGGCATAATAAGCCACGTGTTCGTAGTACGTCGAGGATACGCTGACGATACGTCGAACACGGCAGACATACGCTACGAATACGTTAAGTATATGTTAAGCATACGTTAGTCATACGCTCGCATACGCTGTGATACGCTGTCATAAGTATGCTATAAGTTAGTGATACGCTATCAATACGTTAGTCATACGCTATGTATACGTTCAATACGCTATGGATACGCTTAAGGATACGTGACAGGGCCTTACACGATCGCCCGGCATAAGGTGAATACGTGAGAATACGTCGAAACTCGTTGGAAATACGTCAGGCATACGTTAGACATACGGCACATATACGTTATCAACTCGTTATCACTACGTTGGCTGTACGTTTCCCCCAGCCTACGTTCATCAACGTATACCAACTTACGAGTAACGTACGAGTAACGTACCACTAACGTATGTCAGCGTATGTCAACGTATATTTAACGTACCACAAACTTACCGGGAACTTATGCAGAACGTATTAAGCACACGTTGATTACGTCGAGAAATTTTGAGCATGCTCAATATTTTTTCGTGGTCCAAATTGTCACAGCGTATCACAGCGTGCTCTTAACGTAAACGACGTATCCCCAACGTACCCCTAACTTGTATCAGCGTACGCCAACGTACACCAACGTATTTTTCGATATTTCGCATACGTTGGCATACGTTGAGGCGATACGTTATGGTGTGACAGGGCCTTAACGAATAACAATTTCCACGCGGCAGGCGCGCCATACGGTTATGTTATTTTGCAGTATTCAGCCATGTCGGACGACGGCATATCGGTCAGAAACGTCTAGGTATCAATGTTGTTTACGGTAAATAATATCGCGTCCGTTTAGGTGTAAAGGGCATTGTCACCGAAAGGCAAATATCATACCATAATCAAACACGTATTCCAAAAATAGTTCAAGGGTGTCAACTGGAAGGGTCAATGCCATGTGTTAAGATAGAAAAGAGTTATGGCTACGTCGGCATGATAACAAAATATAAATCGAAAGTTCCCCCTGTAATGTAGGAGCATACCGTAAAAATGCCTATTAAACGGTTGAGTCTAACGAAAGTCTTAACAATTTCCACGCGGCAGGCGTCCGCAGACGACATTCCAAAACTTCACAAAATGTTTCAGAAAATGTTAAAATTATTGAATTTCATTACCATATTATTTGGAATCACCGTGAGAAATGTATTGGCGTTTGGGAAAGGTTTCTGAAAAAAATATATTTTGTAAATGGTAAAACCAATAGCCGTGTAGAAAGTGTTAAAACACAGCAGTAATAAATATTGTCAATAAAATAATGAGACTTGATGGGCCTGATCACTAACTACAACTAACAAGCCCATCTTCATTAGTTCGGAACTCATTATTTTAATGACAAAATTGACTACACGCTTAGAAATGAGTGTCAAATTTTGCCGGGTACAAAAGAAATGTGTAGTTTTTAACCCAATATTGTGCTAAACATCGATTTCGTAAAATAACTTCCAAATACGGGACAGCCAAGAACCCCTGAAGTACCCTTTTTTCTATAGGATCATATACTAGGGTCAATAACTTGGTATTGTGTTGGTGCAGGGGAGTGCTTAATGTGCATACATTGGTGTGCACTCAAGCTGATCTCATAGCAACCATTTTGATGTCCTGAGCTCAGCGTACCATATTCTGGTCCGGTAAAGCGAGCAAAACACTGCTTGTTGTGTTCGTATTAAATGCGGCACCATACGGTTATGTTATTTGCAGTATTCAGCCATGTCGGACGACGGCATATCGGTCAGAAACGTCTAGTGCAGGTAAATGACTTAAGGACCTTATCTCGGCTTTTTGTAGGTAAAATGTGATATGATTTATTTATTTATAGTCCTGTAGAATAAAACAATAGTCTTATGGGAGTGAAGAAATTACAGATCTGGTCTGAGATCTAGGCCATATTTCCTATACCTTGCGTATACATGTATAATAATCTTACAAGCTCATTATCTACGCAAGTAGTACAGGACTATTACAGCTACTTACTATAACATGTATAAACATATCGCAATTTCCAAATCCGGGATTAAGTCTTCAAGGCCTGCCTCCAGCAAGAAAGCTTTGACCGTTGTCACCCGCCATAGCTTAAATGTGCATAATGTAGTGTAAAGTGTTACACAACAAAAGGGTAAAATTGCTTACACAGCATTATTGGGTAAAGGAAATTTACCCAATTTATGTGTACCAAAATGACACAAGTGTTGGGTAAAACCTCTACACAACCCATAAGTGTTACACATAATTGGGTCAAAATAGGGAACATAGTCGTTTTTGGGGTAAACATTTACCCAACGATATTGTGTCAAAGTTTTAAACTTTGTTGGGTAAAATTTAGCTATTTGATTGGTAAAACGTTCACTATGTGTTGTGTAAGACTCTACACAACCACTGTTGTGTACATTTTTACCCAACAAACAACCATGTTCCCTTTTTACCATCGTGAAGTGTAGTATTTTACCCAACATTGCTTATTTTTTTCTAAGAGTGTACTGCTGTGTTTTGAGACTTTCGTCCGACTCAACAGGCAAATTTTACGGTGAGCTTTTACCTTATTGGGTGGAACTTTTGATTTAATTTTATTATCATGCCGACGTAGCCGCAACTTTTTTTACAATGGCATATAATATAATATGAATATCAACAGGCTGCCGCACGCTAGGCATACGCTAGACGTTCGTTTGGCATAAGTTTTATTCGTTAGCGGTTCGTATAAGGGGTACGCAATGGTGCGCTGGGGTCTAGATTTCTTTTTTAACATGTTCAAAATTTTGAGCGGGTGATAACGTAGTGATCAATACGCTATGTATACGTTGAGCATTCGGTATGTGAACGTTTCGCACGTTGGGTGTAGGTTGCTTGTTTTGGACACATACCCGTGTTATAAATATTCAGTCAATCTTCACGTGTAATAACTCAAATTAAAGAGCAGAAATATCTTTACAACGAGTTAAGAGTGTACTTATTAACCTGGTCAGTTACTTTTTTGAGAACTGCAGATTTGTTTATTGATATTTGCAGTCTGTAAGAAGCATGAATCAATAAGTATAATTCAACTAGGGTACCTAAATATAAATTTTAGGGGGCGAGTGCGGCCCCCTTTAATTACTCACTTATTCCAAATAAAATTAACAAATATTTGATAGTTAGTCTCATTCACCGTGTACGATTTTAATAAGGTCAAACCTTTCTATCGTACACAGAAGACACAGTTCAGAATTCCTACGCTTAGTTGACAGGTGAATGACGATGATTCATATGACCCGTACATGTAGATTCTGACGCGTATCTGACGACACGGTCGATTCTGACCCGTAGACAAAAAAAATGGTAGATCATCTGACAACACAGTTATATGTACGACGAGACAAAGTGTCTGATCCTCTAGTAGGCCATACCATAGTCTGGCATATCCACCTGATACCTCAGCGTTCGGGATTAAGGACAAAGTGTACTTTAGGTCCCAGATACTGCTATACCGGTATCGTTCAATACTATAGATGAGGTGACCGTTGTTTACATCCAATGTTTATCAACAAACGCAATGGTCGAAGGGACTGGACTGTCGATACACGCTTGAGGGAACACCATATGACCACAACACTGTCCGCTATGCCGTATTGCCCTTTATAATGCTTTGGCGCGAGTTTTAAAAGCACGGGTCCTAAACAAAACAGGATGCGTGCGCAAACTGCCGGGCAAAGAACAATGGCAACTAGCCACGTTTTGCCCGGTGTGACGTCACCTGTCACCCCATCTATAGAACATAGATTTTACAGTTCCAGTATCGGTCGATAACACCAAATTGTGTGAGCGACACTGGAACGTTGTTATGTTCCGGTATCGAGCGATACTGGTACACCAGCTACCGGCAGTGATTTGTCCCAGTATTGACACTGGTACATAAACGTGTTCCAGTATCGCCCGATACTGGAACATTTTATATGTGCCAGTATCTTCCGATACTCTGTAGCAGTATCGACCGATTGGGAGTTCCAGTATCGAACGATACTACAGTGCAATAGAGCATAAATTACCAAATATTGAATTATAAATATAGTGCCTCCTGAGTGTTGTACAACCATGGAAATTTCAATCTTAAGTATTTGTATCATATATAATCAAAATAGCTTTGTTTTAACTTTCTCTGTGTTGTCTTTGTATGATTATCAGCATTGTTACATTTCTTATTAAACCTGATTTCGGATTGGTCAATACTTGATTATCCATACACGCTAATCCAACCAGCTATTGGCTACTTGCTTTTATGGCCTTGACTATTTAGACTATTTAGACTACAGGCCTTTATGGTGGTACCTGTATACAGGGTGAATCAAAAAGAATTGTGCACGTTTTGAAACCATAGAATTATTGTTGTCTGTATAAAGCGTTGTTAATCTTGTTTATCCTCCCCAAAAATGAAAGTAATCGCCTAAAATATAAGCAAACTGTGACACGTTTTGTAAACTGTCCGCATTGTTCGCCATTCCAATGGGACTTGAAATCTTAAATCCCATTGGAATGGCGAAAAACGCGGTCAGTTTACGAAACTTGCCACAGTTTGCTTATTGTTCAGTCGATTATTTTCATTTTTTGAGGAGGATAAACTAGATTAACAACGCTTTATACAAACAATAAATATTCCATGGTTCAATGCATACATCAAGGTCAAATGGCCGTTTCAAATCGTGCACAATTCTTTTTAATTCACCCTGTATACAGGCTTGCAATGCATGTCAGCACACAGGCACCTAAAGTAACATATACTATTATGCTTAAAACCCTTGACTGCACACTACATTACAAGTTTCTTGTACATGTAGCGCGGATTTCAAAACATTGGTCCCTTAGCGTGAGCATGTCCTTGAAGATTGCTTCTATTGTTTGCGTGCATGGCTGGACAAATATTAATAGACTGTTGCCAAGTCTTTGAAAGAAGACCTTCTTAGATGATTACAGTAGAATCACTCAAATGTCTTATCCTTTCTTTCAAGACATTGCCAACTCACATTTCATATGATCTTGTAAATGAAGCATTAGTGATAGCAACAAGTATTATTCCTTTAGTTTGTAATGAATACACGTTATGTCTATAGCTATTTTCGTCAAAGAAGGCAACAAGAATGAGTTACACAAATAGTTTATTTCAGTCTTAACTGCATCTTCACGTGTTATAGAAGTATTGAGAGTAAGGAAGATGAACGCTACCACGTTATGCTACAATTATCTCGGGAAATAAAGACAGCCGGTTCGAAGACAATGAGCACTTTACGTTACAATGCCGTACATTATCAAATCCCAGATATGCCGATGACACCAACAGCAAGAACACCAGCTAATTACATAGGCTTATGTTCAATTTCTGGAACCTTTTTTATAAACAATCTCCACAAATTAAAGTTTTTATCAAGATTGTGTGTAGATTTTCAAAATTCGTGAATTTTAAGTGGTGTCTTGGGCGCTTTATAGGCAGCCATTTTGTTTTTGACTTTTTGATGGTATTGATATCGATAGAATGGGAGTACTTGGCATACAGTACATTTGTACACCACCTCTTATGGTCTTAATATGAATACGGTATGTGATAAGTATATCTCTAAAAATAAATATATCAGTCGTACTGTGGCATTTTAGGTGTTTTTGGGCTACTTTGAGGGATTTTTGAGTGCTGGGGGGGGGGGGGCACATTTTGTCATACTTATTAGTTTGGACCTTTTTGGAGGCACTGAAATATAATAATTTCATTTTCCAGACCAGAAGTGGATCTCCCGGGGTCGGGTGGGGGGGGGGGGGGGGGGGGGGGGAGAGTACCCCCCTGACGGTTTATGTTAAATATCATATATATCTTGAAAAACTCCTTATCCTTGGTGAATATGTCAAATATGTTAACGTGAGTGTAAGTATTTTGCGTAAGTATACGCCAGTCAGTCAATAATGAGTTGTAGCCTAAGTCCACTATTGACTTACGATGGGAACTTCCTTGTTCCTGGCTGAATAATTGACTCTCTAAGAAAATGTTATCAGAATAGATTAAAGAAAAAGGTGAATCTAACTATAGTTTTGGATAAGTAGGTTCATTATTTTGCCCTAGCTAAGACGCACGAATTTCTTTGTCTCTGAATGGAACAGGGTTCAAAAGTGTTAACATTTATTCCCTAATCATTTCATGCTAGAACCCCCCCCCCCCCATCCCCTACTGGGGAGAAGACAGATTGCGTCGGAAATACCATTTTTGCCTATAGAAACTCGTTTGTTACGCCTATATTTCAAAATCAAATTCCAATCCAGAGTCTGCCATCCGTTCTTTGTAGACTGTGTCAAATAGTTCGTTGAGATCGCCCGTTATCTTGTCCTTCCAATTGCCAACCTTCCCTGCAACGAACGCAAGTACAACAAATCAGTATTAGGCATTGTGCAATAGGTCTCTTCGACTGGCATTCATACTCGAGTTGTCGTTCTCGAAAAATCGAATTGAGCCACTAAGCGATACTGATCGCAAAATAACCTTTAATCAAATGCTGCCCACAAAAAAGAAACGAATTCACCCAATTGTAACGGCCGGTATTGTACTCGTAGTTATAGGAGGAAGGATCGGTGGCCCATAAATATATCTTTAACCACTAGTTGACGTAATGTGGCTACCAAACGGCTCTTGACATACACTTGTTACATATTGTAGGGTTTCATTGTAGCGCGATATAACCGTTGGTCGAGAATTAAGCTGTCAATTGTAACTAGTGTGTTTAGAGAGAAATCGTGATAACATCACAATATCTATATGCGATTGGATAACCTTGAGTAGGCCTCTCAGTTCATAGCTTTATGATCAGGATAAACATTTTCATTTCGAAGGCTTTCTCTCTAATTGCGCTAAATTCAAATATCTCGTCATGCTCGTGTCTTCTCAAAATGAGCATGAAACTAGCGACACGAATGATTTGAATTTCGCGCAGTTAGAGAGAAAGCCTTGGTAATGAAAATAGTTCTACCGTTTTCACTTTTAGAGCTTTGATAATATCATGCACACATAAAATGTGTTCTCGTGCATATTCACGACGTAACAATCAGTGCCCAATTTTATTATTTGATTGACATAAATGTTAGTGTTACTGTTGAAGCTGTAAGACCTACCTTTGTTAAGAAACTTGAGAATTTCGAACGCCCGGGTGTGCTTTATTCCTTCAGGGTCCTCTTCCTCATATTTGTCGTAACTCTTCTTCATTTCTTTCATCGAAGATAAAACGGCAATTTTCTCTGCCATTTCGTCAGTGACTGGACGCTCTAGAAATGTGGCAATTGTCTTCACTTGACTCACCAGATCCTGAAATGTATAGTTTGTTTTGTCAAGTTCAGAGAAACATGCGCTGGTAGACTTACATTTCCATTTTCTTTTCGCCGATAATCGATGGGCTTCATCAAAAATGGCAGACTGATGATCCGGTGGGATTCAACAAATCTTCAGAAGTGGAACATGCATAGATGTGACGGGGATTCAAGACCTTCTCGTCACAGTTCAAAATCAAAATAGACTCTCAGATCCACACTGCAAAAAAAGTGTTTATTAATTAAACACTTTTCTAAACATATTTTGCCATCCCTTTGTAAACACGTTTTAGTATTTAGCATTATACCTATTAGAGTTAGTAATGGACAGTGAGCAGCAATTAAACATTGATGTTTAGGAATGTGATACGAAATGTTTAGCTTATAATAAACATGTTAAACGCGATTACAAAGTGATAGCAATAATGGGCCGTATTCTCGTACTAAACACGGTTTTAGCTTAAAATCGTGTCTAACTAAACGCGTGTTTAACTAAAACGCGCGTTTATCTTTTAAACAACGTGTTTAACTAAACACGGTTTTAAACTCGGCGAATCTCGTTCCCAGGGTGGTTGTGCGTTACTGTATAGTATGTATACAGGTATTTATTGTTGTTGTGGCCCTGATAGGTTACAATAGATATCGACTGAATACCTCAAACGCACGTGTATTTTTAATACTACACAATATGCTCGGCAGCTTACAGCGGGTACGGTTGAGTAATCATTCAAGGCATACAGTTCGTGTATTTGTTTAGTTAAACGCGCCTTAAACTACCCCCATACCCATGTTTAAAGTTAGACACTTTTCAGTGAGTTAGACGCGTGTTTAAGTAAAACAAATGTACGAGAATCGCGTTTAGTTAAACGCTGTGTCTAAAGTCAACGTTAGACGCGTGTTTAGCTTAAAACCGTGTTTAACTACGTACGAGAATACGGGCCAAAGTGTTTAGAAAAGTGTTTAATTGATAAACACTGTTTTCACAGTGCATTTAGCCTAACGATCGCACTCTCTCTTAAATTGATGCGTCGTCCTATGATTAACCCTAGCCACGTCTGTTTCCGATTCTATCTTATGAACAGTAGCCTTTTCAATTCATTAATACCAGCCCGGATGAAGATGTTTCTTTAATATTAAATGGCTTTGAGTGTGATACAAGAATATATTGCACGAGATGGAAAATATTTCCCCAGTCGAAGACGAGTGCAATATTTTTCTAGCGAGTGCAATATATTCTTGTATCACACGAAAATAAGACATTCAATATTGTAATTATTATTTATAACTGACTGTTTTGATAAAAAATAAATAAATTAGCCCAAACTTGATGAAAATTGAACGCCGATCTTAAACGCCGATGTGTGCGCATCATCTGTGCATATATACTCCCGCGCACATCTTCTGCGCCGTACAATATCTTTTGAAAATTGGTGTCGCAGCCGGGAACTTAGTGCACAATATGCAATATGCAGTTTTATTGTACCGTTTGGGAGGCCCATATAAGAAAATAATAACTGATTTTATGTATGACTTGGTGTAGATTCATCAGGACTGTTCATACACACAGAAAAATCGCGACCTCGATATGTAAAAAAATAATATGTATAACGATGTTGTGTATATTTTCGACGAGTTTCTACACAACTTCGGTAGAATTGTTGTCCAACCAGTTTACCAGTTGGCATGTAGATATTAAAAATACACAATTAAACGCAAAGCGGAAATGTTACATAGTTTGTGTATTTTTTTACATATTAAAAAGGTAAAAGTGTCGAATTACATTCTTATAATGTACAAATCTTTCAAAAATACCACTTTGCGATGTAATTTTGCGCGCAAGATCGATCACACTTGAGCAAAATGGCGGACATGGCGGAGGCAGAAGAGCTGAAGCCCAAGTGGATAGAATTAATGAAGGCTTGGGGCCTCCAGTCTTTTGTTGAAGCATTCAAAGGTGAGTACCGGAGTTCTACGTCTTATTACTTGATTTTTTGTTTATATTTGGCTATTTGTAAGGAAGTGCACATGCATGTATGATGTAATGTAATACGGCTCGGACCTGGGGAAGCTTCTATGGTTACGCTATCCGTGCATGTATACTGCACTGCACTCCCGGGACTCATTGCGTGATTGCGGCACTGCATTCAGCCATTCAGCATATCAATGTACTATGGTCAGGGGCGTCGATACCTAATATTCATGTATTTAATTTTTAAATTATACCTAATAATCACGTATTTAACTTTTAAATTATACCTAATAATCATGTATTTAACTTTTAAATTATACCTAATATTCATGTATACCTAATATTCATGTATTTAATTTTTAAATTATACCTAATAATCACGTATTTAACTTTTAAATTATACCTAATAATCATGTATTTAACTTTTAAATTATACCTAATATTCATGTATTTAATTTTTAAATTATACCTAATAATCATGTATTTAACTTTTAAATTATACCTAATAATCATGTATTTAACTTACCTAACTGGTGAGGTAAAAGAACTACATAAAAAATTATGTTATTATTTTACCTAATATTTATGTATTTTACTTACCTAACTGCTAGGTATATTTTACATAATTACAAATTCGGTAGAATATACCTATTTGTTCGAGAGTTCGTATTGCACCTAACGTTATGTATTTTTTTTACATAACTTACGTTTTTTTTTTCTGTGTGTATAAATAGTAGGAAGGGTGATTATCTTCTGACAAATCCATGGTGTAAAGTATAATTTAATAAGCTTATACTTACAATTTACGCGTAACGTTTCATGCTCACTGAGCACTTCATTTCATGTATGCATATTTTATGCATAAAATATGCAAAGTTAAGTTTGTGGATAGATGAGATGAGCTATGATGATGTGACTTGGTACATGGATAGTACACTTGAAGAGCTTCAAACGTACGTTGGCTTTTGTCTAATTTCCATTTGCATAATTTATTAGGGCCACTAATTAAAATGTACCAAGTCACATCCTCAAAGCTCTTCTCATCTATCCACAAACTTTACTTTGCATATTTTATGCATAAATAATTAGACATTATGGACTTGTCCAATTTATTGTAGGGATGATGATTTACAGAAAGTACCTGGCAACTGGAATTGGAAAAAATAAATGCCCCTTTGACCTAACATATCTCCGCAACCGAATGTCCGATTGAAATTTAAAAAAATCAGTTCCAGGATCGTCAGATCAACGGCTAAAACATATTTGATTTTAAAGGAAATCGAAATTTGTTGACTAGGCCAAACTAGGCCTACAAAGCTTACAAGCACACGCTAAAATATTACCAATGATTTGATAATTTGATACCCCGAGGATCATATTATATTTCATTTTATTTTTGGTTTTAGCAACATTAATTGTAGAAAAGCAAGCATCCCCTGGACCAGTTATTGGGCACAGATTTGTATGAACCACCCAATCTATCTCACGATTAGGGAACAAATTTGATCTTCCATGGGGGTGTCGGAACTGTCAAGGTATCTTATATCTGACACCCATGTCAGGGGTCTGTTAAAAGCTGCACGCGAGATTTATAGACAGTTTACCTTTTGTAAGTCTTCGTACTTCAGGAACAGGAAGTTGTCGTCATTTTGACGTTTAATATAGCCTTTTACGTGTTCAAACCATCCGCCAAACGGTACTGTATAGAATGGGAAAGCATTTGATATTCATACGTGTGGTATTAAAATACATAATACACGGTATACAATGTACGTTTTTGTCATAAATTGTATATCACAAATCCAATATATAGCAAGTTTTGCATAAGACACCACGCCTGAAGATAATTACTTTGCCTTTACCACGTTTGCGACATATTGGGGCAGCAGCTTTAGGGACGAATTTTCACAGAACAGCCGCTAGTGATATGTCGATATGGCTACATTATGTACGAGCTTATACTTCGGCCGCAGCACCATTGCAGTAAAGAGGTTATATCTTACAAATGAGGGAGGTATCAATGTAAATCTGGTTATTGGCACGTGTGCATAACATCGCAAGCAGGAATTTTTAATTATTGTTACGAAAAATTAGGAAATTTGAGTTATTAGAAAACTGCATTCCATACTTGTGTACCCCTGTATTTGACTCACCTTTGTCAGACAAAAGCATGTATTTGACGTAATTGTCAAAGTCTTGAAGTTCTGGAGGAAAAAGCGGCAAAGCAAATGAAGCAGTAGAACACATCACATCCTTAGGATTTCTAGCCAAATATATCATCTGGAACGGAATTAATCAAGAAAATATGTCACTTCGATATTTCCCTCGTAGATTGATTAAGGTTAAGATTGCACACCAGTAAATGAGTGTAGTCCTTGCCGACGACAATCGGATTTCTCTCTATTTTAGAATCCTGTGGTCCAATCCTAATCATAAGTAATCAGGAAATATACTTATTGCCCCCAGATGATTAAAGTTGGAATCTAATCCTGATTTTAGGACTACTAATTACCATCTATTACCGCAGTGCAAAAAGAGATCTATTTCGTAGGTTTTTGGGTGATTGTGATTGTTCATGTTCTGTCACTTTTTACAGGGGCGGAGCCAGAGGTTGAGTTTACCGGGGGGCTGAAAAGAAGAAGAAAAAATCTTGAATTTTGTGGTTGTCGACTATCCAATGCGGTGCGCAGCACCGCCTTCCGAGCTATGCTCGGACAGGGGGGTGTCTAAGGAGGTATGTGCCCCCCTCAGAACTAGATTTGTTTTCAATTTTTGTCCAAAATCGGGGGCTTATTTCTCGGAACTGTCAGGGTTTCCCTATATAAATGTTGCACTTCAATGATCACAAATATCATGAACTTGAAGAGAATGTAAAGTTGAAAAATCCAGTCGCTTTATATGTAAAAGCATAGGTAACCTATTTAGCGGCGCGAAATCATTATACTTAAAAGCGAAGCAATGTGTCACTTACATAATATAGTAGTTTTCCCTTTTCTGGTTGTACTTGCAATACAAAATACACAACTTAGACAGTCTTCCCGTATCACGTAAAATAAAATCATACTGTGTCAAATCTTCATCATACTATATGTATTTTATTGAATATTCGTTAATGAAATTCGTACGGCAGCAAATTACCTTTGAAATGATTGTTTATCAATCATGTAAAATATGTTGAGGCCAAGGGGATATACGTGTTCTACAAGCCCATATTTTGTTTTGAATTTGAGTTTTGCTTTATTTTCTTCTTCTTTTGTGGTCACATTAAAAAACAATGTTTTGGAAATTTTGAGATTTGACAAAAAAGTTCGACATTTTGAGATTTGAAGAAAAAACCCTTCCGACTAACTGACCTACATATGAGGGGCAAACATCCGTAGACCTTCAGTTTTGATTATTTTCTTTCATGCTAGATAGACACCTTAAGCATTTGAACAACACCTAGATTTAACTAGTCTTTGTCAAAGACTCGGTTCTTGGTCACTGAAACAAAGAGAGCGCGAAGCACGACCATCGAGCGCTGAATGCGTGAGTTGCCCCCGAATGCAAAAGACGTCGAGCGCAGCAGTGAGTCTAAGGACGTTCCTAGTGGTACAACTACAGTCATCACAATAAGTAACTGACCAGGTTATAAATGTGCTGATAGCTCTAAAAGTATAACTTCTACATAAACATATTAAATTATAAACATGTTGAGAAAGTTCTCTTCTTGAATTTGAAATATTACACGCTAAGAATGGCTGATTATTAAGGAAGTTACAATCCCAAATGTACTGTCAAGTCTGATTTTCATTTTCACATTTTCATTTTCAACACGGGGACTCAGACCGGCAAATTATTGATTACTGGTAGTGGTAGTGCCAATTCACCCGTCGATGGCCTGGTTGATGATAGTCGGCCGGTGGCATTGTTACGGTTGATCAATACGGCACACACGCTTTACCTGTCGTACTCTCCCCGTGTTGAAAAGAAAATGTTAAAATGAAAATCAGACTTGCCCTAACGTTTAGGATCGTAACTTCCTCATTAATCAACCATTCTTAGCGTGTAATATCTCAAATTCAAGAAGAGAAAATCTTCAACAACTTTATAATAAAATATGTTTATGTAGGAGGTATACTTTTAGAGTTATCAGCATGCTTATTACCTGGTCAGATATGGATGACACTGCTACACGGACAAGGATTTAACCAATATCTTAGAGATCTGCGAAGACGATCCTATAGATGGTGTGACCGGTGACGTAGTGCCCGGCGGTTTGCGTGCGCACCTACAGGGAACGGTGCTTTAATTCACACTTGATTGATCATTACTTACCATGCTTACGGTGTAATAGTGCAGCAGTTATGGTACGCATCCCTAAGCACAATGAGACGACCAGGCACTAAATCTGGTTGCCCGGCGGTTTGCGTGCGCACCATAAGGGCATGTGCTTTTAAAATTGGCGCTCAATGATGTGTGTTTTGCTTTCATATAGTATGATGTATGCAGTAGTCATGGACTAGTACCCCTAGCATGTCTTTAGACCAGGCGCTAATCAATATGTAAACACTACTGATGTAAACAACGGTCACCTCATCTATTGCACCATACATTAATACTTCGGACTCCCAATGGAGACTTATTGATTCCACAATTTTTTCCTGTTTTTTCACATCAAATCCCTCCTAATTTTCCAAACACAAGCAAATCGTTGTATAACATTCGTTGAAAAACGTGTGGGGGGGGGGGGGGATTGGTCGAAGAGGAAACGCTTTTTGGTTAAGGAAATAGTGGATTGAGCGACGGGGTGTCTAATAAGATTTTGAAATAGTTGCAGATCCTTATAAAACATAAACCTACACCTACACACGGTCAGTTCACGAAATCGATTATTTTGTTTCAATTACATTTGCCTTTTACCTTTACTTTCTTCTTCAAAGCATCTGGTGGAAAGATTTCAGTGCACATATGTGTACATATAACTCTTGGAGAGCTCCAACCGTCCATGATCTTATATCTCGGTGTTGCTGCTTTAATGGCTTCTAAATCCATTGGATGTGCCATAGTGATCTCAGGGCCTATTACCATATGACTTCTTTCGATCTTTGTCACATCTCCGCCATTGATAATAAGATTAACAATCTCAAGTATCCAATGCGTACCTTTAATACAAACATAATTTAGCACAAACCATTAAAGCAACTCTATGCTAGCTGAACATATTCCCCGCTTTCTCGGTCTCATCGCTTCACCATGGAAGGATATATATGTGCTTGAAAAACCTATTTTCCCGTAGAGTCACCTTTGTGGCGTACCACTCATTAATGGCTGGGACTCCCATGCGGGCGGCCCGATATCGATTCTGGCGGACCCAGTTTCCACCCTTATAATATTAATTATATATAGTTCGCCGTCTGCTCGTTCGTAGTAGTTTCATTCTCAAATCAACTACGGGAATTAGGGTTGGATAATAAATCACATTTTCGTATTTTAACCCCTCCTCAGCATTAACACAGCAACTATTTTGGTAGCCCCCGCTTGTCCCTGGGTGTTAGTACTACTGATTGATTTATTGGTAGACACCAGTGCAGTCATTTTCAGAGCCTTCACTTACATTTAAGGTTTAATGGAAATAAGCGTACTTTAGGTCCCAGATTCTGGACTGTACATCGTTCGATACTGGAACACCCAGTATCGTTCGATATTGGTACAAAGTCAGTGTACTAGTATCGGACGATACTAAAGGGTTCAACAAAAGAAAGTATACCACTTTGTTTATGTCATTTTGAGTAACTTTCAATTTGTTTTTGACCAAACAGGCTAGATAGGCATTTAGATGAATCTTTTAGGCATAATTTGATACCAAATTTGCCCCCTAACAACAAAGATAAACCATGATTAGCACCATTTAAAGGAAAATATCCCATTTTCAAAAGTCGCATTTCCAATACACAGCACGAGAAGATTTGGTTAATCTGTCCATGTTCTCCCCATCCATTAACATTCCTTTACATTCAAATCCTTCACCCATGCATCAGTTTACATTTGAATTAGCCCGCGCATTGAGGGATATGCGCGGTGATCAGTACGGGATAAATACGGCATATGTGTGTGTTAATAATTGGCCCTTTCTTCTCGTGCTGTGTATTGGAAATGCGACTTTTGAAAATGGGATATTTTCCTTTAAATGGTGCTAATCATGGTTTATCTTTGTTGTTAGGGGGCAAATTTGGTATCAAATTATGCCTAAAAGATTCATCTAAATGCCTATCTAGCCTGTTTGGACAAAAAAAAATTGAAAGTTACTCAAAATGACATAAACAAAGTGGTATACTTTCTTTTGTTGAACCCTTTAGTATCGACCGATACTGGAACAGTAAAATCGTACCAGTAACGAGCGATCTGGCAACTTTTATTTTCCAGTATTGAACGTTACGGTATACCAGTATCTGCGACCTAAAATACACTTTTCCAACAGATTATCGGATAATGACGGCGCTGCTGCTGCTGCTGCTCAGCCCAGTTCACCACTCGAATTTGCAACTAAAATTGACGGATCTTTATCAAGGATACTATTAATTTTGGGATGGAAAACTTTTATACTGCGCATACGTGAACAACAGGTCGCGTTTTCCGATTAATTGACACCATTAATATAACAGCGCCACTCTATGATATCACACAGAACATGCAGAATAAATTATCGCGTCAACGAAAATGAATTGATGTAAACTTGCATTTAGTCCGTCAGACACAAAAAACGACGGTATAGTGTAAAGTGAGAAATGAACTCAAAATGTTTAAAACAAACAATGAAACGTGAATTATCATATTTCAGGCTTGTAAAAACGGTCCAGCATGTATGTAAGTTTTATCATACTTTACGAAACCGCATACTTGTTCAAGATTTGTTCCAACAATTCCGAGTAAAAATTCAATTAAGTCAATACCTAAGCAGACAACAAACAGCACCCAAGTTAAAGTTCCCGGATGAAGTAGCTTCCGATCGGCAATTTGAGATTCACCCCTGACTCTTATAATACTGATGAAATAGCAACATTAATACTTTTGTTTTAAATTTCCAAAATTTAGGCTAATTGTAAATAACGAAAGGCTGGTTTAAATCTTAACACATTTTTCGCATCAATCCATTCAGCTTATGTCCTTTTGGTTGGAACAATTTAGACAATCCTAAAATCTGAAAGAATTTAAATAATGTTTCAAATGAGACTAATGTAGGCTATAGAGGGTGTCCCTAAACATGGGTGCAGGTGTTCCACGACATTGCCCTCATTGATTACTCGGTATTTGGCTGGTATCTTAATAATACAATCTGAAAGATAATGTATATAGTTGGCCTTCAATTGCCGTTTATTTAAATGTATTTACTTTTCTCAAACTACAGATATGTTTGTTCAACAACGAGCATTAAAATCCGGGCTTCCGCCACTTTTAGAAAAATAGGCCTTTTGTGGAATGTCGTTCTCATCATTAAACAATTCGTATTTGGATTGGATGTCTATACGAGCTTCAAGATAACTAAATAAACTTTCATATGCTGTTTGTGTTGTCGAATTTGCTTGAGTCTATTCAAAGATATACTTGTTTGACCACGAGAAAACAAAATCGTTTTTTGAGAGAAATCATCCATGTGTAAAATTGCTGTTATGTTCAACGCTTTGAAGGGTGAACTACACTAAATGGGGGTATGCCCTACCCGTAAGGAAGGTGTTTAAAACTAGAATCGGAAAGTATGCATTGCAAAATCTTCAATTAAAAGACTTGACAGCAATACAATTGCGTAAATGCCTATGATTTTTGATTAATTATGATTAATGGGACATCACCTACACTCACCCTGACTATAAACTGTGAATATCATCTTGGTAAATTTTGAGAGATCTTTCAAATTTGTGCATTTTACTGGAAACATTGGCGATTACGGTGACATTTCCAAGCTCGCAAGTGATGTAAGTCTACTCTATGGGCATATTTTGGAAAATCGAGCAGGCTAATCTACCTATTATTTTTGCACTTTTTGGTAAGAAAATGTGATAATCTTTAAGAAAAATCTAAACAGAATTTTATATCAGTGTTTTTGTACATATCCCTATGGAGCTCTATTTAGTACACTGAAAAATAAATTGGTGTCACAGCGACACCTTCTTTGAGTCAACTGTAAATACTGTACGCTGTACGCTTACAAAGGTGTTATTTTGACTCCAAAATTGGTGTAATCGTCAATGATATGGGTTTGCACATAATTTACGGTGACAACGTTAAGTGTCCGACGGACACCTTTCAGTGATCATTTAGTGATTTACACCAAAACTGGTGTCAGATTAATTGAAATAAATCCAAGGGCGTCAATAGTAGGCGGGAAAGCTCACGGTTTTTAGAGGTGTCGAAGCAGCATGACACCAATTGGTGTAATTCTGACACCAATTGGTGTAATTCTGACACCAACTGGTGTAATTCTGGCACCAATTGGTGTAATTCTGACACCAAATTGGTGTAATTCTGACACCAAATTGGTGTAATTCTGACACCAATTGGTGTAATTCTGACACCAATTGGTGTAATTCTGACACCAATTGGTGTAATTCTGACACCAAATTGGGCGTCTATCAACATCAACGCATGCGTTTTCTCGTCGCCATTTTGTTTGCATGTTACGAGCCGGTAAGACTGGTAAGTACCGATCTGCTCCATTTCCAGACATTTTTGATAATACTTATGATACAATTAGCGTAATGTAAGCCTTGTTCATGTTGTTTAATATTGCGCCAACTAACTGATGAAATAAATTACAATTTCATAGTCAGAGACTAGCATTTTGTTGGACGGGGTGGTCGTGCATGGACCTACTAGTACTATGTGTGTGTTCGTCATGCATGCATACGATGATATGTGCAACATTACATATACATGTAGCCCGATTTATGTGGCTCAGTGGTCGTCTTTTTCATACGGACGTCTTACATTACGCTTATTGTATCATAATTATTATCAAAAATGTCTGGAAATGGAGCAGATCGGTACTTACCAGTCTTACCGGCTCCTAAACAAAAGCATGAACAATACTGCACCTGGATATTTATGCAATTTACTGTCACCATATGTTCCTCGAAGAGCTCTTCGTTCTGCAAATGACATTACTCGCCTAAATGTTCCTAGGACAAATAAGGTCTTGGGTCAGAAATCTTTCAGTGTAGCTGGTCCACGGGCATGGAACAATCTCCCTCGTACCATAAGTGAAACTGACAATATCTCTCATTTTCGTTGTAGTCTAAAGACTCACCTTTTTCCATGCTAAATGTATTTTGTGTACTGATGTGTTACATGCGCTATGATCTAGATGGAATAGCGCTATATAAATATTAATTGTTATGTTATGTTATGTAACATGTGCTATCTCAATATGAATCTTAAGAGAGTCAAATGGGGTGTAAAGACATTTTTCGAAAATGGGTCCTCAGGTAACCACCCAAAGGTGTCAAAATGAATATGACACCCAAAAGGTGTCATATTTGACACCCATAATGGTGTCAATTTGACACCTTTAGGGTGTCAAACTCAATATGACACTTAAGAGAGTCAATATTACACCCCATTTGGGGTGTAATGGCATTTTTCGAAAATGGGTCCTCAGGTAACCACCCAAAGGTGTCAAAATGAATATGACACCCAAAGGTGTCATATTTTACACCCATACTGGTGTCAATTTGACACCTTTAGATGGCCAACTGAGGACCCATTTTTTGACGTTTGTTTTAGTGTCAAAATGACACCAAATTATTTTTCAGTGGTGACCCCTGAAGCATTTCTTCATAAAAATAGCACACACTTTACATTTTTCGGTCAACTTTAATAAAGCGTATTTGTTGATAGGATTAAGCAAATGAGACTAATCAAACGGCATTTGAACGGCATTTGAACGGCATTTAATGTGGTCATATTAAAGCCCATATCAACATTCTCATTATTAAATGAGCAAAATGACTCTTTCTACGAGCATCTGTTTTCATATAAAGTGGCGCAATCTGGGTTATTAGTACTCGTGATTTATCAACCATGTCGTTAGATTGGGAAAAGCAATTACAATCAAACCAACGGCATTTGAAAGCCAATTAAATTATATACTAGCTTATACATGGGCGTCAATCCACATTTAAATGGGGAGGGACATCATAAGTTGCCCATCCAAAAATAAAATAAATTGTAACTGAATTGTTGTTAATGAATTTGCGAAGCACCGCGTTCCGCGCTAGCGCGGACAAGGTGGAGTCTGAGGGTGGATGTGCCCCCCTCAGCGTTTGATTGTTTTCAATTTTCGTTTTTCAATGCTCATTTGGTGTGATTTGGTGGGCAATTTGACCGATATTTTATTGAAATGTTCGTTGTTAAATGTTGCATACAAATGAATATTTGGTGTGGTTCGAGATCCGTTATAATGGAGAAACCTATAGAAGAAATGAGCGCAAAGCGCGCAAAAAATGGAATTCTAATACTTAAATGTTCCAGCAGTACGACGTTTTGAACGTCCTCCCAATAATTCATAAAATTTGGTATGGTTCGAGACCCATAAACTGTCCTAAAGCCATCTTGTTAAGCTTGAATAATGAAACATTGAAACTACCACGCGAGAAGCGTGCACAAATTGTATTTCTAACACTTAAATGGTCCAGTATGACGTTTTTAACGTCACCCACATAATATGTTGAATATTCCGTGTGGTTCGCAGTGGCGTAACTAGATTTTTGATATGCGTGGGGGTGCAAGAATTGAAAGTCAACCGACAATGTATTTTCTCGGCTACAAATGCACGCGTAGCGCGCGTACATTTTTGAGTTCACATTTATTTGTGCTATGATTGAGGTACATTTTTGCTTCAAACAAGCTTCTATCCCAAACATATTACAACTTTTGGACACATGCGCGCATAGCGCGCGAATTTTTTTTCGTCTGTGTACTTTTGACCATCATAATTCCATGATTCCTCTTGTCAAACTAACGGACTATTATGTGTTTTTTAAATGTTCTATTTCGATCACATGCAAATTCAAAATATGGGGGTGGGGGTGGGGGGGGGGGGGCGGACGGGGACAATTGATATTATGTCCACACCACCTCAAAACAATGGGGGGGGGGGGGGCATGTCCCCCTCGTCCACCCAGGATTGACGCCCCTGAGCTGATATAAACATAAAGCCTCTGTGGCATAAATGAGATTGGATCAAGACTATTCTTTTCTCATGTCTGAAGGCTGACAGCAAAATTGTTAACTTTATTTGTTGGGAGTGGCTGTTTTTAATTCAACCAGCATGCTTATATAGGCTATTCTTTCACATTTAGGTCTTTCTACATATACATGGAGGTTGCCATTTTATTTTTAGTATATGGAAAATTGTCTAAATTATTTTGTAGTCTTTGTAAATTACATGTACCTATGCAGTTTATTTTAACAGTCCTTCAGTCTGTGATGGAGTCAAAGCTATATTTGTTTAGCCTTGATGATTCAATCAGAGCGATGTTATTAGACTCCCAACAGAGAGACATAATAGCTTATCTTGTTTGACTAAAGAGAAATCTCCCAACTGTCCTGGGGTTGTTTAATGAGTTGTGGATGTCATACCTAGATTGTTCTTCAGATGGTACCCCCCCCCCCCCCCCCCCCCCCCCCCTCCATGCACATATATCAACTTTATTGGTTTCCTGTACTATTTTTAGACTGTTGTGTTTTGATTTGGGGTGGGTTTTTTTTGTTTGAAAGATACATACACCATATCCCTGGTATTTTGGTATGCAACAGAATGAACAGATGCTTCAGAAAATGGTTACAAAACATGATTCTTTCTCTTGGATCGCCCCCATTCCATTTCAATGATTTTTTTTATATAATAAACAAATAAATTCTACTTCAACCATAGTTTTACTAACAAATATTTGCCATATTACACTGAATATAATTCTAATCAAATTAATTGAATATATATGACATATTTAAAACTTAAATTGAATGTAAAATTTATTCATTTCTATATTTCTATATTTACTTATTTACTTTTTATATTATTAATTATCTACATAATTATTCATTTATTTGTTTAATCATTTTTTATTTATTAATGTTTTCTCATGTTTATTTGTTTTAATTTCTTTATTTTATAAGTAATTTTTAATATTTTAATTTTTAATATGCGTGTATTGATTCATTAGTTTATTGATTCATTTATTTTCGATTGATATTATTATTTATTAACAAAATTATTCAACTATTTATTTAAAAGTTTATTTTTTTATTTTTTTTACTCATTTATTTATTTCTACATTTATTTATGTATTGATCAAATAAATTGAATACAGATGACATATATTTAAAACTTAAACTGAATGTTAAATTTATTTATTGGCTTATAAACCTATTTATTTCTATATTTATTTATTTATTTATTTATAATATTACTTATTTGCATAATTATTCATTTATTTATTTATCTATTTGCTTTGTTTATTTGATTCAGTATTTTGTTTATTATTTTTTATTTATGCTACCGAAACCGTGTTTATCTCTAAACTATGGCTGTAATTTATATTAGAAAATAGAAAATCTGTTAATTTTAAAGAGAAATACATGCATTTTTTCTCTCCGAGATACAATGTTCCCAATGGCAATTTCAAGCAAGCTTTGTAATTCACTCCCTACCGTGAGCCTGTAATCTTAAATTAATTGGTCTTACCGGATTTTGGATAAGTTATGCAGAAGATGTCGTCTGCTCGGGTTTGCCATGTTTTCATGGCATCTAGGTTGGAAGCTGGAAAAAGAGACGGGTAACGTTTGCCTTCGTAAACGTGGCCACCAGGCTGATCGGGCGGAGGCCTAAAATCTCTGCTTAGTGACGCCATTTTAACCGTCTTATTATGTGTTTGAAATCTGGCTCGTTACCTTTATTAGGTGTCCGGTTGTATACGTGTATACAGTCAATCTCATCATGTATACTATACGCTTAATTCCGTCAAGGTATCAACTGTTGTTTACGGTAAGGTGTCAAGGGCATGGTCACCGAAAGGCAAATATCATAATCAAACATGTATTCCAAAAATAGTTCAAGGGTGTGTCAACTGGACGGGTCAATGCCATGTGTTAACACTTTCCACGCCGCTCTTATTTTTACCATACACAAAACAGATTTTTCAGAAACATTTCCCAACTTTCAAAGTCTATCTCAGGTGTTACTGAACCTATACTAGGAATGTTTGTACTTATTGTAATGCATTTCTCAAGGTAATTCCAAAAATGGTGATGAAAGTCAATATTTTTGACATTTTTGAAAAAAATTGTGAAATTTTGGAATGTCGTCAGCCGCCCGGGTCGGGGGGGGGGGGGGAGAGTACCCTCCTGACGGCTTTGACCTGGGCTAAAACAGGCCAGGCGTGGTGAAGGGAAGAGAAAGAAAGAAAGAAAGAAAGAAGAGGAAGAAAAAAGAGGGGGAAGAAAAGGATGAGGAAATGGTGAGGAAGATAAAAGGGCAAGGGAAGGAAAGATAGTTGATTTGGAAGTTAGTAGAAAGAATTGAAAATCGAAAAGAAACTTGGGGAAGAGATAAGAGATTTAACCATCCAAACATTTGATGATTTATGTGTGAGCGTGCATTTACGTAACTTCAGTGACTATCATCACGGTTTAGGACCGGGAAAGGGACCCCCACCACCACCACTTTGACTGTGGGAGATTTGCGCCTATTTGGGGAATCTAAGTTATAAACATGATCAACAGGCCGAAGGTTTAAATAAGCTTATGCAATATTAGATGGTGTTCTTGGCTTACTGTTGTTGTTGTCATCAGCATTTCTGAGATTTGATAATGTACCGCCTCGTGATCTAAACGGTATATGTTAAATATTATATATATCTTGAAAAACTCCTTATCTTTGGTGAATATGTCAAATATTTTAACGTGAGTGTAAGTATTTTGCGTAAGTATACGCCAGTCAGTCAATAATGAGTTGTAGCCTAAGTCCACTATTGACTTACGATGGGAACCTCCTTGTTCCTGGCTGACTAATTGACTCTGTAAGAAAATGTTAATAGAATAGATTAAAGAAAAATGTGAATCTAACTATAGTTTTGGATAAGTAGGTTCACTATTTTGCCCTAGCTAAGATGCACGAATGTCTTTGTCTCTGAATGGCACAGGGTTCAAAAGTGTTAGCATTTATTCCCTAATCATTTCATGCTAGAATTTTTGCCTATAGAAACTCGTTTGTTACGCCTATATTTCAAAATCAAATTCCAATCCAGAGTCTGCCATCCGTTCTTTGTAGACTGTGTCAAATAGTTCGTTGAGATCGCCCGTTATCTTGTCCTTCCAATTGCCAACCTTCCCTGTAACGAACGCAAGTAAAGCAAATCAGTATTAGGCTATTTATATTGTGCAAGGTCTCTTCGACTGGCATTCATACTTGAGTTGATGTCAGGAGTGTGCCACTGAGCTTGCCAATCGGAGGCCACTTTTAAATTAAAATTTGGTCGGCATAGAACTGGTGGCGCTATACCGATCAGGCGTGATTGTAGCAGACGACGCGACGCTGGCCACGCGTCTCTCAGACGACCCAATATGGCAACGGGAGTGCACCATTTTGAATTATTTTTAACAGTCATCGCTCGGTTAACGATGAAAATTCTTCTAATTATGATGAATTTATCAAAATGATAAGATTAACATTCGCCATTACGTGTTATTCACTACGAATTCAAAATTTAGGTTTCGCGTGGCCACCATCGTCTGTGTAAATCTACAGCGCCCCCAAACCTATGTCGACCAAAAATGACGTTAAACCTGGTTAAACATTGTTAAAACGCGTTAAACGCCGGTCACGGATGCATTCCGGACGATTACCATAATGTATTCAAATATGCAAAAGGGACCGTTTTCGCTACGTACGTTAGTATAGGACTTTCCTATCCCAAAATTAATAGTATCCCTGTTGTTGTTCTTAAAAAAATCGAATTGAGCCACTTCAAGCGATACTGATCTCAATTCAAAATAAGCAAAATAAATTGTTTGCTGCTCACAAAAAATAAACGAATTCACCCGATTGTAACCTGGTATTGTACAGTTATAGTACACTCTTAGAAGGTCAGGATCAAATATGAGACGAAAAGGATCAATTTTGATCCAGAAGCGGTATCACATATGAGCTTACCCTTTCCGGATCAAAGTGATCCGACAAGCAGGATCAAAAAGTTTGATCCGAAATGGGATCAAATATTTCTGTCAAATGATACTGAAACGGATCAAAATAATGATCCTTAATCGGATGTACCTGTAGCTTATGATCCTACTCCAGGATCAAACTGAATCAAAGAAAAAGTGAAAACATAGGGGGTCATCGGGTGACAGATTGTAAAAACAAGCATGCATGCAAGGGTCTTTCGGTGACACCGGGCCAAAAAAGGGGGGTATTTTTGATGGAGCCTGGTGTGAAACCTAATATTGATTGAGTGCCCCCACCCCCGGGTGCACACTGCAGACTATATATCGAGTGCAGTAAGCTTACTACATCGTGTAGGCCTAGTACATCGCAGTGATCGTGACATTTTGTGAGGAGCATTTTGACCGAAAATCGTACTGATGGCACTGGTCAGGTACAAGAAATTTGTTCACAAGAATAGAGCATGTTCAAACATAAAAAATAAAACTACTTTACCGACAAAATCATGTAACATTTTACAGATTAGACTGGATAACTTACCGCGGTATTTCACCCTTGTTTCAACTGTGGCGACCGAATTCAAAAGATCGTCTGCTTGTCGTCTATCGGTTTGCGAAAGAGTGACGTCAGTCACTCATTGACCAATGAACTGTTTCATCGAATTGATCCGGAAATCAGATCAAAGTTGATCAAGGTGAATTTGATCCGTTTGTTGATATCTATCTGGAAACGGATCAAAACGATCCGAAAACGGATCAAAACGATCCGAAAATGATCCTTAAAGGATCAAAACAAAGTGAGCCGGAAATCTACTCATGTATTTGATCCTGACCTTCTAAGAGTGTACAGTAGGAAGGATCAATGGCCCAGAAACACATCTTTTACCACTAGTTGACGTTATGTGGTTACCAAAGGGCTCTTGACACACACTTATTACATGTATTAGGGTGTCAATATAACGCGATATAACTCGTCGCTGTTCTGACATACCGGCACATCTCTTTACTTATTTCTGTTGTGATGTGCCGGTATGTCAGAACAGCGACGAACTGTTGGTCAAGAATTTAAAACTGTCATTCGTAAACTAAAAGATGTTTAGTGAGAAATCTTGATAACATCGCAATATCGATATGCAATATTATTGGATAACCTTGAGTAGGCCTCTCAGGTCATAGCTTCGTGATCAGGAGAAACATTTTCATTACAAAGACTTTCTCTCTAATTGCGCTAATTTCAAACCTCTCGTCATGCTCGTGTCGCCTTAAACTGAGCATGAAGCTAGGCGACACACGTCATGGTCGTATCGCCTCAAACTAACTGGCGTAGCTAGGTTTTTCATATTGGTGGGGCGAAAAATGAAAGTGAACCGACTTTACTTTAATGGCTAAAAATGCGCGCGTATCGCACGAAAATTTGATAGTTTACACTAATTTTCCGATGATTTTCAGCTTTAAACGTGATTCTAAAAAAAGAAAACCTATTTTACAAAAAAATACCATCTTTGTACCTTTGACCGTCATAATTTCATGATTTCCCACGATCAAATGAACCTACACGAATCAAATATTGGTGGGGTGATCGCCCCCCCCCCCCCCCCCCCTCGCCCCCTCTGGCTACGCCACTGCTCAAACTGAGAATGAAGCTAGGCTAGACGACACTCACGTCATGCTCGTGTTGCGTCAAACTGAGCTTGAAGCTAAGCTACACGCTCGTCCGTCATGCTCGTGTCGCCTCAAACTGCGCATGAAGCTATAACACGCAGTGGCCTACGTTATTATTTGTTGACATAAATGTTTCCATTGAATCTGTAGGACCTACCTTTGTTGAGAAACTTGAGAATTCCGAACGCCCGGGTGTGCATTATTCCTTCAGGGTCCTCTTCCTCGTGTTTGTCGTAACTCTTCTTCATTTCTTTCATCGAAGATAAAACGGCAATTTTCTCTGCCATTTCGTCAGTGACTGGACGCTCTAGAAATGTGGCAATTGTCTTCACTTCACTCACCAGATCCTGAAAAAAATCGTTTATTCAGAGATGAATATGCGCTGGTAGACCTACATTTTCATTTTAGTTTCGCCGATAATCGATAGGCTTCATGAAAAGTAATAGACTGATGAAACTGAAACTGTAAGTCTACACTTTCTCTCTGATCGTAACATATAAACAGTTACCTTTTCAATTTATTTATTCCAGCCCGGATGAAGATATTTATATATATTATATTGAATGGCTTTGTGTGATTCAAGAATATATTGCACGAGATGGAATTTGTTTATAGCGAGTGCAATATATTCTGGTATCACACAAAAATAAGACATTCAATATTATAATTATAATTTAAAAGTGACTGTCTTGATAAAATAAAATCAATTAGCTCAGCTGCGCATATATACTCACGTGCACATCTTCTACGCCGTACAATATTTTTTTGAATATTGGTGTCTGAGCTTAGCATCCCCGGAACCAGAAATTGGGCAGTGACTATAATATGAACCACCCAATCCAACTCTAAAGTATCACGACTAGAGAACAAATTCCCATTTTAAAATCTGCCATGGGGGTGTCGGAACTGATATGGTATATCTAAGATCTGACACCCATGTCAAGGGGTCTGTTAATAGCTGCAAGGGAGATTTATACACAGTTTACCTTTTGTAAGTCTTCGTACTTCAGGAACAGGAAGTTGTCGTCATTGTGACGTGGAATATAACTTTTTACGTGATCAAACCATCCGCCGAACAGTGCTGTATAGAATAGAAAGTCATTTGATACGTGTGGTATTAAAATACATAATACGGTATACAATGGGGTTTTTCTTTCATAAATTGTATATTACAAATCCAAGAAGCAAGTATTGCAATGACACCGTCAATTTTTTGAAGACAATTGCTTTGCTTTTGCCACGTTTGCGACATATTGGGCAGCAGCTTTAGGGATGAATTCTCACAAAACGGAAGCTAGTGATTTGTCAATATGCCAACTTTATGTACGAGCCTATACTTCGGCCGCAGTACCATTTCGGTAAAGAGGTAATATATTCCAAATGAGGGCGGTATCAATGTAAATCTGGTTATGACACGTGTGTATGAGGTCACAAGCAGGAATTTGAATTATTGTTACGGAAAATTAAGAAATTTGAGTTATTAGAAAACGGCATGATTTTATATCAGGCACCCTTACATTTACAAGCATAATGATAAGATTAAGATGTGTCTAAAACCATACTGTTATTTGACCCATGTATGCTCTGAAATCCTTATAAGCATAACATTGGTCCGGATGGCACGTTAGAAGCATGAAATAGGTCCGGATGGCACGTAAGAAGCATGAAATAGGTCCGGATGGCACGTTAGAAGCATGACATTGGTCCAGATGGCACGTTAGAAGCATACAATTGGTCCGGACGGCACGTTAGAAGCATGGCATTGGTCCGGATGGCACGTAAGAAGTATGAAATATATAGGTCCGAATGGCACGTTAGAAGCAATCAATTAGTCCGAATAGCACGTGAAAAGCAGGCAATTGGCCCGAATAGCACGTTAGAAGCAGGCAATTGGTTCGGAAGGCACGTTAGAAGCATTCAATAGGTCTGAATGGCAGTTTGAAGCATGACATTGGTCCGGATGGCACGCTAGAGGCATTTAAAATCTGCATGAGTATGATAGAGAAAATAATTAGTTAGTTTAGGTCTCATGAATAGTCGCATTGTATTCGTGTAAGAGCACTTCAAGCGTAGAACCTTTACCGTTTGTTTCTGTGGGGATCTACATTTTTGATCTCGGGTGGGGGCATTATCCTATTTTAGGGTACGCATTTGTATAGTGTTAGGAGACCCTTTACAGCCTCGCCTTCGTACAACGAGGTATAACCGGAAGACCCATTTATTTATTTTTAATTGACTACTTACTTTACTTTACTTTCTTACTTTCTTCGACCTCGGTCGGAAGCCATGATGAATTTTCGCCAGTTAATGTTGTAGGTCATGAATTTGGTTTTTGTTGCATTCATCTGGAGACCGACTGTTGCAGCAGCACTTTCCACGCGAGAGAGCAAGTTCTGGGCTTGTTGAAGCGTGTCAGATAGCAAGGCAATGTCGTCTGCGAAGTCTAGGTCTGTTAGGATTTTAGCAGGGTACGGCTACGTCTGGGTGTTACTGTAAAGCCCAGCTTGTCTTTGTCTTCACCAATTGACATCCTCATGACATAGTCCAGGACAATTATGAACAGATATGGAGCCAGTGTGTCCCCCTGGAGCACTCCTGCAAGAATTTCAAATGCATCAGTTTCGCCATCTGGTGATATAACTACCGCTTGTGTGTTGCTGTACATTATGTCAATCGCTTTAACAATGCCGTCTGGGATACCGTATGCTCTAAGGATCTTGAGCATTTTCCCTCTGTGTACTGAGTCAAAGGCCTTTTTGAAGTCAATGAAGGTGATGATACATTCAAGATGTTTGTCCTTAATACCCTCAATCAGTCTTCTTAAGGCCAGGATGTGTGATGTTGTTGAGCGTTCAGCACGGAACCCATTTTGGTTTGGTCTTAGCAATGGTTCCATATGAGGGCGAATGCGGTTGAGTATCAAGCGATTGAAAATCTTAGCTGCTATGGATGTCAAACTTATACCTCTATAGTTGATAGCTTTGCTCAGATCACCTTTTTTGGGGATTGGGACAATACCACTGAGGGACCATTTACATGGTTTTCACCTCTTAGTAGGGTACCATTACAGATTTCTAGTAGGATGTTGTTGAATCTACCAGATTTCCATACCTCAGCTGGTATTTCGTCAAGCCCTGCAGCTTTTCCATTTGACATCTTCTGAAGTACTTTCTGCAGTTCCTCATTAGTGAAGGCACCAGTTTCAATTGGCAAAGTGTTGTCAAAGATGTTTTCAATCTCCTCATCTGGATTACTGGCTATAGGTGGTGAGCCAAGTAGTGTGGAAAAGAAATCCTTCCATTCCTTACATCGTGCAATTGGGGTGTTTCCTCGCAAACGACCAGCTCTGGGGGTTGTTCTTCCAGTGATTTCGTTCATTGTTGCCCATGCCAATCCACTCTGCATACTCTGAGATGCTGATGTGATGTTGGAAATCTTCTCCTGGAGATATTCCCCTTCAACTTTGACTTTAGATATTCCCCTTTATTCTTTAATTGACACTTTCATTTAAATACCCCTTTTTGGAAACATATGCAAATTTCTCACCCAAAGAATTTACGAAGCTTTCACTCAATGATCCCTCTTGCACGTTCTCTATCCACCGGGTGTTCCAGGGTCTGCGAATGCCATTCTTAGACCCGTTAGGGCTTATCCAGTCATACTTGTGTACCCCTGGATTTGACTCACCTTTGTCAGATAAGAGCATGACTTTGACGAAATTGTCAAAGTCTTGAAGTTCTGGAGGAAGAAGCGGCGACATAAATGAAGCAGTAGAACACATCACATCCTTAGGATTTCTAGCCAAATATACCATCTGGAACGGAATTAATCAAGAGAATGTATCACTGCGTTTTCCCCCTGTAATTAAGGTTAAGATTACACACCAGTAAGTGATTGTTAGTCCTTGCCGACGACAATAGGATTTGCTCTCTATTTTAGAATCCTGTGGTCCAGGACTACCAATTACCATCTATTACCACAGTATAAAAAGAGATCTCTTCAGTTTAATTTTTATTGTACATGTTCTAAACATGTACAAGTACATGGAACCTATATAGCGGCGCGAAATCATGATACTCAAGGGTGAAACAATGTGTCGCTTACATAATATATAATAAGGTAGTTTATACCTTTTCTGGTTGTACTGGCAATAAAAAAACACAATTTAGACACTCTTCCCGCATCACGTAAAATAAAACTTAATATTTCTGTGTCAAATCTAATTTTAGTTCTAAGGTGATTGGACTAAATCATTCTTCCTCCATCATACTAAATGTATTTTGTTGAATGTTCGTTTATGAAATTCGTACCAAACTCTAACTCAGGACGGCAGCATATGATCTTTAAAGTCACTCTTTATTTTTTATGAATCATGATCAGTTTACGAAATCCGTTATTGTGATTCAATTACATTTGGTTTTTACCATGTTTACCTTTACTTTCTTCTTCAAAGCATCTGGTGGAAAGATTTGTATGGACATATATGTAGCTATATATGTAGCTATAACTCTCGGAGAGCTCCATCCGTCAGTGGATAGAGCGATGTGGTGCCTACACACAATCAGTTTACGAAATCCGTTATTTTGATTTTAATTAATTCGCCTTTTACCTTTACTTTCTTCTTCAAAGCATCTGGTGGAAAGATATCTGTGGACATATGTGTAAATATAACCCTCGGAGAGTTCCATCCGTCTATGATCTTATATCCCGGTGTTGCTTTTTTGATGGCTTCTAAATCCATAGGATGAGCCAAAGTAACCTCAGGCGCTTGCACACTATGACTTCTTTCGATTTTGTAACATCTCCGTCATTGACAATAAAACTAACAATCTCAAATAACCAATGCGTACCTTTAATACAAACATAATTTATTATTAACCGTAACGCTTATCAGCACAAACCATTACAGTATGCTAGCTGAATATTTTCCCCGCTTTCTCGGTCTCATCGCGGCTTCACCATGGAATGATATGTGCTTGAAAAACTTATTTGTCCGTAGCGTCACCTTTGTGGCGTACCACTCATTGATAGCTCTGGGAATCCCATGCGGGCGTCCCGATATCGATTCTGGCGAACCCAGTTTCCACCCTCATAATATTATATATATCTATATGCAGCGATGGAAATACCCACATGACTTTCCACCCGGTATAGACAGTCCCGGAGTAGGCAGTCCCGGGGTGGACCAATCCTGGGTGGAAAACCCAGGACTCCACCCCGGGACTATACCCTAACCCTAACCCTAACCCTAACCCTAACCCTAACCCTAACCCTAACCCTAACCCTAACCTTAACCTAACCGTAACCCTAACCCTAACCCTAACCCTAACCCTAACCCTAACCCTAACCCTTTAGACACTCCTAAAATCTGAAAGAATTTAAAGAATGTTTCAAATGGGACTAACGTAGGCTATAGAGGGTGTCCCTAAAATGGGTGCACCCATTGCCCTCATTGATTACTCGGTATTTGGCTGTAATCTTACTATAATCTGAAAGATAATGTAGTTGGCCTTCAATTGCCGTTTATTTAATTTTATTTACTTTTCTCAAACTACGGTATGTTTGATCAACAACGAGCACTCTAAAATTCGGGCTTACGCCACTTTGAGGGGCTTTTTGTGGAAATTGTCATTTCCATCATTAAGGTCACATTTTTTAACCCGGGCTACATTTGTGTTGCATTGGTCATTTTCATGAAATAGCCTATACATTATGTTTCGGTTTTGGTAGAATATATCAAAATATTTACATCTAAAGGGTATGAAACCATATTTGAAAAGCTTATAATAAGGATTGTAAATTTGGAAACTAGAAATCAAATATACAGGGTGACCTAAACATTATACAGAGTGTAACAATTAAAATGTTATACAAAATGGTGATTTACTTTTTTTCTTCCACAGTCTAAATGCAGGACCTATATGAAGGCTATACATGTTTTTGTTGTAATTACCCATCCAGCGAAAACAATATTAATTAGTCAGCTTATTAGGAAGTATCTATACGGGATGGTCAAAATACCCAATGTTAAATACTGAAAAAACACCAATTTAAACAAGTAATGAAATATATGATAATTCAGAACAAGTTTGAGTGACTATCGTTAAGTTTAACCATCACTATGTGATTATACAGCATTGTTTCACACAGCAATTTAATATACAGGGTGTTTAAATTGTGCCATCAGTACGTGCAGTGGCGGATCCAGGATTAAAATTAACGGGGGGCTGACCAAGACCGGATTTTTTTAATTGGTACCCAAAAAGAAATCGTAAAAGGTGCCCAAATTATTTATCCGCCAGCTCGTGAAATTCTGAGGGGGGGGGGGGGGTCGTAAAATGGTGCCCAAATCATTTTGCCGCCAGCTCGTGAAATTCTGATGGGGCGATGTGGTTGTCCACAAAACCAGCAAAAATAGAATGGTAGAACTCGCAAATGCCCACGCAAATGTGTACCTACGGGCATTGGCCACCGCCCAGAACCCCATGGGTACGCCTCTGAAAAAGGGAAAAAGGTACAGTGGTATACCAAAAAGGTATATTGCAGTGGCGTAGCTCAGGGGGGGGGGGGGGCAAATGCCCCCTGACGAAAAAATCCAATTTGTGCCCCCGCCCCCCCACCCCCTAAAAAAAGGGGTGAGAAAAAAAGGAAATAGGAAAAAATTGAGAAAAAAGACCGAGGTTATTAGCCAAATAGAAGGCTAAATTCATTTACTGTGCGATTTTTTTTTGCCCCCCCCCCCCCCCCCCCCCCCACTTACGTGAAATTCACGAGGTAAGTGACTAGAATTTTTGTTGGGGCAACCTTTTACGAAAATTTTACAAATCTTGCCCCCCCTGAAAAAAATCCTAGCTACGCCACTGGTATATTGTACCCCCCTCCCTCACCATCCATTCATACAAATAGGACAATAAGATTTAGTCAGTTGTTGAATACTTTGTGTGGTAGAGCATGACATTGTATTCAATGGAATCATTTGCATACTTGGGACTTCTGTACCATACCGCTACCATTTGTCTGTTAGCCTGTTAGGACATTTTGAGTTTTAACAATTTTCCACCCATGTATTACATAGCAATCTATACTTAACGAGCTGTATTAATTAAAGCAAAAGTGATAGATTTTTTTCTCTCTTCAGATTATTAAAGAATTAGATTGTCTTTACGATAAGCCCAAACACAAGTCAATTTGATAGAGGGTTACTCAGAAACAATCGCCTAAAGACAAAAAACCTCTAAAATGTAACAAAACCACCTTTTTGTGGTGCCGAGGTTAAAAAAACGTGACCTTAAGGAATTCGTAAGGAATTTGTTTGACCACGAGAAAACAAGATCGAAGCTGTGCCTGTTTTTTGAGATAAATCATCCATGTGTAAAATTGCTGTTATATTCAACGCTTTGAAGGGTGCACTACACTAAATGGGGTATCCCCTACCCTTAAGAACGGTGTTTAAAACTAGAATCGGAAAGTATGCATGGCAAAATCCTCAATTAGAAGACTTGACAGTAATACAATTGCGTAAATGCCTATGATTTTTGATTAATTATGATTACTGGGACATCACCTACATGCCCCCTGACTATAAACTGTGAATATCATCTAGGTTAATATTGAGAGTTCTTTCAAATTTGTGCTTTTTATTGAAAACATTGACGATTACGGTGACATTTCCAAACTCGCCAGAGATGTAGTGTACTCAATGGGCATATTTTGGAAAATCGAGCAGGCTAACCTACCTATTTTCTGCACATTTTGGTGATAAAATGTGATAATCTTTAAGAAAAAAATCACTCTACACGATCTAATTTTGCAATTTAGCTGTCTAAAAAACAGAGTTTGATATCAGTGTTTTTGTACATATCCCTATGGAGCTCTATTTAGTAGTGTGACCCCTGAAGTATTTTTTCATAAAAATAGCACACACTTTACATTTTCGGTCATCTTTGATAAAGCGTATTTGTTAATAGGATAAAGCAAATGAGACTAATCAAACGGCATTTTAAATGTAATTTGGTCATCTTAAAGCTCATATCAACATAGGCCTATTCATTATTTAATGAGCAAAATGACTCTTTCTACGAGCATCTGTTTTCATATAAAGTGGCGCAATCTTGGTTATTAGTAGCCGTGATTTATCAGCCATGTCGTTGGATTGGGAAAAGCAATTACAATCAAACCAACGGTATTTGAAACCCAACTAAATCATATACTAGCTTATATAAACATAACTAGCAAATACTGAATGTTTGATGAAAGAAATTACGTTTGAACACGTGCACCATTTGTTATGGGACACCCTGTATAGCAATAATGCAGTACAAATGAAAGCGAGTGGCTAACCAGGCTGTAAAGCTGCAGCACATTAAATTTCCATCAAACCCTGTTGAAATTGTCTCCACATGCCTCACGTTGATCACGCGTAATTCCAAAACCAATATTGCCATTTTGTTATATTTTCAGGTTTTTG